>OX421445.1:17064094-17071594 GCA_949126865.1 Montipora capitata
TGTCTCTAAGAACTTCCGTGCGTCAGAGACCTGAAGGTCATCGACATGGATATTAAAGTCACCGGTTATAAGTAAGAGTTCCTTGCATAACAGCACAGTCTCTAGGTATTCGGGAAACTCTGATAGAAAGACACTAATCGGAACTCGATGATCGTCTGAATAAGGTGGTCTGTATATGACTATAACCCGCAAATTATAAAAAGATGCCTTCACGAGCCACTCCGAATACTCAAAGGATCCATGCTCGCTGATTCCAGAGTTAATCATAGAGACTTCATACGAGTCACGATAAAGTAGCCCAGTACCACCGCCACGGCGATCTGATCTTTCGTGAACAAGAATACTGTAACCATCAGGACATATTTCAGCCTTAACAGCAGAATCCTTTGGTGTAAGCCAGTGTTCTGTCAGGGCCATCAAGTCGACATTGTGATCGCATATGTAATCATAGGAGCTTAACTTGGTCAGGAATGTGGGTCCCCGCTGTTTAGGTAAAAAACAAATTACCAAAATCTCAGTGGAAGTTGTAACAAGACTCACACTAAAAAGGAAGAGCGAGAGACAAAGGGAGAGAGAGGTGTTAATCTCGACACATTTGTTGGGCCGACTTCGTCATAAAGTTTTAATGACGACAAATAACTCAAATTACTTTAAATTAATTTTGAGTGATGTGTCAAAATACGGTCCAGAGGCACAGTAAATCAATCTGAAATATTTTCTAAAACACGGTTTACAACGGCCAGCATCATGCAATTAAAAAATGGAAAATTATTTCTGTATTCTCTTTATTTCAAATTAATTTAAACACAGGCAAATTATATCTTAACTTCAGGCTACCGAGATGCAACTTGTTTTGCCCGGCATACACTTTTCTCAACAGCAACGGTGAATTGGTTCTTTTCTGATTTTAAAGCAAACCATTTTTAAATTTTATACTTATGGAACTCGATAACTGAGGAATAAAACTCAACAGCTATTACACCTTCGAACATCTGCTTCCCTAATTCTCCGGTTAAACATGAAACGTTAGTGATGTATTGGTGTATTTGTTAATCTAAACACAGGCAAATTATTTCTTAACTTTCAGGCAGCCGACACGCAACTTGTTTTGCCCGGCATACACTATTCTCAACAGCAACGGTGAATTGGTTCTTTTCTGATTTTAAAGCAAACCATTTTTAAATTTTATACTTATGGAACTCGATAACTGAGGAATAAAACTCAACAGCTATTACACCTTCGAACATCTGCTTCCCTAATTCTCCGGTTAAACATGAAACGTTAGTGATGTATTGGTGTATTTGTTAATCTAAACACAGGCAAATTATTTCTTAACTTTCAGGCAGCCGACACGCAACTTGTTTTGCCCGGCATACACTTTTCTCAACAGCAACGGTGAATTGGTTCTTTTCTGATTTTAAAGCAAACCATTTTTAAGTTTTATACTTATGGAACTCGATAACTGAGGAATAAAACTCAACAGCTATTACACCTGGCCTTCGAACATCTGCTTCCCCAATTTTCCGGTTAAACATGAAACGTTAGTGATGTATTGGTGTATTTGTTAATTTAAACACAGGCAAATTATTTCGTCAGTTAACTTTCGGGCTACCGAGATGCAACTTGTTTTGCCCGGCATACACTTTTCTCAACAGCAACGGTGAATTGGTTCTTTTCTGATTTTAAAGCAATCCATTTTTAAGTTTTATACTTATGGAACTCGATAACTGAGGAATAAAACTCAGCGGCTATTACACCTTCGAACATCTGCTTCCCTAATTCTCCGGTTAAACATGAAACGTTAGTGATGTATTGGTGTATTTGTTAATTTAAACACAGGCAAATTATTTCTTAACTTTCAGGCTGCCGAGATGCAACTTGTTTTGCCTGGCATACACTTTTCTCAACAGCAACGGTGAATTGGTTCTTTTCTGATTTTAAAGCAATCCATTTTTAAATGGTCTGGATGGCACAAGTGTTTCTAATATTTTAAAAAATACAACTACACTTTTGAATTTTCGGAACATGTTTCGATGTTTCAAACATCATCTTCAGCCATAGTGAGTGTAACATTAAAATTTTTACAAGATAATTCGTATATATATGTAACTATCAATACAATGATTCTTTGTAGATTAAATGTTCGTTACAAGTACGCAAAATTCAAACGAACCAACAATATTATAGAGAACACAACTGACATAACGGTAAAAGTTTAAAAGTGTAATGCTAAACTGACATGATCAACTTGTTTGATCGAGCGGTTGAAACCCGAACTCAACAAACAAGTTGATCATGTCAGTTTAGCATTACACTTTTAATAAACTTTTACCGTTATGTCAGTTGTGTTCTCTATAATATTGTTGGTTCGTTTGAATTTTACGTACTTGTAACGAACATTTAATCTACAAAGAATCATTGTATTGATAGTTATATATATATAGGAATTATCTTGTAAAAATTTTAATGTTACACTCACTATGGCTGAAGATGATGTTTGAAACATCGAAACATGTTCCGAAAATTCAAAAGTGTGGTTGTATTTTTTTAAATATTAATCCATTTTTAAGTTTTATACTTATGGAACTCGATAACTGAGGAATAAAACTCAACAGCTATTACACCTTCGAACATAATTCTCCGGTTAAACATGAAACGTTAGTGATGTATTGGTGTATTTGTTAATTTAAACACAGGCAAATTATTTTGTCAGTTAACTTTCAGGCTACCGAGATGCAACTTGTTTTGCCTGGCATACACTTTTGTCAACAGCAACGGTGAATTGGTTCTTTTCTGATTTTAAAGCAAACCATTTTTAAGTTTTATACATATGAAACTCGATAACTGAGGAACTGGGAAATTTAGAATGCCCAATTGTAGCTGTGTAAAATTTCATTCCGGGCTAATTGATTTCCCAGCATGTCACAGGGAGGCACATTCAATATTCATCACAGACTTATCAATTTCCTGCTATCATGTTATCCAGATATCATGAAATTGAACCTAACAGCAATTATTTTACCTCAACGTTTGAGCGTGAGCCTGTATACCGGGAAGGCTTCCAGCACCGAATTCCCCGACGTCAACATTGTTTACTGCCTCCATAACTCGTTTGAAAACATGAATACAGAAATCCATGACATTCAGACGAAGACTGCTCAATTAATCCCCCCACAGAGGCCAACCAAAGTTATTCCGTAAGCTTCGTCCAAGTTTTTACCAGAATTTCGGACGGCGAGTCTAATCTGCACGTCGCAGGTCGCAGGTCACAGGTCACAGGTCACAGGTTGCAGGTCATTGTTTCACCATTACAGAAAGTATCCTAAACATTCTTAAAAGCTAACCTTAGGCCTAATTAGGCCTAAACAAACGTTTTTAGGCCTAAGGTTAGCTTTTAAGAATGTTTAGGATACTTTCTGTATTGGTGAAACAATGATTGCAACCTGTGACCTGCGACCTGCGATCGGCAGATTAGACCCGCCGAATTTCGGAACGTGATCACCATTTTCCCGCAAAAAATTACAGACTTGAAGGCGACAAATCTCTCTTCGAAAGAGCTGAAAAAACTTTCCTTCGACAAATTGGCTAACATTTTACCCTGGATTCCAGAGGTCTTCTCGCTCACCAGCGGCGAGGAGCGTCGAAGTAGTGCTGGTCGGCGAGAGACGACGGCGACCTGTACCATTTTTCCCCGGGTGAGAGAGTTAATTCATAAATCCTATAGAACGAAAAATGGTTCCGTGTCCCAGCACTAACCGCCACTGTCGATACGCGCAAACGAACTGAAATAGATTTGTGTTCCCCACAAAATTCATCTCGCCCCTAAATGTGGTCATTCAATAAAAAATTAACTACTTTTTTCTGCTTAACGTAAGTTCACAGTACAATCTGATCGATCCTGAATGCTTTAACACTTTTCTGAATACGAAACACCTTTTGTGTTATGTTTTTAGCCTTTGTTGATGGATATCTACACCGTCAGGAGACGTCCAGCCGAGAATTCCTGAGTCGGCTTAAGCTCCTCATGCGGAGTACAGTTGTTTTATTCCTGACCGAGCGAGCATTAAGATTACAAACTACCATTTGTTTTTGCAGGTAAATCGTTCCAGCCACGTGACGTATTGTGATCAGGTTATCGGTGTTACGCCAAATGCTACGGTGTTTAAAAACGTGCCGTGAAGCAGCCACAGGAGAAATAATCGTGTTTATTATGTTTCTCATTGAAGTGATTATTCCGGTGCTAGAGTTCCATTGTCTATGGATAGTAGAGCGTAAGACATCAGGGTTAGACACTTAATTTTGAGAGCACTCGCCATTTGGGCGAGTGACCCTCAAAATGCACTCGCCTGGATCAGTTTTCACTCGCCCAAAAGTTTACCCAGCGTCGAATGGTGGGAAAAGAGGCCGAAGTGCACCGGGTCGAGTGGGAGTTTACAAATGGTACAGGATTTTTCCGGTCATTTTGGTTGGAACGGGAAAAGAGGAATACCTCTGAGGATTTCCATCTTTTTCAGAAACGTTCCGATGGAATGAGCCGTACCATTTGAGTTTCCAACCGGAATTTTCGGTTTTTGTTGACAAATGGTAAACGCTCCCGGGTTTGGGTCCTGGCCGTGGACATTGTGTTGTGTTCTTGGGCAAGACAGTTTACCCCCTCGGTGCCTCTCTCCACCCAGGTGTATAAATGGGTACCGGCGAATTTAATGCTGGGGGTAACCCTGCGATGGACTAGCATCTCATCCAGGAGGGAATAGAAATACTCCTAGTCGCTTCATGCTACAGAAACCGGGGATAAGCTCAGGCCTAATGGGCCACTTGGCTTGTAAGCTGACTTTACTTAATCGCAATTTCAAAAAATGCGTTCATAACTGCGAGGATCGTAGCTTTACTTGATTTCATATCCGCAGTTCATATATGATCCATTTCATATATCATTTCATCGTACAAAAAGATTAATCATGAACACAACAATTTCTTGGACCATGCAATCGAGTTCTCCCCATTTCACCAGGGTGTAATAGGAATTAATGGCTGCGCCAAGCACTTCAGCAAAAAGGTTGGTTCAAAATATTACCCTTTTCCCTTTACCCTTTACCCGTTACCCTTAGAAACGTGCTGCCGTTAGAAAGAACATTTATTCCCATAGGAAAAAGAATCTATTGTTCCTGCCATGCAACATGGCTGCCGTGCAAAACCTCTATTATAGATACAAATAAATTGAAGCGTTGAAAGGACTGAAGCATGGGAATTTAAAAAAAAAACAATTCCCATCCTTTGATTTATTTTGGATAAAAACTACCGCTACATCTCTGCTAAATCTTTGACTTGAATCTCAAACATGTTTGACGACACCTTTGTCAAATCTTTAACCTGAATCTCAGACATGTTTGACCACAACTTTGTCAAACCTTTGAACTTAATTTCATACATCGTTGAACACATTCGTCAAACCTGTGCCTTTAATCTCAGACATATGTGACGACACCTTTTGTGATGGACACAACGGCTTATCAAATAATACCTTTGACGCTTGTCAAAGGCAGAGTTAAAGCTGTAGTAAAAGCGGTCTTTACCACCTGAGACCCTCGTGCAAAGGGCATGGCAAAGATAATATTTGACGCGCGTCAAAGGCGTGCGAAGGGATAACAACGGTGCATGGTCTTTGTCACACCTTTGACTGTACCTTTGATGCAACGTAAATCCAATTTTTCGCCCGTGCCCGGCCCCGCGTTTTGGCTACTACCTGTACATTCGACTATGTTATCGGCTGTGACACGGGTACCCGTAGCAATCAAAATCAACTGAAACATCGCTGCAGAATTTGGACAATTAACATAAACGTACTTAGCTGTATGTTCAGTTCGGTTGACTGCGTTATGATTTACGACTGAAAATATTTATTTTATTATTATACTTTTTTTACCCTGGCTCTAGAGGTTTTTCTCAATTGAGCCGCGAGAGAGCCGCGAAGCAGTGAAGACAAGTCGCGAAGCGGCGAGAAGAGAAAAACCTCTGGTTACCTTGGACTTAAATCTCACATTCGGTTTTTCTCTTTTCGCCGCTTCGCAGCTCTCTCGCGGCTCAAGAAAAACCTCTGGGACCAGGGTAATTTTATTTTGGATCCACCCAAAGGAACGAATGATTACACTCCTGCTCCACCCAATGCTCCACCCTGCATTACAGGTGACGCAATCCTATGCTTGTTCCCAGACCCAATCCTTCTTATTTTGAATTATTTTGTGAACGCAAGGGTGACGTATAGCGATAGCTGACGTTTACGGGAGACTATTTGAAGAGGAAAACTTCTTACCAGCAATTTCTTCTTTAAAAGTATGTATAAAGTAACCAAGATTTTCTTTTTTCTTTATTTGACAATATTATTACTTCAGCAGTCATACATGTTGGATATAACTCATAAATTTGCTTCGTTAGTGAGTGTTATTTTCCTTGTAGTTAAATCAACTTTTGAATTTTGTTTTTTGCTTCAGTTTTTTGTGGAATGTACCGCTTTTTAATGCCTCATCCTCTATGTGAATTCATTTCTCTTTATTCCCCACCCTTGAAGAGATGAATTTTATTACCGGTGACAATAAGCATATTGTGGACGTGGCAATTAATCGAGGCAAGGTGAATATTGATATAAAGCAACAAAAATTTGTTGTCAAAATGAGGCAAAAACGTTGAACACGCTGTTAGCAGAACAATGAGTAAATTGGAACCAAAAAAACTGAGTTATTAGATGATCCTTAGATTTGTAATATCTAATGAACGTAGTTGGTACTCGGAGAACTTTAGCCTCATTTACACTAGCAAGTTTTCCTTGACTAGTTTTCCTTGGCAGTTTAAATGAAAAAATATGACAAGTTTTTTCTTGACAAGTGTCCTTGCTTTTGAACAAGTGCACTTGTCAAGGAAAACTTGTCATATTTTCCATTTACACTACCAAGAAAAACTTGCCAATGAAAAACATTTCAAGGACAACTTGCAAATTAGTGTGTGGTGATTAAGGAAACTTGCTGGTGTAAATGAGGCTTTAACTGGATATTTCCCCCGGGTACAAATACCCATTGGTACCGTACATATGATGTTAAACCAATCAAGGTCTTTCTCTGTGGCTCTTACAGAGATCCCAAATTTTTCGTGATCACGATGAGTTGTCTGGGTTTCAAGTACCAATTGATTCATGGAGGCAGAGGACGTTTATGTAACTGCATTTGGCGAAGTAGAGCAAACCTAATAGGTCCAATAAGCACCGGCTGTTCCTTATGACGGGCTTATTTGTTAGACCTCTTTAACTTTTCCAAGTTATTAAACATCGCTGATATTTACAATCTAAAGCAACTTATTACCGAACCGACAAGAGTAACGCCTGTGGCCGTGTTTTCACGACAGTCGTTGTCTCGCTTAATATTCCTCAACGTGGTTTGTTTGCAGACTTCGTTAAGCGCCTTAAAAATGATACGTGTTTTCACGGGTAAGATTAAGTGAGGATAGATAATA
>OX421445.1:17079094-17084094 GCA_949126865.1 Montipora capitata
AAAAGGATGGAAAAAAAACTTACCAGATTACAGACCTGGAATAAACTGGTATTGTAAATACAAACTTGAGGCCGACAAAAGCTTTAGAGATCACGTTAAATACATTCCACGGAAACGAAAGGACTCCAACAGAAGGTAGAATACTTTTTAACTCTGACATTTCACGGATTATTTCTGTTAGCCCGTTGTACAAGTTAAAACATAAACAAATATATAAATAACGAGGAAAATGTCACTTATTGGATGCAGAGGGCCCACGGGAAGAGGAAAAGTGTCGTGAAAATACTGATCAATAGAGGCAAGTCTAGTTGTGTATATATTTATTTCTAACTGTGATATCCAATCGATCTTATTTGCTTACATTCCATTCATAAGAACGATTAAATCGCTTTGATTTTTCAAGGCTCTTGCAAACTCTTTCTTTTACATATTTCATTTTTTTTCCAAATCAATTAAGCCAGTAATAATTATGTTAGTGGCCAGATTAAATCAAACCAAGGCTTGTCAGATATGTAGAAAGGAAAAGATAAGGAAAACAGGTATTTTGCCCTCCTGTTTATTTACAAACAACTACTTCTAGCCAAAGTCAGAGTGTAAAACTGGAACTGCTTTTTGTTATAATTTATTATCATTATTGTAGAGCCTTCAATTGGAGAATTAATTGAAAGATTTCAGATGGCATTTGGTAGTCATCATAAAAATAGTAGTTTGCCCTTGTAGGAAGTGACTGCCATGAGGAAGTTTACAGAGCTCCAAGTACCTGGATTGTTTAATGCTGTCTTTAAAACAATACTTCGGGAAGACTCCAGGGGCCGGTTGATCGAAGCCTGGTTAGCGCTAACCGTTGGTTACGAGGTATCAAAACCTATAGGTTTCCATGGTATTTAACGCTGATTAGCGCTAACCATGCTTCGAGCAACCCAGGCCAGATTGTCAGAAGACAGAAGATACCTCCAAGAACAAAGAACAGTTGCCCTCCTTCACATAATAGCATATTTCAGGTGTGCACGAACATGAATTAATTTAAACCAATAAAAGAGTGCATCTGAAAAATCTGAAATAAAATTTTCACAGATTACATGTCCTTTGCAAAAGGACTTGGGTCTCTACATGCATCAGCATGGCCTTTCAAGAGCTGGCCTGAACAATGGCCCCAACTTTGGTTTTTCAGTTGCACCACAAACTATTGACAGGCACAAAAGGAACTTACGGGAGCAGCATTCAGACTCATATGTTAGGGAGAGTGTATTCAATTACATTATAAAATAATATTAAGTGATGACAGAAACCCATAAGGGTTGAAACGTGTAACGGCCCCTTGTGTGCTGGGAAACAAGCTTCTGAATATTCAATTTGCTAAGTACCATATTTGGAACAACAAGACCAAGGGGTTTCCAAATATGGTACTTAGCACTGAAACATTCAACCAATCAGTTCGCACTGAATATTCGGAAGCTGTGAACGCGCGTTACACGTTTCAACCCTTATGGGTTTCTGGTGATGAATACAGAGCCAAAATTTAGAGTTTATTGCTCAAGGGAATTTGAATGTAATCTTTGGAATATTAAAATAAATTAGTTTTGTTTGCTTGTCAGTAACTTCATTTGTTTAACATACACATTGTGTAGTATTTAGTTTGTCAATGGATTATTCATTTTCTTTTATTAGGAGGGTACATCTATGGTGTTACTACTGGATGATTTCCATAACATCCAGACAGTTCGCATACCAGATAATCTAAAGTTGTCAAAAGCAACGCATATGCAAAGGAAGGGACACTTTAATGTAAAGGTGGTATATCGCAAAAAGTCACCTGTAAGAAATTTTCACCAAAGGTCTTAAAAACCATCAAAAGTCATTTTTTAGTCCTCTTGTTGCACAATACCAACAACTGAGGGCATACGATAAACAGAAGCAAATCAAACAGTTCAGGTGTAGTATGAATAATAATATATTTATTTCATTTCTTGAGCCCTTCATTTTAATCATACCTGTAGTGAGTCTAAAATTAAGAGACATTTCAATAATAATAATAATAATAATAATAATAATAATAATAATAATAATAATAATAACAATAACATAACAACAACAACAAAAGAATAACAATAATCTTGAAAATAATAGTAATAATTCCTTTGTTTGCTATACAATCTGCTGCCTTGTGCTGTATTGGTCATTTTTGGGAATGAGAAGGTTACACAAATTTAACAATTGTGGAGCATAATACAGAGAACAGTGCAGATGTACATTTCAGTATCTTGAAATCCAGAAATCTGGTAATAAATTAGCATGTTCACTGTCATGTGCTACATTGCATCCTATTTTATCCCTGAAAGCAGTTCCACATGACCATCTGGGTTGTTGCTCAAGATGGAAAACTGTTTGTCCTGACAGTCACCTCCATTTCCCTCATGGTTCCATAGTTGCTAGGTCTGACGTAACAGGAAGAGAAGCTAAGCAGTTCTGGCGAAAAGTAAACAAGAAATGTCATTACAACAGAACTTACGTTCTCTTACATTTGTAATATTTCTGTGACTAAAGACCAGTTATTTTGCATGTACAGTGTAGTGTACAGAACGAATTTCAAAAGAAGATAAATTAACATTACTTAAAACTTCTTACAAAAGGAAGAACGGCGAAGTTCTTGTGTTGAACAGATAAGAGAACATCTCTGGAAATAACAGGTACTTCAAAACAAAAAACAATACAACTACACAGAAGCATTACACTTAAACAAAATAAAACATGATAGTTCGAAAGAACTTTTCATTCCTTAAAATGAAAAAAATAGGAGAGCATTCAGTATTTCTGTTGCAAAATATATTAATTTATAAAACATGCTTATGCACTTAACTCAAGAATTGTACGTAAGCTTGAAGGATCATATGAATGATGTAATATTTACACAGATCACGACAAGAACACGGCATTTCACCTTTCTTTACGTGTAACTTACAATGATTTCCAATGCTGTGCCTTCTCGTGCATGAATGTCTTAGTATAATTTATATAGACCTTGCTAAATCGAATACATCGTACGATCAGCTATCATTGCTTTAGTTTGATGTACTGTTTGACATCACTTCTACATGTGGCTACTGTATGTCTCAATAAAAAAATATGTACAGACTTACTCGCTTGTGTGGTCGTTTTTAACTCCAATGAGGCGACTTGAGTGTCTCAACTTAAACCCACGAGGTCGCTCCGCCATTTTGGCCGCCTTTTCGCCACTCCAACGCTCGCACATGCGCAGACGTTTGACCGCTGTGTTGGTGTACAGCCGCCCACTCTCCGCGGATCTCCGCGGTAATCGTGTTCCGGAATAACCTACGCTGACCAAAATTTCCGTGGCTCATATTTCTTTGGAGCAAAATTCTCAAAATGGTGGTCAATGAGGTAGATTTCAAACGTGCATTGAAGAGCGTCTCCGATAGTTTTAAGATACCTTGGCTTTATAGCATAGAAGCACTCTTTAAAGGAAAGGATGTATTTGCAAGTCTTCCAACCGGGTACGGCTCTAACCTTCAGAGCAGCACAGATCGTTGCCGATGAGCTGTAATTTTCCTCGATATGTCCACATCTCAAATTTTCCAGGGCAACACGCTTTGTAGATTGTTCTTAAGAATGGCTAGGCTGGTCCGAGCGAGGCGTTGGGATTACATTGACTGGTAAGGGATAGCGAGAAACGTTTTCGAGTGGACAATCTTTTGAATAGTGCTATATATATATTCACCTCGTGATCATGAAGATTCGTCAGGAGCGCTTTCGTTTCTTCAAGTTAGCGCTGACAACAATTCCTACAAATGTACATAGAATCGATTTCCACTTTACGCTCCATAGATAACAATTCCGCTCGTGCTTTAAAAGAAAAACCTCTTTGACCATCAAAAAGATTTTTATTCGTATTTTTTACCGTGCGCAAAGTACGGCGGGTCTAATCTGCAGGTCGCAGGTCATTGTTTCACCAATAAGAAAAAGTATCCTATACATTCTTAAAAGCTAACCTTCGGCCTAATTAGGCCTAAAAAAAAAGCTTTTAGGCCTAAGGTTAGCTTTTATGAATGTTTAGGATACTTTCTGTGTTGGTGAAACAATGACCTGCGACTTGTGACCTTCGACCTGCTACCTGCAGATTAGACCCGCCGCGCAAAGTACACACAAACTCATCGTAAATTTTCTCACGGTGGTTGTCACGGTGTTGATGTGGAGAAATAAAAGTAAAAGCCAATCAAAACTCGTTGTTTCAATGATGAAGTGATCGATGAGTAATAACCAATCAAATCATTTTCCACACATTCCAGGAAAAATCACTTGGTATTGAACACGATTATCGACGGTAAATCACAGACGCTAGTCCTTTCCGAAATTTTTTTGCGGAGAGTGGGCGGCTGTACTCAGGCTATATTGCTGCCTGCCAAGTAAGATGGTTTGAAAACAATTTCAGGGGAATCCCTCTTATTCCATAGGCTTCTAATTTATGTAATAAAATTTTTATGATTGACTGTATCAAACGCTTTTGAGTAGTCTAAAAAGACTCCACAGGTGTAGAGATTCTGGTCAATTGCTTTCCTAAGATTGTCAGTTGTTTCTAATATAGCTTGGACAGTCGAATGGTCCTTTCAAAAACCGAATTGATGTGGAAATAAAATTGATTGTTTTTCTATATAACCAATAAGCTGTTTATAAACTAATTTTTCAAATATTTCACAAATATTTGAGTAAAAGTTGATAAAGTGGAAATAGGACGATAATTCACTGGGTCAGTAGTATTAGGGCAACCCGAAAACCTGGAATCCGGAATCCGGAATCACAGGTCATTGTTTTACCAATACAGGGGCGGTGCTTCGCATGGAACATTAGTCCCGTTGCGCCTACCCCTTTTGGGTTTTGCTTTTCTTTTATTTGTTTCTTTTCTTTATCATCATTATTATTATTATCATTTTTTCCCTTGTGTTGTATTACAAATTTTTATTGTACGTTGCAGGAGGAGTTCCCAA
>OX421445.1:17101453-17113953 GCA_949126865.1 Montipora capitata
ACGAGGAGCACTTGAATTTTACGAGACCATCCTTTTCCACAAAGGCGTTCCAGGTCTGTGGTTGTGATTGAAAAACGGTTGACGGCATAGTTTGATTGTAAATACCATGCTTTAGATTGGCTGTCCGTGGAGTCCGTGGAAGACTGTCTGAACGCGACAAGGATCGTCGGTAAGCTCGTTTAGGACAACGGTTCAGTGATGGCGCAGTGGTGAAAAAACTCGCCTCCCACCACCACCTTTTCGATTCCCAGACTCGGCGTCATTATGTGGGTTGAGTTTGCTGGTTCTCTACTCTGCACTGAGAGGTTTTTTCCCGGGTATTCCGGTTTTCCTCAAAAACTAACCCGTTGGTTCACCCCAGAAAAACGGCCGGGGCACACAAACGCAACACAGAACGAGAACTTAAATATGAACAACCAAGCCATCATTATGTAGCGAAGCCACCACCCCACGAGCACCCCACTGACGAACAAAATAACGACGCCGGCGGTCAGACCGAAAACGACGGAAAAACAAAGGAAGATTAAACCGGACCCGAGACTTTACACGATCCATAACATCAACCGCCGAGGGACAAACGCCCCTAAAACGAAAATCATTCCGAGCCCCCCAAATACAAAACTTGCAAACATTTAGCATATAGACAAAAACCCGAGGAACCACAGACAACTCATCAGCCGAAAAACCAAAAAGCACATGACGAACCAAGATGGAAGGACAAAGAGGAGAAGCCACGAACATAACAGAGTGAAGCCAAGACAAAACGCTGACCGCCAGAGGACAGTGAAAAAACAGATGTTGAAGAGACTCGACAGGAGCAGAACAAAAACAAGCCGTAGAAAGAGCATAACCAAAACCAGCGAGCCTCTCGGCCGTGTAAAGGACCCCATGTGAAACTTTCCAACATAAATCAATAACGGGACGATCCAAATCAAGAAAGAAAAGCTGACGCCAAGTACAAGACCAATAGAGAGAACCAAACAAAGGAAAGAATTTCTCCTCACAATGAGGAGAAACAGCATTTTCAGACAAAAGAAACAAATAAGCAGACTTCGTAGACATAGCAGAAACAGGACAAAAATCAATACCCGAACCAATACTCAAAGAAGACGAAGTAAGGGATCCTTTACACGCCCGCCAAGCAGTCAACAGAGAACGGTAGAACGTAGGCAGAGAATCTGGCGAAAAACAAAGCGGAGCAGAAAAAACGAGATGCGGAGGAGCGGCAAGCCGAAAAGAAAACCAAAAAACCATGAAAGAGACCCAAGAAGACGGAGAAGAAACAAAACGACGAACCCACTGAACATGAAGAGCCATAACCTTACACTGAAAATCAGCGACAGAAAACCCACCCAAACAAGAAGGCTGAACCACAACTCGACGAGCGACCAAATCCAGCTTACCGCTCCAGAAAAATTTAAAAATTAACGTATTTAATTCAACACTGACCCACCGGGGAACATGGATGAGAGAGGCCACGTACCACACACGGGAAAGGGCCAAGGCATTGATAACAAGCGCCTTGCCCTTATATGACAAAGAGCGCTGCCGCCAGGAGTTCAGAGCATTTTCCACCGCGGTGATACGCGGCCTCCAATTGTCCTCCTCAAGATTGCCCGGACCCAGAAAAACCCCCAACACCTTCACCTTCACCAACGACCAAGTGATGTAAACCGGTGAGTCAGTGCGACCATTCCAACAACCTAACCACAAGCCCTCACACTTACCACAATTTAATTTAGGCCCAGATGCCCTCTCATACAAAGAATATACATCAAAGACAGCCAAAATAGCAGGAGCGGAAGAAACAACCAGCGTGGTATCATCAGCGTACGCAGAAACAACAGGCAAAGAAGACGAAGAACCAGGAAGAGACAGACCAGAAATAATACCATTAGACCGAATATTACAAGCAAGAACCTCAGTCACTAAAACATAAAGGAGGGGGGACAGGGGACATCCCTGCCTCACCCCACGAGATAACTTAAAAGAATTTGAAATATAACCATTAACATTAACACTACTACTCACATTATTGTAAAATAAATTAACCCACCCAACATAAGACTGCCCAAAACCCATAGCATATAAGGTAGAACGAAGGAACGTCCAAGCAACCCTGTAAAATGCCTTTTCTTGATCAAGAGAAAGAAGAGCAGCAGGAGCACCAGAAGAAGAGCAAAAATCAACAACATCACGAAGAAAAGCAACATTTTCACCAATAAAACGGCCAGGAACACCACAAGACTGATCTTTATCGACAACCAAATGAATAACCTTGAGAAGACGAGCAGCAATAGAGCGAGAAGCAATTTTGTAATCGACATTCAACAGGGAGATTGGACACCAATTCTTGGGATCAAGACGATCCCCTTTCTTAAAAGATAAAGTAATGATACCTCGGCGCTGAGAGCGAGACAAAGAGCCCAAACCAAATGCAGAATTCAAAACACAAACTAAATCAAAACCCAAAACATGCCAAAATTTTAAATAGAATTCCATGGGAAGGCCATCACAACCAGGAGCCTTACCACGGGCCATGCCCTGAAGAGCCGCAAAACACTCCTCCTGGTTGAGAAGACCTTCGCACACCTCACTATCATCATAAGGAAGAACCGAAGAAATGTTGGAAAGAAGCTCAGCACGAGCATTAGAGTCACAAGGAGCAGCAGAGAAAAGATCCAAATAGAAAGAACGAAAAACATCACACAACCGATCCTTATCCGAAACCAAAGTACCATCACTAGCTCTCAGCGCCGAGATATTACGGTCAGTGCCATTTTTCTTTTTGAGCCCGAAGAAATAGGCAGAGGAGGAGTCCCCCTCCTCCACCCACCTCGACTGGGAACGAACCTGAGCACCACGAGCAACCTCAACATCCAGAGCACGAAGACGAGACAGAGTAGAAAGATAGACAGGAAGGAAAGAAAGACGACCAGAATCACATGAACTTTTAAATGGGCAGCCAGTTTAGACAAAATATCACGTTCAACTACTTTACTTTTACCACGATTTACACAATAATTAATACTAATACGTTTAATATGGGCTTTACCGCTGTCCCACCACCTAGTGAGGGAAGAAAAAGAAGACTGACGAGACTGCCAATAAGACCAAAAAGTTGAGATGAGGTCGATATACTCGGCCTCAACCAAAACAGAAAGATTGAGCTTCCACAACCCCGGACCCGGAGGAACGGAGTTGGGGAGAACCCATGAAAAAGAAAGAGCACAATGATCAGAGAAAGGACACGGCAGAATGTCTACAGAAGACACATAAGGCATCCAAGCATAAGGACAACTGATGAGGTCAATGCGCGATGCAAGGGCCCCATCGGGCCGGAACCAGGTGAAAGCAGAATCATTTGGGTGCCTTTCACGCCAAATATCCACCACACAACAATCCGAAAACAAAGCCGACAACAAAGCAGAACTTTCCCGAGAGACATCAAAAGGACAAGACCCACGGCGATCCCCAACACGGTCCAGGACCGTGTTGAAATCGCCGCACAAAAGAGAAGGAACAGCAGGATCGATAGAGTCAACACAACGAACCAAAAAGGCGTCACGATCTGGATTACGAGTAGGAGCATAGATAGAAGCAACACGGAAAACCGAACCACGAAGACAAAACTCAACCAAACTCGCAAACAACAGACTTACACTCCAAAACCGAACGATACAAAACAACCACACCACGAGAATGATTCGTACCAAAAGAACCAGCACACAAATAACCAAACCGAGAAAACCAAGAAAGAAGATCATCATTAGAGACGGCGTGGGTCTCCTGTAGACAAACTACCGAAGGAGAGAGATGGGACAACCACTGGAGAAAACCAAGACGCTTGTCACCATCTCTCAACCCATTAACGTTAACAGAAATAACAGTGAGAGCCATAATAAAATGAAAAAGTAGTGAAAAACCCATGACAAAAACTAAAAAGTGGTGAGACAACGGTAAATTTTAACGGTGCTTAGCGGGGCTAGGCGAAGCAGCACGTCGACGTGAAGACCTATGGGAGTCCGAACTGAGAGGAGGCCTCTCATACCCGGAACGAGACAGGGAACGAGAGGATGCACGAAGAGCCATCCCCGGACCAGAACGAGAGCTGACCCGGGGAGGGAGAGGCACGGCAAAAGAACGTGGAGGCTGAGTACCTTGAACAAGATCGTCCGTCGAAGACGGAAGAGCCGCCTTCAAACGTTGAACCATATGCGCCTTTTCCTCCGGTGACACAAGAGGAGGCTGCGAGTCCACGGAGCCACCAGCACGCCCAGCCTTGACAGGGATTCTAGATCTCAGAACCCGCGAATCTTTATCCACACCCAAAGAGGCCGAACTATCCCCGGCCACACCAACAGAACCACCCGACGAGGGCAAAACAGACCCCGAAAGGGGAGAGAATGAAGGGGAGGAATCCAAAACCTCCTCCTGAGGCACACCAGCCGCGGCGGATTGTCATTACATATATCACAGACAAGGGGCTGTCCCTTGTACCATACGCGGCAGTTCACACCATCAATTATTATGTTGCACGGAATATCGTGCTTACGCACCATGCGCACCAAACGGGTACCTGTATGCACACCAGGGACATTTGACCACTGTTGGTGTTCAATTTCTTTTATGTTTTATATTTTTATATTTTAAGGCCTCCCTAACCCGGTCATTATTCCCCTCAAAGGGAAACAAATACACCATGACAAAGGTAATTGGAGTCGAAACAACCACATTACAATGAACATCACCACATGAAATGGAACCGGCCTCCTCATAGGTCTTCTTGTGAGTAGGATCGATGAAAGAAATACGGATAAAGCCCCCCGGACAGACCTGGATCGCATCGACCAGGCCAGCCAGGGAGTCAGCAATGATGCCGGCAACCTCGGCATGGGACGTCCCAGCCGGAAAGCCGGACTTTATGATAAGAGTGCGCCTGTTGCGTGGCACCATTATGAGTAAATATATGAAATCCTTTTAACTGCAGACAGTACTGTTTCGGCCTTCTGGGCCTCATCAGTGCAGTGCTGATGTCTAGGATGGAGGTTAAGCTATAAAGCCACCCCAGATGTCCCACACATGTGGTACATCCAAGTCATGCCAGAGTGCTCAAACTAGCGAGCTAGTGAGCATGCGCAATTGCTAGCGGCAATGACTCATCCTAGTAGAGTGCTCAATTTGAACATGAAAGCAAAAGCTTTGTAATGCCAAAGAGCTATATCTAACTGCAGACAGTACTTTTTCATGAAAACAACCTTTATTCACAATAAAAACACACGCCATTTACAAATTAAAAAGCACAAAAAAGTCACTAGAAACTAAGAGCCGGAGTAGGCAGCTAGCCACAAGGGCCTGGGGCCCTAACAGCAGAGTCCATGAGCAGAGCAAGTTCCCTGCAGAGATCCCCGGATTGTGGACACCGCGAACAGCGCACGGACAAATGGAATCCATGACCCAGATGTACTTCTAAATATTGATATGAGGAAATCCATTCGCCATGGCACAAAAACCGTCCAATACCCAAACATCATGGAAGCGAGATTCAGAAAGAGAGTTATAATCCAAGAAGACTCTCTGCTTAAGATCATAGGAAACATAACGGATGATGGCACGATGGTCTTCTTTGCCGTTGCAGAAAGTAGCCCTGTTTCGAAAGGTCCAAATGCCATAAAGAATGGATTTCGTCAAATGGCGCGCGAGCCGAGCCCTCTTAGCACTAAGAGAGGGCCAGCGGAAGAAAAAAACCGTTAAAAGGTTTGCAACAAACTGTCTACCAAGCAACAGGGAGAGAACTGGCACAAAGTGTAGCCAGACTCTTTTGACCCTTAGACAATTCAAAAAGGAATGGTCAATGGTCTCTCGTCGCGGACAAGAGGCACAGCGACCAGATGAGATACAACCCCAATTGAAAAGGGAATCACGCACCTTGACGCCGCGGAGGATAATAAGCCAAAAGACATCGTTCTTATAGTTCTCAGTGAAGGGGTCCCGGACGAGAGACCAATGACCATCGAGGGAGAACCCTGGCCCAATGACCTGGGACCATTGACGCGGCAAGATTGGCGGGGATGAGTTGATTGAAAGTAGCTTTTGATACAAGGTTTTACAAACTAGGGCACTGTCTCCCACCCTGGATAGAGTATCAAGACAGTCCTCGTAAAAGGGAGTTGGAGAAGAAGCACTGGGAGAGGAGTTATCCCGTAAGGAAGACCATTCGGAACGCATGGAGGACAAGCGACGCCCCAAAAAGTATTTACATAGAAAAAAACTAGAATCATCAGGGGAATTAAGCACGGAGGCCATCCCCGCCAATCTTAAAGCCTGGGCCTTTAAGACAAGATTGTCAAGATTGACACCCCCAAATTTCAATTTCAAAAAGCAAGTGTTACGACTCACCGTCTCCATTTTTGAGCCCCATAGGAAGGGCCAGATCAAGGCATTAACCCGCGCAATGACCCATTTTGGGAGAGTAAGAACTCTAGCAAGGTAAAGCAGCTTGCTCAAACCAAGTGTATTGATAATTAGGGCCTTACCGGGAAGAGATAGGGATCTCGACTTCCAGAGATTGAGGGATTTCTCCAGTTTCTCAAGTTTAGGCTGCCAATTAAAGTGCTCTGTAGGGATGGTGCCAAACACTACCCCCAAGATTTTCATTTTCTTAACCCAGGTGAGGCCCAAAGGCTCATCAGAACGAAACCTCCAGGCCCCCAGCCACATTGCTTCAGTTTTGGTGCGATTCAGTTTGGCACCGGTACCCCTTTCATAGACATTAACACAGCTGAAAAGCTTAGACAAGGATCGAAGATCCTTGAGTACAGTCGTAGTGTCATCGGCATACAAGCGAACACGTGCTTGCCGCCCTCTGGCACCAGGGAGGAGGAACCCCTCAACCCCTGGACAACGGCGAATGAGGGACGCTAATACCTCAACACAAAGGACATAAAGTAAGGGAGACAAAGGGTCCCCCTGTCGCACCCCACGCGCAAGAGAAATCCTCTGAGATAGCCAACCGTTTAAGATAATCTGCATAAAGGCACCATTGTAAAATGTTGAGATCCACCGGCAAAACTCAGGTCCAAAACCATAAACCTGGAGTAGATGCAAGAGAAAGGAACGGTTGACGCGGTCAAAGGCTTTCTCTTGGTCAAGGCTGACTAAGATTGCGGATTCATCCGTCCGTTGAATGTAGTCCAAAACATCACGCAAAAGAGTAACACTAGAAAAAATACTTCGGCCAGGAACGGAGCAAGTCTGATCAGGGTGGACAATATATTCAAGAACCTTGGAAAGACGAGAAGTGATTGCTTTAGAAATAATCTTATAATCCACATTCAAAAGAGAGATGGGCCGCCAGTTTTTTAAGTGCTTAATATCACCACGTTTCTTAAAAATAAGCCGGGTGACGCTACCTTTCATCGAGCCGCAAAGCTCGCCATCGGAGAAACACTGGTTAGAAACACGGAGTAAAAGGGGACCCAAAGTCTCCCAAAAACGAAGATAAAATTCAACTGATAGTCCGTCAGATCCCGGTGACTTCCCGGTATTAAGACTCTTAACAGAGTTCGTTAATTCGTCAAGCGACAAGGATCCCTCGCACGAAGCGCGTTGAGGAGGAGAAAGGGACTTTTCAACGGATTCTAAACAACGCTGTTTAAAAAACGTGTCAATAGGCTCATCAGTGAAAAGATCTGAATAGAAGCGCACATGCGCACGTTCAATTTCTTCACGCGTGAACACCTCTACATCATCAGAATTAAGAATAGAAGAAACAATATTACGCTCAAAGCGTTCACGTTCAAGCTTAAAGAAAAATCGCGTGGGCCTTTCTCCTTCCTCAAGCCACTGAACTCTAGAACGGATTTTAGAACCGTCTAACTTTTCCAAGGTAAGAGCCTTAAGCTTACTTTCGAGCTCGGAAATTTCAGGACTAACTGAAGGATTGCCAGAAGTAAGCTGACGTTTTAACTCAATAATCCGGTTAACTAAAAGGACACGTTCGTGCGAAAGATCCCTGCTCTTTTCCCTGGCAAAGAAAATGATCTCAGAGCGGATAGAGTTTTTAAAAAAGTCCCACCAAACTTTAACCGAAGGAAAGTGTTGCAAGCAATTGGCTAAATGATTGATACAATTCGAAATATAGTCGCAAAACACATCATCGTTCAAAAGTGAATTATTAAACTTCCAAATGCCAGGACCACGGAGGTTATTCCCAGTGGGCTGGAAGGAAAGACAAACAAAATCATGGTCGGAAAAAAACAAGGGTTGATTTCACAAGAAACAACAGAGGGCATGAAGTTCTTAGAAACAAAAAATTTATCTAAACGCGAACCAATTGAAAAATCCGAATTAAACCATGTGCACTGGCACACTCTCGGATGTAGCTTGCGCCAGACATCAATTAAAGAAAAGGCTGAACGCAAATCAGTAACGCACTTAGCAGGCACAAAGTTGCCGCCAAATTTATCAAGGTTGTGATCGTAACAATTATAATCACCAGCAATTATTAAGACATCAGAAGGTAAAAAGTATTCATGCAAACTTCTGAAAAACACTTTCTTTTCGGCCAAGTTGGTGGGAGCATAAATGTTAATTAGATTAATCCTTAGGTCGTCAAGTTTTAACAATAGACTAACAACCCTCCCCGACGTGTCTCTTTTCCAGCGACTGACGTTGCCGGAAAAAGATTCAGAAAGGCAAGTAAGGACACCACCTTGTTTGCCTACAGCAGGGGACCAAAAACAAGGTCTACGCCAGGCACAAGAGAAAACGCGGAAAACCTCAGGATCAGTAATCTTCGTTTCCTGAAAACAGAAAACGTCATAAGAGGTACGAAGACTATATATGAGATAATCTTGGAAAAGCTTACTGAAACCACGAGAATTTAAGGAAAGAATTTTGGAAGTCATGAAGGGTGAGGGTTCTTAGTCTTTTTACTAGAACTGACCGGCATAGGTGACGTTGATTTACGCGGGGGTGGACCATCTGTGAAGTCTAGCCTGGCAGGCTTGCGTTTCGGTGCAACTCGAAGAGGTTGAGGACGGATAGGAATCTGTGATGGGCGCAGCGGAACTGTAGGGCCAGGATCCTCAGGAATCTCCATCGCAGCAATAGCTTGATCAGAAGCAGTAGAACGTTGCGAATCAGCTGCAGCGACAAGCTGTAGATCAGACAAAGTAGGAGAGCCAGAAATGATGCTCGACGGAAGAGAAGGCTCTTGGGATAAAGGAGGAGACAGGGACGACGATTCAACAGGCGAAAGGAGGGACTGAGACGATTGCGTAGTTTGTGATGACTGAGAGAACTGTGTAGACTGGGAAGACTGCGAGGGTTGTGTGGAGGGCTGCTTTGGGGTGTTCTGGGACAGTGATGAAGGTTGACCAGAAGATGGCGACAGTGATGATTGCGATGAGAGGGGAACACAGGAAGGTGTAGGAGGTAGTACATCAGGAGAAGACTGCGTAGGAGGCTGTGAAGGAGGAATATCAGGTAAAGACTGCTCTAAAGGAATTGAAGAAGGCGGGCCATCGGAAGAAGGCTCATCAGGAGGAGGCTGCGGGGGAGACTGTGACGGTCGAGACTCTGGAAGGGGAGCAGGAGCAGCATCATTATCACCAGTGTCAACTTTTTCAGGGCGCCGCCACCAAGATAATTTACAATCAATGGTGTAGTGGCCGTCCTCTTTGCAAATACTGCACTTGATTTCTTCTGTACAGTCGCTGAAGGTGTGACCCAGTTGGTCACAGTTAAAGCATATCACGTTAGGGCACACCTTTGCGACATGATCAGGAAGATGGCACTTTCTGCAAGTAGGAACCTGTCCCTCGTGTTTGACTCTAAGAAGCTTCCTGCCGAAGCGTAGGAAGGACGGAATCGACTCAGATAGCTCCATTCTAGCAACGCGTGTTCCATTCTTGATGCCCTCGTAGCCCTGTAGATTACATCTGCGGAAGCCGAGGACAGATCCATAGCGGCTGAGACGATGGGCCAGAGCTTCATCAGAAAGCTCGAAGGGAGTATCATACACAACAACAAAGGTACACGTAGAAGATGAATTACGATGACGACGGATAAAAGAAGATTTACGAAGGAAGAGATCACGGTACTCACTGGTGGAAAACGTAACGGAAACAAAGCCATTAGGATTGCGTTGGAGACATCTGACCGCAGCAGCACGGATACCACAGTTCTTTAGATCGGCAAACACTTGGGATAAAGAAGTGTCCTTGTCGGAAAGAGAAAAATGTGCCGTACATGGTCGCTCGGGCAAAATGTTCAGCGGATGGATAGAATCCTTCTCTGCGTCAGTAAGACGTTCAGCATTCCTCATTATATAATCAACACCGGATTGACTAGACACACTGGAGTGTCGACGACGCCCAACCATTTGGGCATAAGACGGAATATCAGCAATTTCCATGTTCTCTTCAGTTTCGAAAAGGTCCGCCCAGCTATGCTGGGGATCGACAACATTACCTGCCATACTACTGCAAAGGCCACAAAATGACCAATACAGCAATAGCACAAGCGAAAAAACAGACTGATAGGGCTTCGCCCTGGGTTAGCCCAACTAGAAACTGATAAAAGGCCTGGGCCTCATCAGTGCAGTGCTGATGTTTAGGATGGAGGTTAAGCTATAAAGCCACCCCAGATGTCCCACACATGTGGTACATCCAAGTCATGCCAGAGTGCTCAAACTAGCGAGCTAGTGAGCATGCGCAATCCTTTTATAAATTAATCCGTTTATAACTAAATCCTTTTACAAATTACAGTACAAAATCTTTTAACTAAACTTAAACCTTAAGCAGCTGTTAAAGGACTAATATCAATTAATTAATAATTATCGTTTCGAAGTATCACACTAATATTCCAGAAATATACCACTCAGTTTTTAAGATATAAAATAAACCACACTAATATAGAAGAAAAATACCCAAATACACTAAATAGTCACTCACTTAAAGAGTAAATAATCAAATATTGTATTAATAAGATCCACACTAATTTATCACTCCAACGATGGAATAAGTGACAAATAAACTAAATAACCAGAAAGAACAAGCCAAAAAAATTAAACAATTTAATATCACACTAGAAAATCCCGCAAAAATCCCGCCTGTGGAGGAACCAGCAAGCGAAAACACACCAAAATATTACAAAACACCCAAGAAAACCAAAAAAGACACTTCGAAGATGCACTAAATGAATTGCCAACCAAAAAAAGGGCTCAAAGAGCCCTGGAAGCGAAAAAGGAACCAAAAAGAATCGGCTTACCCCGGGTTACCGCAGAGCGCGGAGCATTAGTCCCCGGGAGGGTCACCGAAAAAAGAAAACAAAGAAAACCAATAACAACAAAGAAAATCACAACAAAAACCTTACCACACTCCAAAATGAAAAAAAGGAAGCCCAGGCCACACTCCAAAAATGAATGTCTTCCAGCAAAAATTGAAGACTACCAAACAGGGTTTGCCTTATTAAGCCAAACCCGCGTTCACGTGATATATATATATATATATATATATATAGTCAGTTAAGTAGATCCCTTGAGCCAACAACGTATCACCCCCAGGAGGATCGCAAATGGATTCACAGTCCAAGTTGAGGAGAAATTGAGAGAAAGTTACGGGAAACTCAACACTGGACAACTTCTGGGGAAAACTGTAATTGCCCTGAGCGGGATTTGAACCCACGTCCCCCTGATCACTAGTCGGGTGTGATGACCACTACACTAACAGGACAACCATGCTGGCAACATGGCTGATTGATCACTTAATGTGCGGCATTTTCCGTGGGACTCCCTAAGGGCGTCACATTAAGTGATCAATCAACCATGTTGCCAGCATGGTTGTCCTGATAGTGTAGTGGTCATCACACCCGACTAGTGATCAGGGGGACGTGGGTTCAAATCCCGCTCAGGGCAATTACAGTTTTCCCCAGAAGTTGTCCAGTGTTGAGTTTCCCGTAACTTTCTATACATATACATATACATATACATATACATATACATATACATATACAGTACTGTTTCGGCCTTCTGGGCCTCATCAGTGCAGTGCCTATGTATGGAATGGAGGTTAAGCTTCTAAATCCACCCTAAATGTCACACACATGTGGTACATCTAAGCCATGCCAGAGTGCTCAAACTAGCGAGCTAGTGAGCATGCGCCATATTACTGCACTGCACTGATGAGGCCCAGAAGGCCGAAACATTTGATTTCTTTTGCGTTAATTTATTGATTCATTTCAGTTTACAGTGTCCCCAAGAAGATTAGACACTTAAATGAAGTTCCTTTCCTGATAATTAACCTCGTTACTCCATTACTACGAACATACATACTGAATTGAAAGATCTGAAAAAAGGCAGCCCGAGCAGGGTTGATGGGGACCTTAAAAGAACATGACAAAATGCATTAAAAAACAAAATTTGACAAAATACATTGCTGCCTTGAATACATCTTTGCGGCTTTCTGTGTCACTAGCAACTTGACAGGGGCACCCAA
>OX421445.1:17121453-17138953 GCA_949126865.1 Montipora capitata
ATTTTTTCATTGGCTGACAGAAAATGAATGCGCAGCAGAAATGAAAATTACAAAGCTCTACGCAGTTCATTTTACTTCCGGTCCGGTCAAGTTGGAGGTTGATGGCGGCAATGGCGGCACCTTCGTTGATTGCAGCAGGGCGGAAAGAGCAGTGAGTTCGCCGGCGCGCTTTACGAAAAAAACGCAAAGCAAATGGTGACTATTCCCGATCGATCCGAAGGAATCGTAAAAGTTTCCACTTAACCAAAGAGGTACATAGCCTGCAACGATGTCATTCTCGATCGTAATCATCGTCATTTGTTGTAGCAGCCGAGAAGGTGAGAAGAAACCTTTAAAACTCTGAGAATTCAACCATCTGATACAACAATTACTTTGTCCCTGACCATACCCCAAGAAATCATAAAATTAAGTTGGAATCGGCAGTGGGTTTCAAGAAACATCCGAAGGTGAGTGTGGTTTTTCAGTTCAGTGAAAGATCAAGCAGATCAGATTCTAGCAGTCCAAAATGTATTGATATTAAATTGCCAAAGTGAGTCAAGGGTCCGGGTCGGACCATGTTGTAATACTCTGCTATGTACCTTTATGATGTAGCAAATGGTATGAACATGTCAACTTCAAATTTGGTTTGTTTGTTCCACAGATGTTATCTGTCACTAGCTGTACAGAAGCTTCTGCTGTTATAGATATATATAATATCTTTTTTTTAGCACCCCTCTCTTTAATTATTGAGACCTTCCCTATAGTCTTGCCCCCCCCCCCCCCCAAAAAAAAAAAAATGAACAAACCTTTTATGGTTAGGCAAGAGTTAAGTTTGCTTCAGAGATAGCCCCATCCCAAATTTACTTTTTATAATAATTACTTATTGAAATGTTGTGTAAAGGAAAATAACCATAGCTGAAATTTGAGGCCCTTACCTCTCCCCACTTTAGTAAAGGAAGCAACTGCAAAATCCATTACCTGCTGATAGTTTTAATAGGTAAAGAGTAAATGTGATACCGAGTAATTGCATCGTGTCTATAAGACAGGCCACAAATGCAAGGAACCGTTGATGTACACTTGTAATATTTTGATATAATTCTATATCATCTTGAGGCTGAGGTGAAATACAGGTAGCAGAAATTTAAATACTGTGAGATGGTACATCAGCATAAGCATGTGAAAATACAAAACTAAGAACGAAACTGTCAATAGAATTGGGATAGTTTCCTCTAGCTCCCCCTCTACTAAATCTGCTGCAACTAACGAAACTTTATTCCATCACAATAACATAAATCAGCAAATAATAATTTATCATCCATGCAAATAACTGTGAACAAATATAGACTGAAACAGTGATTGATATAACTGATGAATGAATCAATCAGACTAGTGGGTTTCCAAATATAATGTGGAATCTCTATGGAAAACAAATCAGACATAAGAAGTGTACAGAGTTACATTAACACTGTCATAACAAAAATATCATAATTGTTTTATTAGCCTTTGAAAGATTATTTATTTCCTACCATTATTTACTATTCTTTGTTAATTTTCAGACCAAAACAGTGCTACATAAATTTCTGGAAGGATGACCCTATATGGATAATTCAAATAGGAATGTTGTTCTTGCAGTTCAATAAATAATACTGAAAAAAAAGGAGATGGAGATAGAACCATCGTTAATAGTAAAGCTACTTGGTTGATGTTCTAATCAACCACAAGAAGTAGAAAGTATGCATTGGAGATTTGTTGTTGTACATGGATGTATAACGGGCTGAAGAGCCTTATTACCATAAAGTAACGTGAATTGTAAAAGCATTATTTCCCATTCATTTTGTTCATTCATCCATGTATATTGTGGCATACCAATATGAATCACTCTCTTCGCATCAGGCACCCCTACATGTATACCAGTGCCAAATACTTATTTTATAGTTACATTACTTTAGCTGTATTATATTTTTGGTAATACCATGTACTCATATGGGAATACTAAAATAAATTATTTGTTGTTGTTGTTGTTGAAAGCACCCAAAAGATTAAGCTTTATATAAGCTGGTTGAAAGGTGTAAATTAAATGAACAAAAAAAAAATTATCAACAAAACCAGTGGGGAGTGAGTGACAAAATGGTGGGAACAGCCCTATATCTAGTGTTTGTAATGCCTCCAGTGACAGAAGTTCAGGTGAGCAGGCTTTTCTCAAGCCTGAATGTACAAAAATCATCATTAGATGTTCCAAATAAGCTAATAAAATTGCTGCAGAGCCATTATGGAAGCCCCCAGCACACATATATAACCACTCGATAAAAACTGGGATAGGACTTTTATTTTTTTTCTCTGCATTTACCTTAACGTGGTAGTAGCCACTTCAAAAGCTAATTGCTACCCTAGACCCTGGTTACCACCACAAAATTTTTATTCTTTCTATAGCCGCATGAAAATATGATTCTCTTCTCATATTTCTTTAATTATAATACTGATGTAAATTAATTCTGTATATAATGCACAAATAAAGTTGATTGATTGATTTAATTTGACAGTTTAATGATCTGTTGATTGTTAAAATACCCTTTTTGTAAAAAAATATAAAATAGAAAGTGAGCACCTTTATTACATCCTTGCAAGGAAAGATGAGCAAATCTCCAATACAACAAAACTTTCCTGAGTTCAACAGATTTTTATTCTACTGCTCCTTACAAACCTATGTATATATAACCAGGGAGTCAATAGTTCTTACCAATATAGGAAGTTTTTCCTTCCTCTATCAGCACGGCTTATATTTACGGCAGGTACAAAACACAGATCATTGTTTTACCAATACAGAAAGTATCCTAAACATTCATAAAAGCTAACCCTAGGCCTAATTAGGCCTAAAAAAAAGTTTTTACGAAGGTTAGCTTTTATGAATGTTTGGGATACTTTCTGTATTGGTAAAACAATGACGTGTGACCTGTGTTTTGTACCTGCCGTTATATTTAAATCCTCTGGTCAGTGCAATGGTCAGTGCAATTTCCATAAACGCTTCTGTGTGTCCATGAACAAATTTTACCGTGTCATCGATCGACGTAATACATGTAGTATCCGGATTACTTTGCTTGAAAGCGAATATGAAAAGAAACAGCAAGAATATAGCTATCGATCCCTGACTCTTTCTAGACGGTCCACCACAAAATGCACAACGAAAACCCGTTGGTAAAATATTAGACAAGCTTGCAATCGTGTTTGAAGCGGCGACGGCCTTCAAGGCCGCTTTGTATTCTCTTTTTAACTCTAAATCATCTATCTTCAGCGAAGTGAAAACACATGTCAAAGCCTCTTCGATTTGTTTACTTGAAGGATACACTCTCCTCCTCTCTCCTCCCTAAGGATTAGTTTCTGAGCATGAGCAGATGTGCAGACCAAAATTACGCATGCGTTACCGGATGTCCGTGATTTACGGACATCCGGTAATGGCTGCTACCAGAGCCCTTCGTTTCTCCGACCACGTGACCAAAAGAAACGGAGGCTCTGGGGACGAGAATGCAGGCCAACGACACCGCGGCAAAATGAGTGCGCATGCTCCGCTTCGAACACATTTGATTCATTTGATTCGAGCTTTTGAGCTCTTTGTTTTTGAGTTTATTCGGCGGTGAAGGAAAAGTTCTATTGGACCTTTTTATGATCAAGATCTCACGCTCAACATGGACTCGACAGAAAAACTAAACAGTAGTTCCGAGTTGTTTCCAACGAGAAAGTCTAAAGAGGTAAGCTTATTTTAGGCATGAAATATTTTTGTGTTTATGTCGTTTCCATGGAAGTTATCTTTGCCAAACCATGTTTGCTCGTGTTTCGGTCACACCGTTAAAGACCTAAAAGTTGTAATTTTAAACTAATAACATTTTTCGTGTACTGTTTTTCGCCTAAGGGCAATTCCTCTAAAAACGCGGAGGGTTTTGAGAAAACAGAAGTTTTAACCTCTGACATGTGATACGAGAGCCATGGATTTTTCTGTGACCTGGTTCTCCACAGCAAGAGCAATGGTTTGTATGGTAGATGGTGATGCTCTTTCTTTTCCAGCTCTGTGTTGCTTTGCAGGACACACCAGGTTGTGGTATGATTAAATTTAATTGATCTCTAGATTTCTGTTGATTTCATTGTCCCAGTCATCTGACCTGAAGAAATCTTGTGGAAAGTGTTGATATCTGGCTGGCTGTCATTTTGACTGTCATTACTTTCAAGATGTGAGCAACTGTTTTTATCTGCATTGTTAGACAAAACCTCTTATTAAGGGAGTCAGTAAAGTTGTTTAGTTTTTTTATAAAGGGATCTTTACAAATAGGGCACAGATTTCCATGTTTATTTCAAGTATCTTAAGTGACATCTGTGCATGAAAATGACCAAGTGATAATAATATTATTGTTTTACTTTGATCAGTTTCCTGTTGTTTCTTAAACATGTCATTTATTCTTATTCCAGTGCTTAAGTCTAAAACTCTTCCTGGTGTGTGTGTGCTGATCTGGTCAAACCATGCATGGCAAGCAACATTCCAGATTGTTTTCAGAGATTGTGATTAGGATTCAGCGTTGAATATTTTATTGGTTTTGTGATGAAAAAAGCCAGGGTTGTTATTCATCTCTCATTTTTTCCTGCATGAGATCCTGCATGATGACAACAGTATTACTGCATATTAAACATCACAGATGTGAGCATGTCAGTGATTAATACAAGATGGTTTCCAAACAGCTCTTCAAGTCTAGAAAAGGGACGATAATTATTTACTTACCACACCTTCTAAGTCAATGTTTGAACAAGCAAATATAATTTGGTTTTTTAATTCAAGTAAACTGTCTTACTTTCATTAATACAGCTGTATGTTATTCTAGTCTTTCTCTTGCTGAGCATGGGTTTGGATATTAACTTCTGAGAATGCTCCTACTTGTAATAGTCTTAATAATGAATATACGGTACTTACAACAATAAAATTATAGAGATATTTGAGTTACTGTATATTGTGTTTTGTGGTAACACATACCATAGTAGTTGTTGTGGTTGTTGTTGTTGTTGTTGATAGAGTCATTGTGGGTCTATCATTGGGTAGTGAAACTGGATCAGTTGTGCATAATAAAATGTTAGAGTATGAAGCAGAATGCCTCTAGTCTTGCTGGATGTATGATTACATTCCTCTCTCAGTATCTTTACACACAGTGCAAAATTTAGGCTGGATTTTTGCTGGTGCAATGCATGCAAAAGTGAAATCAGTATTTTCCAAACACATGCAGGTGAATGGTTTCTTATTTCATTATCATGATTCTCATGTCTCCCCACCCTCATCCCAGCAAGGCTCTACAAGGTGATCGACAAAGCTGGAGAAAAAAATTATAGTTACCAGCCAGCTGCAGGAAAAATACTGGAAAAATATTTTCAACGATGGACCACTACCAAACTCCAAGTAAAAGGGAAACATCAAGTAGCATTGGAGTCAAATTTATACTTAGTTTCAAAACTTTTTTGCGATCCTCTCTTAAAATTAAGACTTCTTTTCTTTATTTTATTGCCTTGCTCTTGGAAAAGTAACTAGTGTTGTAAAATATGAGAATGGAGGGCAGGGAAGTGACTTATCCAAGTTGCCGAATGAGTGGGATGCGGGCATGAAAAGAACTTATTTCTCGCTTTCAAATGATTCCAATGAAACAAGCAGACAATTTCCTCGTTCAACAGGAGCAACAGAAGCCATCTTCGCAGTAGAAATTATCACTGTGCCCTTGCAAAGATGTTTACCCCGCGTTTTCCTTCTCAGTGCACAGTTTTCCCCCCAGAAGTTTACCAACGCAGAGACCATCGCGACTAATAACATTACGAACTTCGTCCTTTTGCTCTACCGCTCGAATGCAAGGTAAAAATTCTCCTGGTTTGAACCATAGTTTTTTGGTTTGAAAAGACACACGGAAGATTAGTCTTTCAGGAAGCTCTCTTCAAAATTTAAACCTTATCAAAGTAGTGTTGTCCTTATCATCGCAAAATGAAAACAAGCACAGAGAATTTAAATTGCCGCCATTTTGCCGCGCTGTTGTTTCTATGGTAAATTCAATTGGTACCAGTCCCTCGCGCGTGGAAACGATTCGCGCGTGGCTCAAGCCTGCGCACTCATTTTGCCGCGGTGTCCAGGCCAACACAAACGGATTTATAAAGTGACCATTAAATTTTGTGTGTAAAATTTCCGTAGTTTTCGTGAATAGGAGATGTCTATTTATATTCTATATGTATAGGAATCAGAAGAAAGGTGAGCGAAATTAGCGCTATTTGTTTATTTCTGATGAACCATTTTGAATCATGAGCTGAGGCGAGCAGCTTTTAGAATTGCGTGTGTGGCTTACGCGCGCGCGCTCAGCTGAAAACCCTTTCGAGCCCGAGTCTTGGGGCTGAGCACGACATTTCCCTCCGGGACATTATAAGGGGTCTTTTATAAAGTATCCGTAAACCATCTCATTACAAAAACTGCCATTTTGTCCGGCTCATTTTCCTTTTTTTATTCGCCATCTCAACCAGATTTAGTTTTCTTTACGTTAGAAAATATGGCACGGCAAATACCTCTAACATGTAGCGGACACACGAGGCCGGTGGTACATTTATCATTCTCGGATATTACGCCTTATGGCTACTTCCTTATCAGTGCATGCAAAGGTAAAGCTTTAAATTATAGGCAAGTTTTTATTGCACGGCTTTTGAATCTTACCTCTCCTTGAAGTTAGAGGAACTTTTTATAGTTTAGGATAGGACTTTGTACGCAAAATGACAGCATAAAAGTGAGTATAGTGATTATATTTGATGGCAGGAAGAGAAAATATCTGTGAAGCCGTTGTTGATCATTCCGTGACAGCATGGTCGAATGAATGTCATCTTCCAGTCATTTGTGCTCTGCAATTTTCCAATTTTGGCTAATAAATTTATCAGCTATTAGAAACTATAACACAAATGCACAACCTTAATAACTGTGAGGGACAAGAATTCTTGTAACCCTGTGTCGTTCCATTTTCTATCCGCACCCCACATTAGACTTGCTGAGATCTTAACCCTTTTTGTTGGCCTCCTCAGAAGAAATAAATATAACTGTGTTGTTTAGGCATTTATAGCAAAGGGCCCACAAAGCAGCTTACAGTATGTGACAAAAATATAAGGATTTGTATGGGAATCCCAATAAAAAGCTTAAGAAGATAATTATATGAAAAAAATCTCAGTTGAAAAGCCTAACCTTATTGCCATTGTGGATTATAGCTTCCTTCCTGTGTGGTTATTGTTAATTGATTCTGATTTGGAATTGTGGCCGTGGGAACATTTTATCCAGGAATATTTGGCTCAAATTGGTGGCTCCTGAGAATTTAGTCTCCGGCCTTGGGATTTTATTATAACCATTGACAACCCAGAAAGTGAAAAATGGCTCAAATTGCGTTGGATCTGGAAAGTAACCACACAGGAAGGAAGCTATTCACAATGGCAATAAGGTTAGGCTTTTTAATTGAGATTTTTTTCTTATAATTATATTTTTAAGCTTTTTATCCGGATTCCCATACAAATTCAGCCATACTCACACTGAGCTTGGGGTACCTGTGGCCCATACATTTTCCTTTGTAAAAGAAGGCAGTTTTCTTATCACCCTCTGAGGTCAGTGAATGATTTGAATTGGCCGCCCCCCTTGGTGGGTAAGATTGTCTGGGATTAAGGAAAGGAAAGGAACTTTATTTAAGTGTCTAGTCGTTCTAGCACTGGAGCACAGATTGGGGACACTGTAAATTGAAATAAACAATTAATCCAAATAAAGTGAAAATTTAAAGTTGGTTTTTGAGGAGAGGGGAAAACCAGAATGCTTTATTTTCCAAGACAAGTTAACCCTTTTAAGATGAATAGCTTGATTGTACATTTGTATTTATATTGATTTACATTGTACCTTTATTGTGAATGGTCTTGAAATCTTTTTGTTTTAGATGGCAAACCTATGTTGCGACAAGGTGATACCGGTGACTGGATTGGTACTTTTGAGGGACACAAAGGGGCTGTTTGGAGTGCTACTCTAACTAAAGATGCCACAAAGGCTGCTACTGGGGCTGCTGACTTTTCAGCGTATGTATAGAATTCTTGCTTATTTCTCAAGTAGATCCTTGAATTTTCCTTACTTTGAGGTTTTCCTTTTATTTTGCAGGAAAGTATGGGATGCCCTTACTGGTGATGAAGTGCTGGCTTTACCACATAAACATATTGTTAAGATTGTCGACTTTTCACCAGTAAGAAGTTTATTTTACTTCTTAAGTTACTATATTCCATGAAAATGTTACTTTACATGTATGTATTTTTTTTTTGTTTTTATGTTTAAGAGATTGCAAGAGAGGACTGGGAAAGGGAATTAATAACAATTCTTGTGCACTTAGTCTATGTTTTATAATTATTTTTGCAAGAAATAACAGCTGAATTGTTAAATGACCACTTGCTCCAAGTGGTCTAAAATGAGTGAAAAGCAAAAAAGAGTTCAGAGAAGTAACAAAGTGGCATTTTTTAATGGTATTTTGGGGTTTTAAGTGTTCTCAATTCACCCCATCATGCAAGATATTGCCAGATATTGACACAGCAATGCACCCATGCACTAGTTGCTTGGCAACAGATGAGAGGTCAACTGAAAAATCAGAGTCAAACCTACTATACAACCTTTGTAACAACAGTTAGACTGCAAGCAGTCTCTCTTTTGCCCGAAAATCTGCCGAGAGAATGTGATATCCAAGGGGCAAAGCCGCAAGCCACGAGTAGCATGGGCGTAGGGAGACGAGTGCTACTCATGGCTGACGGCTTCGCTCCTTGCATATCACGTTCTCTTGGCGGATTTTAGAGCAAAAGAGAGACTGCTCACAGTCTAGACAACAGTCAGATGCTCTACCCATTGAGCGACAAGAACTCCATCGGAGATACTGTAGGTTGTTTATGACAGTTGTTTATCCAGGTTCTGAATTGACAAAGTGCTCCGCTTGTCTGCAGGCTCTAGAATGACTTTTGTCACGCCTTGAATTTCACAATGCAACTGCTGATCAATGTTAACAGTGTAAAGCACCGGTGGGAATCTGCAATGTAGAGCCTGCAGATCAGCAGTTGTGAACGTTGACAAGTGTCAGGATCTGGCCCTGGAGCTTTGAAGGTTATGGGAATGTCCTTTAGAGTGGCCCCTGTTACAGTAGTCATCAGAGTATTGGAAGCATTAGAGCATTAGAAGTCCATATCCAACTATACCTTGGTCAGAGTTTTTCTCTGTCCTTGTGTGGGCTCATTTCCATCAGTAGGGCTAATGCTCACATGGTTCATATGGGGTAGAAAACAAGCACTTCACATTTCAATCTACTCAGTTAAATCTGTCCAACTACATGTACCTTAGTTTGTTATTAGCTTACAGTTCTTGAGGGAGCATGTTCTGGAAAGGTGCATGGGCACTCACTGGAACGCAAGCATCCTGAAGAGGGTACTTGGCACTGTAAGAGTGCTGAATGCAGCTAATGAGCCAAAGATGTTGCCATGTTTGGGATACATACCGGGACACACTGTTGGAAAGCAAAATATGTTCTTCCCATTTTGCCAACCCTGATATCTGCTTTTGATACAACTTTGGCCCACAGGCTCAACCTTTTCCTTAGAAGAAGTTTGCATTTGTGTCACTAATAAATAAATGTAGCTTTCAATCAGGTAACAAGTTTTAATTATTCAATTCTTTGTTAGGATGGGAAACAACTCCTGACAGCTAGTAATGAAAAACTGATGCGATTATTTAATCTTGAAGATGAAAGTGCAGGTATTAAAATGTCCATGCTTAAGGCATCAAGAAAACGTTTTTTTCACAATTTTATAGGTACAATTATTTACGGGACCCAGTGGTTTCAACAAGTACCGACAACCAATGAAAAGCATAGGCGACATGTAGAGATTCCAGTTAGCTACCTTTTACCCTAAAGTGAAAAAAATTAAAGGCAGATTTTTTCAAACCCAAAATTAAAATTCATTTTGACAATATTATGACAACAGTCTGTTTCTCTACTCAAACCAGCTGCCAAGTTAACATTTTATTTTATTGTATTTTATTCTATTATTGCTATTTTCTCATAGCCATTATTCTTTTTTATTGGTGTATCAGTTTGCAGTATTTTTTTGTAGGTTACACAGTATTTTTTATTTTTTTATTAATGGTCAGTGTAGCTACTGGTTCTGACAACACAGTACAGTTACACATTAAACGTTTTCATACAGATATACATGTATTAGCTAGAAATGTAACCAGGGCACTCATAATGCACTAGTCTAGTAATACATGTAGGTGTGATGTTGTAATTATCTTATTTTTGGCGATTTTCTCTAGCCCTGTTACTAATACAAGTTATACATCTATCAATCATCGGCTAGATTGTAATTCTAGGAATGTTGTTTACTTAATAGTTACCTGTAAGGTCTTTGGTTTGCAGTATGTTGGCTCTACCACTAACCAAGTTTAGGTGGAGGTTCAATAACCACAAGAGCCGACTAAGGTGTCTGCTGCCAATAACTCTGCCATCTTATCAATATGATGTTTAACGCTGTTGGTCCTAATAGCTTACTCCTGAGAAGCACATGATACCTTTAAAGGTCTGATTATTACAGATCAGATAATGCCGATTTCCTACTGTTGCATGTTTATATGTCCGATGTTTTGTTTCCGATCATTCATCAGTTTTGTTCAAGCTGAATCATAATAGGCCTCCTCCCATGAAGATCACCATAAATCGTCGTGCTATGTGAACATTGATTTGGCGGCCTTTAATGATGATATAAGTTCATCTCTCCTTTTTAGTGACATCTTCAATGATTTGTCCACTCTGGTCACAGGCTATGATCAAGTTCTCCACTTGTTACTTGTTAATGCTCATGCCCCTTCCCATCAAAGGACTATTACTGTTCATCCAAAAGCTCTGTGGTGTATTTCAGAGATTGCCTCCCAAAAGAGATTACGTAGGAGATTGGAGCATCTGTGGCACCGTACAAAGTCTCAAACACATTGAAAAGAGTATCAGAAACAACGTTGCCTGGTTAATGATCTCTTATACATGTATGCTTCTAAACAAGCATACTATTGTGAGAAGATCAAGGACAATTTGCATAATCAGAAATTTTTCTTTTCAACCATCAACAAGTACAGTTGCTTCAGATGAACACTGGTCACTTATATCCTACATGTAGCAGCACCGATGATAATGCCTTGGCAAATAGCTTTTTGGGAGGTGCGGTGGCGTCATGGTTAGAGTGCTCGACTCCAGATCGAGTGGTCCGGGGTCGGGTCCTGGCTGGGGACATTGTGTTGTGTTCTTGGGCAAGACACTTTACTCTCACGGTGCCTCTCTCCACTCAGGTGTATAAATGGGTATCGGCGAAATTCTGGGGGTAACCCTGCGATGGACTAGCATCTCATCCAAGGGGGACTAGAATTACTCTTAGTCGCTTCATGCTAATGAAACCGGAGATAAGTGCCGGCCTGATGATGGGCCTTCTGGCTCGTAATCAGAGACTTTACTTTTAAATGCCTTTGCTAATTTCTTTGCTGAGAAGATTTTAAAGATATGTACTTAATCCATTCTGGATGCCAAGTCTAATCTTACATCTGTCACGTGCACAGCATGTCTCTCTTCCTTCAGTCAAGTGGATTGTAGTGTTGTTCTTAAACTGTTAACTGGGTTAATAAAAAATCCTGATCCTTGGATCCTATGCCTGCGCGTGTCTTAAAGGAATGCATCGAGACTTTATTGCCTATCTTTACCACGATAATTATTTTTTCGCTGTCACATGGAGTTATGCCGGATTCCCTAAAGACTGCTACAACGTATGTTACCTTTATTAAAAAAGAAGAATGAGCACTGATCATGATATTCTCTAATTTTCGTCTTATATCAAACTTAAAGCTTATCTCTAAGCTCATCGAGAAAGTTGTAGCCTCACACTTAGCTGATTATCTTTCTTCTAATAGCCTACATGTATGTGTCCTTCCAGTCTGCTTATAAAAGGTACCATGATAGTTCTGAGACTGCTGTACTCCATGTACATAATGACATTATGTGATCTATTGACAATGGTGAAAGTGTCATATACTAGTTTTACTCAATCTGTCCGCAGCCTTCGATACTGTGAGCCACTATTACTAACAGTCCTCCAGTAGCGTAGCCAGTTAAAATGCAGGATTTGCATTAGTCCACTACTTAGGTGATACTAATTATTATGATTATTATTATGATTATTATGATTATTATTATTATTATTATTATTATTATTATTATTATTATTATTATTATTATTATTATTATTACAATTGTTAATCATCATTATTATAGGAAGTCAAGGGTTGCTGGTTTGGGACTGATTGTATTGACGAGCTGTTCCTTCTTCTAGGGGTTCCCCTCCCCTCCTATCGCTCCAAATTTGGAATTCTTGAAGCTGAATTGCGAAACCTTTTTGTCGGCTGCTGGTGGTTACTGAAACCCTGAATTTTGCGTTAATTTTGTTTAGAGCCAGATTTGTTAAAGGGTTATACAGTTAACATAAGGGCTGCCTTGTGGAGTCAAGATAGCAAGTTTGTTTTTAGTGGAGGAGAAGACAAAGCAATGAGGTACTGTGTACATGTGATGTGCGTATATTATTCTCTTCAAATGACTCACAACTAGACCCCCAAACTGAAAAAACTGTCAGATGATTTTTTTTGCCTCAAATGTGAAGGAAGCACATTGTTATTTCTAAGAAAAAGAGGTTTTTTTTACTTCCCAACTGGTCCTTTGTTGTGGTTTAACTTTCCTCTTGGTTCAAATTGTTTTTAAAACCACTTCAGTTTTGATCTTTCTTTGTCTAATATTCATTATCATAGACTACGAGCTGTCTCTTATTTTTATTAGAGATCTATAGGGGAGTACTTGCGAATCATGTGTTATGTGACTCACAAGCTGCCTGTGCATTTTTTTTATTTATTATGATTTTTGCTCCCATGTGTGGCTCTGAGAAAAGAAGGACGCCTACTCAAAGTGTATCATTACCATAATAATTATGAATCAAAGAAAATCAAAATTGAACCAGTTTGAAAACTTTTATTATTAGTTAATTCTTTGCTTCTTAGCTTAAGAGGGCTACAGGCAGATTTTACTCTAACACAAGATGATTTTAGACAAATTATTACTCACTAACGGTGAACCCTTCAGGGAGTGAAAGAGTTGGTAATAACATTATTAGCCTTTGCTTGTTAGTTGAAGTTGGATAATAATAAAAGCTCTGTTCCAAGCAAAGTGAAATAATAATTAATGTCACTGTTCCTTGGTATCAACATAATTAGCTTTTAATGCATAACGCAAGATGCAATAGAATGAGACAACAGACATAGTGGCGTTTTTTGAGGGGAACACTGCCTTACGACTGGTTAGCGGGTGCGACTTCCGGATTGCGTGATATAGAGCAACCTCACTTATCTCCCTAGCACTATGAGCTGAGTGGTAGATGACACGTGCTGGATCGGACAAGAGTATTGGTTAGCGAGCAATGTACAAAGGCAAACAAGCCAACAAGCTTGGGGGAGGTCACTGCGCAGACTTAACCGCACCTTGCAGGAGTGACCCAATTTTAATGAAGGCAAAGCGATATACCCAACCCATCTCCAAAGGGAGGGAGGGAGGGAGGGGAAAATTTTTTAACAAATTGCAAACAGCTAGTTGATTTACTATAGAAGACAAACTGCCAAGTGAACCTTGGATGGCTAACTGAGGCTTTTATAGCTAGACTCTGTCTATTAAAGTAGCCAGTTGTTCAGGTTCTACTATGTAGCAGGTGGGCATTACACATGCTCTTTAACAGTTATGAATGAGGCCTTAACAGATTTGGCCAATGCAGGTGTACGTGATAATCTGAGATCTAGGAACAAAGTCTTTATGTCCTCATTTTATTTACAACAGGACCATTGATTTTGACCTTGAACGACTGACTACTTGAACCGGAAGTGTCAGGTTTCAAATGATTTTTTTAGGGGCGCCAAAGTCGCTAATAGCTATAACACAGTCAGGTGTTTGGGCGCGGTGGAAGAGTTTAAAGGAAGAGATGTAGCATTTGTGAGTGATTGGCTAACAAAAAAGGTCTTTATTAAAGGCGGCAGGAGCGGCCGACAAAGATTGTTCTTTAGTAGGGTATGACAGACAAATCCGACGATAGGGTAGGGCATTTGAACACCATTTTGGCCTGAGGGGGTGGGAATTTAATAAACAATCCAATCTTGAAAAGTTGAAATGCTGGCATAATGTCCTGGGGCCAAGTTAACCCAGTCCAGCAGAGTAACAATATGCCCCCTCCCTAATGGGGCTTCAGCACAGGGCTGAAGGGGTGCCGCAGGCAGCAATTCCCCGCCCATATTTTATTAAGGAGAATTATTAAATAGGTTACAGAGACTCATAAGGAAAAAAAATAATAAAATACAAGAGAACCAGAAAGCAAAACGGGTGGCGGGGGGGGGGGGGGGGGGTGTGGGAGGGAGGGATTAAATTGCTGAACGGAAAAGACAGACCTAGTTGAGCTTTGGAAATGTCAAACTGAGAAGGCTCGCATGGCGGGATGAATGAAAGAGCCAAACAAGGTAGTCACGTGATGGGAAGTCACACTCTCCTCCCAGGCGCTGCCCAGTATTTGCTTACCAGCATTAACACCTATTTTATTCTAAAATATCATTTATCCTGGTATTGAAGGGACAGGGATCCCAAATGTCAAGAATAGTAAGCTGCTCACTGACCAGTGCTCGCGGCAATTACATGCATGTGATGTTTCTGTTAATTTTGTTTGAAGGCTTTGGGACACGAGAACAATGAGTGAAGTAAAGAAGGTTGATTTACCCAACAGTGCGTCCAGTATGGTACTATCAAAAGATGGTACTGTACTTGTCGTCACATATGCTAAAACAATCTCATTCTGGGATACAGAAAGGTACGTAACTCGTTATTCTTCTTTAGAAATGGAAATAAAAATAGCGGTACATGTATTGAATGGTTACATCTTGTATCCTGAAGTCCCCATGCAACATGGATGCGGCATGACTATCCTGAGGGTGGGGGATAGGGGTAGGGGGTGAAGGGTACTATAGTTGAAACAACCCAAACCTTTACAAATAAATTATTCTAACCGTAGGCCTCAACACTATGCTTTAGATAAGGTTGGCACTTTTGTAAAGGTTTGGGTTGTTCTATGTTACCCTTCACCACTGTTGAACTGTTGCGGATGGTAAACTGAGTTAACCAGACCGTCAATGCCTTGTTAATAAATCAATTGCATATACACCGTATTTATTAATGGTGGCCAATAAATTATTCCTTTGGCTAGTGCAAGCTAGCCATTTATGACCGTGCATTGCAGGACTTTGCTCTAGCAGCACCCTGTGGCCCCTGGCGACCTTCGGCAACAAGGAAATGTTAAATTTGCAATAAAATTAGGTACCGGTATATCTCTTAGAGCACAGCCTTGTATTGGAAATTGCCGGATTCATGACAAGTTTTTGATGAACAAGGTTGAATTAAATTCAGGGCTACATGTAAGATTTTTGGTCCACGATGAGTGTAAATTTCTTTGTTTGTGGAGCTAAACAATCTGACTATCATACTTGCATTTTTGGCCAGAAAAATTTCAATATAATAAATTTGTTGATTTTCTGCAACTGAAACCTCTGTTCTTACTTTTAGAATGGAAAAAATCAAGTCAGTTGAAGCTCCAACAGATATATTTTCAGCCTCACTCCATCCCAGCAAGTCTTGTTTTGTAGCTGGAGGGGATGATTTTAAGCTTTACAAGTTTGATTATATAGATGGCAAGGAACTTGGTAAGATGTCAAGTTATTAATAATGAAAAGAAAAAAGAAAGGAAAGGAACTTTAAGTGTCTTGTCTTCTAGTGCTACGGCTGTAAATTGGATTCAACTCAAAATTAACGTACATGTAAATCAATAATCAAAATGTTGGTTTTTGAGGAGAGGGGAAAACCAAAGTACTTGGAGAAAAACGTCTTAGAGCACAGTAGAGAACCAACAAACTCAACCCAATCTACATGTACGACGCAGAGTCTGGGAATTGAACCCTCGCCACATTGGTGGGAGGCAAGAGCTCTCACCACTATGCCATTGTGACTCCCCAGAGACAGAATACTATATTACACTTCTGTTCGGTATGGAATTTACAATGTATCATTTGCCCATATCACACTTTATGTAGCATGCCAAAAAAGAATTTGCTGGTCTTATTGTAATAGGTTGTTGATATAAATGCCACTAAATGCCATCATATGTAATCTCTACCGACTTCATTGTTAGCATACATGTATCATAAATTTGCCTCTTATTTAAAGGAATCTTGTTGTATGGTCTTTTGCTATAAAGAAATAAATTACTGTCTTCAAAAGTTTATTTAACTTAGTCGTTAGCAAAACGTTGGTCATCAAACAGCTGATCAATAAAGAATAATAATACAAAAATGCTCATACATTCTTGGTAAAATCTGGAATTTTAAAGCAAGAGTCATCACAATTTATTGTTCATGACTGAATAATCACAATATTCAATACTGGTTTCTTAACAGCTGTTTTGTTGGAAAAATTTATTTAATGTGACCAGGCAAGAATTGCAAACAATTAAGATGACCCCTCTTCTCTTTTCCATTTGTTTTAGAATCATACAAAGGACACTTTGGTCCTGTACATTGTGTGAGGTATTCTCCAGATGGCGAGCTCTACGCATCAGGGTCTGAAGATGGTACACTTCGGCTTTGGCAGCACACTGTTGGCAAAACATACGGACTTTGGCGAGCTGTCAATAATGGTACAACTGCAGAAGGAGCAAATTTATGATGGTTGCCAAATTAATCTGGCATTTATAGCAACTTTGCATTCACAATAATTATCTGCATAGTTTCATCTGGAACATCATTAAATTAATTTTAATTCATGTTGCTGCAAGTACGTAGAATACACCAAAATAATAAAAATTGCTGTAATTAAGTAGGATATGAATATTAGCTATTTATATGAATTACAGTTCAATAATTTTTTTTATGCAGCAACCATCATTAAAGAACAGAGAATTCCATGGACAATAGTAATTGCAAATGCATTACATGTACATTAGTCTGAAAGGAATGGGAGAAGAGATACACACTATAAGTGACTTGGAAGACAGAGAAGGAGCAGCCAAAAAAACCTGTAAAGTAACACAAAGGAAACAAGAAGGGAAAAATAGTTTATACAAAAACAACCTAACCCTAACAAGAGCTACGGAAACAAAGACAGTTTCAGTCTTTTTTGTCATTTTGGAAGTGTACCTGAAGCAGATATCAATCCTACAATGTACATGACTGTATAATATAGATTGTCTCACCAAAAATGCCAATGAAGGCTTTTAAATCTGTCTTGTGGATTGCTTCTTTTTTTTTTTTCATAGAAGAGAAAAATAAATTTACGGTAAAAATACTTTTTAACCCATTCACTCCTCAAATGTC
>OX421445.1:17141453-17143953 GCA_949126865.1 Montipora capitata
CTTGTCAGCCCAAGCGAACGCAAAAAGAAAAAAATACCCCTGCTAGCAGGAAAGCTTGACACTCAAGTTTAATATTAATTTTTTAACAAACATTTTCTGCAAACAGTTGAAATCAGTGTGTCAGTGTCATTGATGGCTTTTTATAATATTATAAACCACACCGTTTCAATGTACTAGTGGTGATTTAAGGCAGTGCAAAGCAAACTGTTTTAAGACTGAAATTCCAATCCAATTCCAAGTTATTGAAAGGCATAAAACTCTTATTAAACATTAATGGTCTATTCTTGAAAGCAGTCCTTACTGCACTTCCTGTTCATCCTCCTCTTCTTCTTTGGCTCGTAATTCCTCAGCCGCTTTTGCATTCAATTCCAACAGATTATCAAAATTCACTATAAAAGGTGATACAGAACGAAAGGTATATGAACATTACTATTCAGATGTAAATAAATGCACTAAAGAACCTGGCAACCATATAGCACAAGTGTTTCTAAGACTTCACTGATTAGAGTGTAATGTGAAGTGTTAAGTTTCTACCCCATATGAACCATGTGAGCGTTAGCCCTACTAATGGAAATGGGCCCATGCAAGGACAGAGAAAAACTCTGACCAGGGTGGGACTTGAACCCACGACCTTTAGGCCAGATCACCGCTCCTCTACTGAATGAGCTACAAGGTCATTCTCAGCCCATATTTTATGAGCTCATTGGAAGGAAAGAATCAATTAATGCTACACACATGTATGACTTGTTTATTTGAGTTTGTGGTTTCTGATTCGGAACCAATCCAAAGAGCTCAGGACTGAAATTCCTACATGACACGGACCATGTACAATCTATTTAAAATGGAAACCTACATTGTAAATAGACGGTATTCATTAATGTCGGCCAAGAAAATATTCTTTTTTCTTTGTGCTAATCATCCTCACTAGTCTCACTTTAAGTAAAGCTACATGTATGATCCTCACAGTTATGACTTGATTTCATATCCACAGTTCAATATACATAACGGTCATGTATGATTCATTTCATATATCATTTCATCATTAGCCTCCCTTTGCAGCAAAAGTTCTTTTGAACTTTGTTCATGCTAACAAGCCTTCAAGGCTACATGTAAAGAAGAACAAAAGACAAAAGAATAATTTCTTGATCCCCATTTTATGAATAATTATGGTCTATAAAATTAAGGTGTCTGAACAGCATTATGGTATAATTATTATTTTACATAAAATTAAAATATCTTAAAAGAATGCTAATTAATTATACCATTAGCGTGCCTTGTATTGAGATCTCTCAATTCCTCTAACTTCTCTAAAATGTCCATTTCCTGTCTAGATTCCTGTGTTCTTTTCTCAAGAGCCTAAAAGACAGAAAAAAATTACGTCCCTGTAGACGAGTTCACAGCAAAGAAACACCAACAGAAAAATGCAACATGTAGAACTTTAAAAAGTTGATAGTGTTAGGTCATGGAAGTTTTAAGATCATTTGTAAGTGATTCAACATTGCACAAATGCAAAGGATACCCTCAAAATTAATGAAGTTGATTCCTGAAAATGGAATTTAATTATTGTAAGGAAATCATGACAGTGCCAGTCAGAGGTCTTCATCTAGCTAATTATGTTTGGCATTTAATCTTGCTTTAGTTAGTACATGTACCAAGCAATCCCCCCACCCCCCAATTTCCCTGGCAATTCTAGAAAGATTTACAGTCACCAGAAAAGAAAAACTCTTAAGCTACAAATTAAAACACAATGTTTACAATGAAAGAAGCAATAGGTGGGAGGGAGAGATAGATGTTATTGAACTAGCATGAGGTCCATAGTTGGACAATATTGTTCGAGTTCCTATTTTAGTGCGGCGAACCAGTTTGCCTATATACATGTAATAAAAATGTAAGTTACAAACAAGTGAGGTTGTGATGTCAGAATAATAATTAAGGGTGCGTTCAATTGACCGTATTCCGGAATAGGAATACATGGAATAAAAGTTAGAAATCCTTCGTTTTTACAGAGATTCACATAAAAATTGTCAAACACCTGCTAAATGCTAATTTAAACATATCTTTATTATCCTTGTTGCTTCAAAACGCCAGACATACCGTTTTGAATCATCACTCCACGTATTCTTATTCCGGAATACGGTCAATCGAACGCACCCTAACTGTTCTGAGAATATAAATAACAGCAGTTTGAGCTTTCAGAGTAGCTCTGCAGTGATTCTACCTTCATAGGATTATTTTGCTCTTCTTCTTCCTCTTCCTTCTGTCTTCTGTTTTCTTCGTCTTCCATCAGTTTCTGTGCTTGAAAGTTCCTTGTTGCTCCATTTTCGCAAACATAATCTGTGCTCTCTGGATCAGTCTGTGATATAAACCAAAAACAAACATCATCATTGTTACGTTCATTGTTGTCATTATCACTATCGCAATAATTATTATTGTTGAACTGCCTAACAGTGGCTGCGGTCACATCTACAATGTAACTTAAATTTAACTTTAAGTTTAATCT
>OX421445.1:17146453-17176453 GCA_949126865.1 Montipora capitata
AAGATAATCCTAAAGCTTTTTCTTAAACAACCTACCACTGTCAACGTTTTGGATTACGCAGGAAAGACTAATTATTATCGAAAGGTAGGAGTATAATTATCAAGGTATTACCAGTACTCTTAACTATGCTATCACTGAATTTACGATTTTGGATACTGGTGAGACACAACACAATGTCGCATGTCACATTTTTTTATTTGCTTGATGCAATCTTCTGAGTCTGAAAATAAATCATATTCTTATCTACCAATTTCTCCTTGTTTAGCTTTGAACAGCGGTACTTGGTGTACTGAATGTAATTATTCATGTTGCCACATTGCAATTGACTTTATGGATTCACCTTGAAAGTTATTTCTGATATACATCTTGGGCATCTGATGTAAAATCTGAATATCAGAAGTCCCAGGTATGTTTCATTCTGAACAGTTTCCTGTAAGAAAGACAAGATGCACTATGATCATAAAAGTTCTGAAATCCAAGAATTAAAACTTAATAATTTGCAGTCAATACAAAATGATGAGTTAATGAAGTCTAAAGGTTTACAACCCAGGGAAAGGGATCTTCTTATATTGGGATAGAGTACAGTACAGTTATCGTCCCTGATTAGGCACGCTTGCTACCCTTGGGTCAGGCTTGAATTTGAATTGAGATTTCACTTAAGAAGCCTGGTGATTGCCTCCATGTTTTGCATTGAGCAGACACCTAGAGAGTTTTTGAGATTTTGCAACAAGGGTCACTATACACTGTAATAGTACTTTCTCTTCGGTTTAGCAAAATAGCACGCATTTGACGAGATTGTTGTTATCATGCCTACATGTCTGTTCCGTGGATCGAAGTAATCAACCAAGGGTGAACAAAATTTAATTGTAGAGGAAGCGTCAAACGAGATCACATCAGGCAGCTAGTCTTCCAACGAACACCAGACCCCATTAAACCACTTCCAAAATGCCAAGTTACAAGTGCCTTTTTTCTTGCTTAGGTCCTCCTTACCGTACAGTATGTGCTGCTAATTTGTATATTTTTACACGTTTAAAAATGAATTATCAGTTCCATTCACTGTTGTCACCATTTTTTTTTTCATCATTGTATAATAGAATAATAATTATTAGATCCCGTTTTTGTGATATCCAAAATAATCAAGGTCTCAAAGTTTTGTTTGGTAACGTTGTCAAGGATGACAAACAAAGACTCGTTATGGAACTGAACTCAATGGTCGCCGCATTGTCATCAAAGTTTGTGAGGATGTTTTTCATCGTTTTATCATTTCGTTTGGGACACTAACAGCCAACTAGCGTTGCTGGCAGGGCTTCAATTGCTCAGCTAGCAGACTGAAATGAAAAAATATATATATGCCCTTAAATTAGTGGATTTGTGCCCGTGGGAACATTTTATCCAGGAATACATTTGACTCCATTTGGTGGGCTTACAAGTGAGAATTCAGTGTTCAGCCTTGGTATTTTATTTTGACCGTTGACAACTGAGGAACTGATAACGGCTCAATTTCGCAAATCTGGCGAAAAACCTCACAGGAAGGGAGCGACCCACAATGGCAATACGTTTAGGCTTTTTAATTGCATGGCTTCTGATAGGATGCGGAAAAAAATTAAAGATTACGCGGAAAGTTTTGGCCATATTATGCGGAAACATGTGTTGATTAAGCGGAAATTACACCGGATTATGCGGAAATTTAAACAAGTTATAAAACTAATAATTAGGCCCGTCCAATGTATTTACATGCTTACGGTAAATCCGTAATCGAAATTGCTACCAATACAATCGTATTTGTGACTGAATTTTTGCCCTTTGTGATTAAAATACATGAAGGAGTCATCAATTTGCGACCAGCTTTCACCGTTGAAATAAAAGGGTTAGCAGTTGGGATTTTGCCGCAACTTTTGGTAAAATAAATAAAGCGATAAAAAATTATTTTGTTTCTCGTCATGAATTTTATTTCAATTTGGAGATAATGGAGCAAAATTGTAATACCTTTGGAGCGCGATCCATTCCCTCGATCATTGACTTAGGGTGCGTTCGATTGACCCTATTCCGGAATAAAAATACGTGGAGTTATGATTTAAAACGGTATGTCTGGCGCTTTTGAAGCAACGACGATAATAAAGATATGTTTAAAATAGCATTTTAGAAGGTGTTTGATAATTTTAATGTGAATCTCCGTAAAAACGAAGGATTTCTAACTTCTATTCCATGTATTCCTATTCCGGAATACGGTCAATCGAACGCGCCTTCAGTTTCTTATCAGTCACGTCATTCAAGTGTAACTGTTTCTCGTCCAATGGGAAGCATTGTAGGAACAAAAACTAGTGTCCAGGCTCATTGGCGAAAAAATGCGCGGAAACTGCTTACGATTTCATCTTGCGAACGACATGGTGTGTTTTCTTCAATGTTCAGGAAAATAAGCGTTTCAAAACAGTCAATTTCTTTGGCTTTTATGTTTTTGAGGATGTTAAGGAGCTGCTTCATCACTAATATCAGGTGTTTCTTCTGTTTTTTGCGGAAAATATCGGATCTATGCGTAAGATGCGGATTTCAGTGAATTATGCGGATCCGCATCGCCGCATCCTGTCAGATGCCATGCAATTGAGAATTCTTTCGTAAATCTTCTCACGTCTCAGGTCTTGTCTTCCCATACAAATCCTTATATTCCCTCACACTGAGCTTGGGTTGCCTGTGCATAGACATAAATATTTATGTATCACATAAGCCTTGATTACATGTACATGTACTTAAATATATCACAACCCACCTTGCGAGCATTAAACTTCTTCCCTTTGTAGATGTATTCCCCACAAGTTGTGCACCTAAAAATGTTGTAAGTTGCTCAGTACAGTCAGTTTCAATGGAGTATTGAAGTTAATAATACCACTGTATTGGGCGCAGTGACCTCATGGTTAGTGCGCTGGACTCCGGATTGAGTGGTCCGAGTTTGGGTCCTGGCCGGGGACATTGTGTTGTGTTCTTGGGCAAGACGCTTTACTCTCACGGTGCCTCTGTCCACCCAGGTGTATAAAATTAAATGGGCACCGGCGAAATGCTGGGGGTAACCCTGGGATGGACTAGCATCCCATCCAGGGGGAAGTAGAAATACTCCGAGTCACTTCATGCTACCGAAACCGGAGATGATTAAGCGCCGGCCTGATGGACCTTCTGGCTCGTAACCGGCTAATGCAAAGCCTGAAAAATTAGCCAAAAATCCTGCCATCACTAGTTCATTAATCAAGCTAAGAGCTAAGGCAAAGATTTAAAATGCACCTGTCCAGCAAGCCAACAAAAATCATCGGCTCAGACAGTATCATAACTTTCTATTCTGACACAATCAATTTTAGAATTGAGATTCTTAAGGTGCAAAATTTACTGTACAATGTAATGTTGATACTAACCTCATGTTAAAAGGAGCCATAAGTCGTACAACATACTGGCGATCCCTGGAAAGTCCAAGCTTTGGGATTTTAGATGCATCAAAGTCTGGAGGATAGTATTTCTATAAAAAAAGTCATACATGTATGAATGACCTTATAATGACCTCCTTCAATTTCTTAAATTGACAATGCTGAATTTTAAGAAAACGATGAAACCTTTGAGTTTATAAAACATGTTTCGACAGAAACTTATGCCATCCTCAGTTAGTCAGAATACAAAGTGATGGAAGCTGAATTTATAATAAATAGAAAATGCTAAGGTGAAAAATAGTAACTACGGAATGAAGTATAGCGTGAAGATGTGGGAATCAAAAAGATAGTTTATTGATTTGACTACTGTAGCACTGTTTGGGGAACCTGTGGGGTTATGCACCAATCAATGTAAACCCCGTGGGGGGGGGGGGGGGGGGCAGTGCGAGCAAGGGGTGGGGATTTGACCAAGGAGCAAAAATTCTGGTCAATTTCCCAAAGGTGGGGCAGCATACGTTCATCAAAATGTAGTTAGAAATCCCCACCCAGGGGCAAAATACCAATTAAAAGACAAGCTATGCACATACCTTTAATAACTTTAATGACTTAAACTTGGTATGAATCTCGCAAACTGTATTTATCAACCTATCTCCCTTATGAGACAACATGATGTGTCATGTACATCATCATGCCTGTAAGAGTATTTAGTAGACAATAAAAACGATTTTAAACTGGAACTTTTAAAAGCATGTGATTATAGATCACTATCCTTATAAAAAGAGCTCTAGACTAGAGACTTTAATAACTATGAATTTCTCGAACTTGATTTCAAGAGACAACTGGACTTTTCATTATCAGAAAAGATTATGTGTGATCTACATATACACCACTCCCATAAAAGTAACAATACAAACGAATTTAAAGTGATGATAAATGATAGATAACTGATGATAGATCACTATTCTTGATATAAAAGTGTCCCAGACTTAATAGGAATCTCACGAACTTTATGAATCTTGGTCCCAGTCTCTCTGCCGAAAAGAATTAAATGTCCCGACCCTCGAGCAAAGGTAATCGATCAAACCTCCCACGGAGGAGATGGATTTCGCCGTCAAATCCCCACCCCTTGCCCGCACTTCCCCCCCCCCCCCCCCCCCACGGGGTTTACATTGATAGGTGCATTACTTCACGAGACAAGCTGCAAAAATTGCAGAATAGAGCAGCCCACGTTTTAACCTTCTCTAATTATGACGTTTATGCTGGCCAATTAATTGCTGGATCCTGGGGTGGTAAAATCTTGATCGCCTGAGCTGCGAAACATACAAAAGGCCACCATGGTATTCAAATGTTAGCTCCGGACTATTTAGCATCGAAATTTTCTGAACGAAATACAAGCTACAATTTGAGAGACTCCGAGAACAAACTTAATGTTAGATTGCCTCGCAATTATTGTGGAAAAAATAGAAAATTTAATTGGCCGAACTGTTCACGGACCCTGATGAATATTTGCCCGTGGTTAAAATAAAGTTTAAACAAACTGATGAAAATCATTATCCGTCAAAATAAAGTGCGACAGATAATAATTATTATCCATCAGAAATAAATTTCAACAGAAATCAATTAACTTTACTTACATTCAAAACTTTTCGTTCCGACATCTTGCTTTTTCGCTGATTAGGATGTGGTTACTAAGCCTTTTCCCACGACGCTTAGCGCCTCGACATTGCTGTGAAGAAATAGATAACTAATTCGCAAAAAAAAAAACGGTGTGGTAATTTATGAATCCTGTTGTTTTGACAGCTGGGAAATGAGCCATTCATTGTCAGAGAATTGAGGGGAAGTCGATGAAATGGACTAAAAATTGCCCCTGAAGCAATCGTTCTTATGTTATATCTTTTGTTGCCAAGAGCCGAACGTTGCGTTAGTTCCAGACGAGAAAAACGACTCCTGTTACGACTCCTGTTACGTATATCGAAAATCCCCTCATCGGCTACATTCTACATTCGTATCTTTCGACTCGTCGAGAAGACTACATAAACTGACCGTGGTCTCATGTCACTCAGTCTTTTCCGTGTGCAAATGATGGAAATATCGAGTTTTCGGTTAACTTGTTGGAGAAGATGAATGCTTAATTTTGTCACGTATTGTATGAAAGTTCGCTGGAGTTACTGTGAGCGAGCGTCGTGCATTAAAAACAGCGAGCGAGATTGCTCCCCCGCTGAAAGAATCAACAATCTGGCCATTGGAAATGACTCACAGCCTTCCGCATTGTATAAATGGTGAGTAGAGTTCACTTGCTCGTAATCGGTAATGATCTCTTGCTATTAAGAAAGCGATTTCATGTATACATAAGAACATTTGAACGACCGACAGAAAGTTTCGATAGAAGGTGACCCGCGGAAGAAACCTTAAAGTAAATGGAAATGAAGAGAGAAATTATTCGTGTTTTCGTGATGCACATTTCTTTATGTCTTTGCGGTCAAAGTAAGGGGAACCATGCACGCGATCGGATCATCTTGCGGAAGTAAAATTTAATTGTACAAAGCGGTTTTTCTGTTAAATCCCAAATGACAAGCTCTATTCTTAACAGATCTGTCACCAATGCAAACAAATAAGGAACAATTTGAGTTCACAAGTTCCCAGCTTGTGTGTGTTTGCTGCGACCCACTTTTTGACAAGAGAGGACATTTGATAAAATTTCTGTAATGAAGTGGAGTAGTACAATTTTGTGCTTTAATTGATTAACAAACCGTCGCATCGCTTTCTAAATTCCCCGCTCATTCGTCGAAGTGTTTCATCTTCTCTATCGATTCGCGAATTCACTCAACCGTTTTGTCTCCGTAAAAATTATAAATTTCGCCTGTAGTGAAAGGGGCGGATTTTATTTCATGGTTCCCTTTCTTGGAATTTGACCCAGCAGATTATGAAATTTCAGAACGTCTTCTTTTGATAAAACATGATTTTTGTCGTTGCCATTGGAGGGGTGCTTGAGCAGTAACCGGCATTTACATAACGGCAAGGTTTGTGATTTCTTTCGTCGCTATATACGAGCGATTTATGAAGCCAAATAGTTGGTCAGAAATCACCATATAAGTATAGACTAGGAGGTAGCCACTAACCCAATGACTTAACGGCTACCTTTCCATCGATGTATTATTATTTGTATACTAAGAGGTAGCCACTAACCCAATGACTTAACGGCACATTTCCATCGGTATATTATTATGTGTGAACTAAGAGGTAAATCAATGACTTAACGGCTACCTTTCCATCGGTATATTATTATGTGTGAACTAAGAGGTAGCCACTCACCCAATGACTTAACGGCTACCTTTCCATCGGTATATTATTAATTATGTGTGAACTTAGAGGTAAATCAATGACTTAACGGCTACCTTTCCATCGGTAAATTATCGTGTGTGAACTAAGAGGTAGCCACTAACCCAGGATAGTGGCTAACAAATATTTACATATAATTATAGACAAATAAAATAACAAAATTTGTTACTATAATAACACCCAGCAGTAACCATGTAACCGAGTGGTATTTGCCCACTCTCTTTATTCATCATCCTCGTCTGTTCTAAGAACAAGACATTAATTTTTAATAATATTCTAATATCTATCATTGCTTATTATTTAATGCTGATTCGAATTATCTCCTTTGAAAGATAGTGAAACAATGAGAATTTAGAGAACTGAAACCAAGCCAACCATGGCGGATATCAAGTACGGAGGATATGAAGCCAAAGATATAATCAAATGTGGCTATATGATGATAAAAAGACCGCCCACCTCGGGAAAAGTCCGGATTAAGGTAAGGAAATCTTTTTTTACTGAATATTTAATATGCAAAAATATGAACATGGCACTTTTCTGTGATTTTACTTCCAGAATATACCACGTTGCCATTTTTTGTTTCATGAAATATCAAGGATCAGAATTCATGTATGTTTGCAATGTCATCTACATGATATCGTGATTGACAGCATTGAAAAATACGAAATTTAGTAGCTCAGATGACTCTGAAAGAAACAGTATAGAATTATTTCAGATACTATCATTAGAAGTGCCCATCTCCACGTATGTCTTATATAGCAGGCCATGTACAGTGTATGTTTTTCTTGTTGTGGTAAATAACCACTTATTTTATAACCTAGCCACATATATGCTTGACTAAAATGGCAGACATTCAGTTACGAGACTAGGCCTCAATCATTCAAAATCGGGATGAATTTATCGCATAGAAAAGTAGCAATAGAGATTTTAAATATACTGCAAAAATTATGAAACATTTAGCTTAGGCTCGATTGAAACGTTGCACTTCTGCCATGTCGAACTCAATTTAATTGAGTTTGACTTGTGTTCGACAAAAGTTTGACAGCTAATGGAAACGTCAAGTTTAATTGTGCTGCATTTAATTCAAGATGCCATGTTGTGCAATGCTGCTTAAAGGCATGTGCAGTCAATAAAAAATTAATGTTCATACATTATAATAATGCATGAATTTAAAACAGCAGAAATTCGATGTTCGAATTGGTGCTGCATTTCAGTGCTGCAAGTTCAACACAGCCTGTTGAACTTGCAGCAGAAATTCGACAGGTGATTCAGATGTTGCACTTCTGCTATGTGGAACTAAATTCAGTTGAGTTCGACATAGCAGAAGTGCAGCATTTGAATCAGCCTTAGATGCAACTATTGATGTCAAAGGTATTAATTTGCACCCGTAAGGTGTAATGCACCCATTGCCATTGTAACATAAACAAAACAAGCAATGACACGGATAACGCTTGATTTACTATTCGAAAACTAACACGAGTAGCATGAGTCATAAGTCTACTACAACTGCTCATATTGTCCCACCAAACTCAGGCTCCTTTGAGTCCTGATGTTTCCTGAGACATCTGATTCAGGACTCTCAGGAAAACAAAACTAACTGTTTCCCTCAGGACCATACATTAAGTAGGAGTGGAACCTACATTTTATGATTATTGCAGTTAGCTGTTGAGATTTCTTCCACTGACATTCTTGCATTATTCTCCTGTGTATTGTTAAATGATCTAGCTCAGATGATCATCCTACAACTCAGTAGTAGTGAGTAAAATACTACTTTCATTGCTGCTGTTGTTTTTCATTGTTTGTCCCTGTTTCAAAGCCAGGCAACTAAACCCCCGTAAATTTGATTGCCTTGAAAATGCTTGGTTGCCCATTAGGAAAAATGCATGCCATGTTGAGATGCAGTCACATGGCACTGGAGCTTGAATATCCCATAGATCTAAGTGTGCGCCTGCGGTTTTCTTGTGGAAATCTGGATCTTCCTTTGTGGCATCGTCTCTTGAATTTCCCTATCAGACAATTTTTTGTAAAAGCAACTCACAGAAATTCAAACAAAACACGGGAAACTGCCCAACTGCGGCAAACTTCAAAGTGCTACCGGACATTGAAAATAAAAAACCGACGAGTGAGTTGGGTGCTGTTTTTGGCTGGGTTATCCGTTGTTTTTCTTTGGGCAACCACAGTAAACGCTCCGGTTGTCTGAGACGACCACTAATTTCGAGCACCGACGGTAATGCTTGACATGCAAACATGGGATCCTAGGAAAATCTTTCAGTGATTTCAATAATTACGGACAGCCGACTTCACTCAGACAAGTCGCCTACTTTGTTCCCTAAATTGATGTTACAGTTACTGTAATTAAAGACAGATTCTAAAGTTCAAAACTAAGTTTTAAAAAAATAATTTTGACAATGACAACAGTCGTTACTCAACTCAAACCAGCTGTCAACTTCAAATTTCATTGAAACCCCTGATGTTGCTTTTGATTAATTGATAGAAAAATTGAAGGCAACATTTCAAGTTGTTCAATGTAATTAGTAATGTACATGCTTTGCTTGACTTTTCTGTGTCGGGGTTGACAGGTCTTCGTGACTCCTTTGGATGTGGTCTGGTTTCCTTTTCCTTTGTCAGTGAGAGTGCTATCTTAAAAATTTCCTTGGGGGCATGCCCCCAGACCCTCTAGGTAGCTTGCGCCTTCCCCGCTCCAACTATGAAGTGTCATGTTCGGTGCTTTCAGAAATGTGTCCACTACTTTACAAAACTCTTGAAAAAACTTGTCTGCTGTAATGTGAATGTGACCTTTTGGCCTCACGCTTTTGCATCAATTTAAGTTTCATCCGATATAGGCTTGTCGGTGGTAGAAGTGAGTGATCCTGCTTTTAAAGCTTTGACCCAGGCCCGGGATGTTTTTGTTCTTAAGTGCCTGTTAGGTTGTGCCATGTATCAGTGAGATAGCTGGCTTTCTAAAGGCTTTGTTTGACTTTCCTTTTTTCTGTATTTCTTAGCAGATCGTTATTCTCTTTGGAGGCGTTTTTCTGTCTTTGCCTTGATTTGTTTCACTCATTCTTCTGACTTCTGCATCATGTATTGATTTGTGGAATACTAATATTTTAGGAATACTAAGAGGGGGGTCCCTGAAAATGCAGCAAGTAGGGATCCTCCAAATTTTTTAGATAGTAGATAATTTAACATCAGTCTGTTCCCCCCCCCCCCCCCCCCCTTCAACATGTTTTTGTGAATATCCCTGTAGGAGGCATTGACAAATTAGTTTTTATGGTACATGTATTCTCTCAAAAACTGAATTTTAGATTCTTTCAGCTGTACTGTAGTATTGCTATGATAGCAACAGTTGGTGCCTCTGAGACACCCTTAATTACCTGACAAAAGTTTTAGACAAATATCAAAAGGTTGCCTTTCTGAAGGGATTGACAGTGCGAGCCTCCTTAACTTTGCTGTAAAATCTAGGGTAGTGTTGATGCTAGTATGTTTCTACACATTATAGCAAATACAAAGTAATGTTTCAAAAATGGTCAGCAGTGTTTTATCGGGGTTTACAAACATGAGGCATAGCTGAGTGTTTTTAGACTCGATAAAACACGTGCTGCGAGTTTTTTGAACGGCTTCAAAAACATTCCACAAAGAGTGTGTCCCTCTGGACTCAAAACAATGGTTCAAATTGTGAGAGGTGAATATTAGCATACAAGAAAAGCAAGCTATGCCTTACTAGTATTCTTTATATAAAGAATACTAACGAGGAGTGTTTTATCAGTTCATAAAGCTCATACACGTGACGTTTTATCGGTGTTTTGATAGGCTTTTAAGCTCGTGAATTATTAATGAGTTTGTGAAGTTTATTTTGTTCATTTCTGTGGGTCAAACTTTTGCACCATGGATATTGACTAGGTGATTGTCTTGTAGAAGGCTCTTAGACTACAATCTCGGACAAAACCTGTTGAGGCAAAGCGGCATTTTTGGTACTCCAACCACTTATCCAAACGTTCAGCTTAAAAGCCGCCCTTTCCCCTCCCCCCAAACTCAATGTTGCTGAATCTTGGTCGGAAATATACTGTAGAACATATGACAATACTCAGCAACATTGACTGAGGGGGAAGGGGAGTGGGAAGGGGGGAGTAAGTAGGGGTGTGTCAAAATGGAGGTGAATTTGTGTCACTGTCTCAACAGTTTTGTCCGAGATTGTAGCTTACTGTACTGGGAGTATGAAGCACTACTTACAGTAAGTTAAGGTGGCCAGGTCCCTACTAGGAGAGGTCTCTCTCACTTATTTGTCGCCATGAGAGACCTCTCCTAGCAGTGAGGTGACGGCCACAGAGCTGACAGCATTTTGAGATAAGGCTAAGGAAAACACAAAAATACGAGATGTGTTTTACTTTCAGACAACCTTCTCTGTTGCTCTCCATGATTCCTCATATTGTACCTTCTCAAGCCATTTAAAAAATTCCAAGAGAAATTTGAACTTTTTTGTGTGATCTATCATTATCACTTATCACATTTTTTTCAAGAATTTTTTCATTAGTTTTTATTTGTAATATTTTCTCAGTATTTGTAGTTTGGACTACAGTGTAGATATATATATTTTTTTCTTTCTTCTAATTATTCAGTTCATGTAAAGCACATTGAGGTCAGAAATGCACTTAATAATAACTTCTGTATTGTTGTTGTTGTTATTATTATTATTATTATTATTATTATTATTATTATTATTGCTTTGATGATCCATACGATGTTTTTGAAATTCATATTTAATCAATACATGTTTCGGTTGAAACATCATCCATCGTCAGTTGACAAATGAGAAATAAAGTAAAGTTGAGCAATAAATAGTGTAACAAAGTGAGATATAACATGAATAATTAAGGATGAAGGCGAGTTTTCCGTCATAACAAAACGCAGAATTAAGAAATTAGTCAACACATTTTGCAGCGACCTGGAAATTAAGTTGGTGTTCACCCCGTTTAAAATTAGGAGTTGGTTTGGGGCGAGGGATCCTATCCCTGCGGGTTTACGATCGCGAGTCATTTACAAGTTTTCATGTGCAGGCTGTAATGCCTGTTATATTGGTGAAACCAATAGACACTTCGCCACTCGCATCCGTGAACATCTCGCCTCCGACAAACATTCCCACATATTTAAGCACTTGAGAGGTTCTGAAAATTGTCGCTCCCGGTGTTCAGAAGACTGTTTTAAAATCCTCGACTCTGCTTCCACACGTTTCCAATTGAAAATCAAAGAAGCCATGCATATCCTTTGGGAGCAGCCATCTTTAAATTCCCAAGTCAAACATCTTAATTTATCCCTTTCATACTAATTAGTTTCTTTTCTTAGCTTAAACAGTTTGGTTTTTTCTGTTTTGTTTCGTGGTTGGGTGTTTTTATTCTGTTCTCGCCTTCATCCTTAATTATTCACGTTATATCTCAATCTCACTTTGTTACACTATTTATTGCTCAACTTTACTTTATTTCTCATTTGTCAACTGACGATGGATGATGTTTCATCCGAAACATGTATTGATTAAATATGAATTTCAAAAACATCGTATGGATCATCAAAGCGATATCTTACTTCGTGCTGCTAAGAAGTTTTGGTATTATTATTATTATTATTATTATTATTATTATTATTACTATTTATGTGGTTAAACTGAGGTCAGTATTATAAAGCAAGTCTGCAATTTTCCATTCAAGAGTCACAACATTTTTTGTCTACTCCAATAGTTGTAGTGACAATTAATGTTTGGTCACTTGTTTGACCTCATGTTTCAGCATTTGCTATATAAAATGAGGTAAAGTTTTTCAGTTTATCATGTTTTTGATTGAGCCACTAAGTGGAATTTTGTAGAATTAATTCACGTAATTTGACGACAAAAAGGTGCCTACCTTTGAACAACTGGTTAAATGGGATAGTCTTTCATTTAACAGATAAATGGATGGATGAATTTTGTAATGCATGCAAAAATCATCTCCAAAAATAGTTTTTTGATTACAAAGCAGCATTAGCTTATAACTGGGTTTAATGTCCAGGATTGGTTTCAAGTAATGCAAAAACAAAAGACCATACTTAAGGCTAAGTGAGTTAATCTGCATTTTCTTTTGTTTTTTGTTAAATTTAAATTAATCTCCTGCACTGGTGAATTTTTTCCTTTGTTCTTGCACAACAACATTGCACTATCCTACTAACTCAGCCATCATCAAACTTTCTTCCGTCAATCACTGTCAATTTATTATTACTCGTAAATTATTAGAGAAATTTGTTCCATGCTTTTAAGCAAGTCCATGCTTTAAAAATTACCTTTCAATATATTTTTTACAATGCAGCTGTCAACCGTTTTTAGTTTCTGTAATTGTTTGTAATTGTAAGAGTTTTTCATGTGTTAATCAAACTCAAATTGTACAGGAAACACATCAATCAGAAAACCATATTATTTTAAATAATTGTAGACTCCTCAAGGTTATTCACACAAAAATCGTCTCATAATTAATGGAATTAAATTTTTGATGTGTAGAGTGCAGAATACCCAGCCACTTATGGAACGTGTTGTTAGATGCAGCATTGTTCGTTGTTTTGTCCACCACCAAAATATGCGGTTTCATGGTAACATTGGACCATGAAATCTCACAGAATCTTAATATTGTCATTTCTCCTATGCATTCTGGCTTCTGTTCATACTATACAACTTATATTATTGTTATTATTGTTAAAGGATCTCAGGCTTAAAAAGGTGTTTTTTGCCCGGCCAATTACCCTTGGGAGCAAGCAACAAGTTCCTAAAGGTTCAAAGGGTCTCATAATTAACCTGAAGGAATCCAGTCGATTCGTACCCACCGTCAGATCGTACCGACCCAAATTCAGTCGATTTGTACCCAGATTCGGATGATTCGTATCCAACCTACAGTCGATTCTTTAATACCAGTCTATTCAACCCTTAGTCGATTCATTTGCACTCAACCGTTACTCCATTCTTGTCATGTTTAACGCTATAAAGGCGATGCATCTTGCACTAGCGACGCGACTGATTTCCCACTTAACGTTAATTGGTGCAACTACAAAAAAATATCTCACACCTCATCCGGTGTAATTCCCTGAGGGCATATCAGATCACAACTTAATTGATGCGACCATTAAACTCAAGAACAAAAGGCCTCCAGCTAAGTTCATCAAAATAAAAAAAACTACAACAAAAGGATTGATGAAAATTCTAAATATGAAATCGAAAGTGTTCCATTCCACGTCGTATCCATCCTCAGCTATGGTTTCAGAAGCGTTTATTTCATGATATCAGTTTATGATCACGCCCCATGGAAAGAAATTTAAGCTAGAAACTTGTCTTCTCCATGGGTAGCGTGTGAAATCCGCTATAAAATGAGAAGCAAGGATCTCAAGAAAATACCCAGAGAAGTGGTCTGATTACAAATGAATCAGGAATGAGGTAACTTCCGACCTAGGAAAAGCAAAGTCAACATATTTCTCTAAGATGTTCAGCGAAACAAAGACCATAAGTGCACACTGGAATCTTCTTAAGGGAGCCACTAACCCAAAGGTGTGTAAAACTGTTGGACCACTTAAAAAAGAGGACAAATCTCTGGAACGTACTGACGAAGGAAAGGCTAGCACTAATGTATTCTTACTTTGCATAAATTGGGCTAAAGCTATCCAACACTGTGCCACCTCCGACCATTAGCCCCAAAAGCGTACCGTGCATGGCCAATTACCAGGAGCAAGCACCACCCCTAACAATGGTCCAAGGTTGCAAACAAATTACAGCTAGGCATTAAAACCTAAAAAAAATCCACAGGCCCTGACAATATGCATCCAAAATTATTAAAGGTAGTGGGTGAAGCAATAGTCTCGTCATTGACCAACCTCTTCCAGCTTAGTATCAAGAGCAGAAGTGTGTTTTCCCATTTCTTCCACAAGTACAGTAATTGGTACTTCTCTATTTTCTCCAGTTCTTTGTCTTTTACTCGTGCGTCTCCTGGGATGGCGATGTTGATGATCTTGCATGGCCTCTTTCCTTGCTTATCAAGTCAAGTCAATTTTTATTTAACTCAAACATAATATTATGCGCACAAAGTTAGGATAATTTTACAATATAACAAAATAACGAATACAATACATATAGTAGAAAAGAAAAGAGTCCGAATAATGTACATTTCCTATGTGAAAAATAAAAGGGAAAAAGTACACATAGGAAAAGAAAGAACAATAAGCCTCTTAATATTTTATTGTGGTGCATGTAGAGTTTACAGTGAATTTCTCACAGAATTTTGAATCTTTCGTTTTCTGCCACTTCCTCTGGGGTATCTTTGTACTATTTATCTTCCCGTTTCAAGTTCAGCCTTTCCACAAAGTTGCCAGTGCACATGTCATGGCGCCTCTCATATTCACATAAGTGATTCTGCGCTTTTATATAGAGCGAGTTTCAATTGAGTGTCGTAAAATTAAAACCGAAGTAATTACTTTGGCCAATCAAAAAGGACTGAGACAATCCGGTAAACCAATCAAAACTCGAAGTAATTACACGTAGCCGACACAAAGCGCGGGAAAATGTGTACGCGTGAGCCACGATTGGTTTTGGTTTCACTTCTGATTGGTTGAAAAAGTGGCGCGAGAACTTTGAACCAATCACTGAGTGAAGTAATCATAAACCAAAGTAATTATCTTATTATTTTCGACACTCAATTGAAAACCGCTCTATGTGGAACTCGACATAGTTAATTAGTTCTTAGAGCTTGTTCTTTTGCATTGCAGATCAATGCTTCTGTACATCCCTTGAGGTCTCCCTTCCACATCCATGGTCATGTTTTCTCGGAGTCCACTCCCATCATGTCTCTAACATACTGCCCATGCATTTGCTTTCCTTTCAATTTGTTTTCTATTTCCCGCTTTTCATTCTTCTTCCGCTCTCTTGGTTCCTTTGCCTCATCCATCCTCACTGTTCTTAATAATAGTAATAATAATAATTTTTAAAAAGGTAAAAAAACCCATAACGTTCTCTGGTTAAAAGATTAAAAACATAAGCTTTCGGCTTTCAGTCTATAGCGTTTAATGAATAAAGAAAAATGGGGCGTGAATGGAAATATATACGCAAAGGGGTGTGAATTTTTTTTCTACAAAACTAAAGTACAAAGGAAGTGTGAAGAAAGCCAGGGGATAAAAGTGTAAATGATCTCTAATTACAGTAAAATGGCCAATCAGCGCGCGCCTTCAATGCTATCCACTGTTTTGTTATATACTAAATAGACTTACCCAAGCCTAAAAGCGAACCATAACGGAATCTCTTGGTCTTCCTGCGGTATAGCCTGAAATGCTCTAGCAATCCCATCATGGACAAGATCCACTCTCTTCCACCAATAGTTCACGATGCGGTCTGGGCCTGGGGCACTTCAGTTCCTCTTCTTCAATATCACTCTCTTAGCTTGCTCCGCGCATAGCTCAAAAGATCCCTCAGGTAGATCCGAGATATTCTCCCTCACTACACACCTGATCTCATCTAGCCACTCTGCTTCTATATTTCCGTCCCCTTCTGACTCCCAAAGAGCCTTCCAGAAACTCGGCGCCTCATTCACATCCGTGAATAGTCTTTGAGTTATTTCCTTATCCTGCTGCCCATGCTCATAGCTGGGTCTCTCACAGTCTCCTTGACTTTCTATTCTCACTTTGAAACTCGCATATACTCTTCCAGGGTCTAGTTGGAACTCACTATTCATCCTTCTGGCGTCTTCGTTCTTTTTCCTGCTCCAGAAACGCCTTTTCAGCTTTCTCAGCTTCGACTTCTCCTTCTCCATATAGGCAACCAAACTGGCCACTGAGAGAGTTTTTCACTCTTTCAGGAGCGCAGCTCTGTTCTTTTTCCTTTTCTCGTAATCTTCCTGTTGGACTTTATCCTCTCTAACTCAGCCTTCGCTTTCGACAGATTAGCTCTAATCTTACATGCTTGATCCTCAAACAGCTCTTTTGCTTTCGCACTAAACTCCGGTCTCCCCACCTTGTCTCTCTTTCCATCCTGTTTTTTCCAACCTTTTTGTACAAAAAAAAGCTGCTACAACTGAATACACGATACAATTTATCATCCACAGGTAGCCAAATGGATTTTTTGATGGATCTGGCACATCACTGCGCTTGATTAGCTCACTGACAGCTGTGTTTACATCCCTTACATCCACTCCAGTGGGCCTTTGTTTTGATCTAGTGTCAAAGGCGCGACCACTAAAGTCCCCCGAGGACGTAGTCACTAATGCGAACGTTGGCTGTGCTAGTTATTATTATTATTATTATTATTATTATTATTATTATTATTATTATTATTATTATTATTATTATTATTATTATTATTATTATTATTATTATTATTACTAACATGATTTCCCGCCAGAAAAACGCTGGTTGCCAAACGCAACGCTGCCACGTGATTTCCCGCCAAGGAAAATTGCCCGAACACTCCCGTCTCCAGAGACAGTCTGTACGTGCAGGCAGACGGGCGTATGCTGACATCATAACCAAAATTTCTCGCATGGATAGATTTCACAAAAAATCTTACCCGTGGTGCTTCGCTGGCGCACTTCGCGCGCCTGACCTCCCTCTAAAACACAGGCTGTAGGAATTGTAATGGGGTGACGATAAAGCCTGGTTTTCACAAGCGACTCAACCACAAGGGAAAGTGAAAACGGGCCTGAGGCAAGCATATGCACAAGCACAAGAATCAAGGTTTCCTTTTCCTTGTGCTTGCGCTTATGCTTGCGTTCGGTTGATTTGGGTGAAAACCGGACATTAGTAACTCAAAAAATAGAATTCTGGGCAAGTTGTTATGCCTCTCCAAATACTTGATCTGAGCTATCACACTGCATACAGCCATTATATTATGTACAGCAGTGTTAAAACATATATGTGCTATGAGCTAAAATGGCACATTAGGGCGCTGAAGGCGTAACCTAGAGGTCATGTGGTTCTAAACCTAGTCAATATCCTAAGAACTATATTATAGTAGTAGTAGTAGTAGTAGTAGTAGTAGTAGTAGTAGTAGTAGTAGTAGTAGTAGTAGTAGTAGTAGTAGTAGTAGTGCTAGTGCTAGTGCTAGTGCTAGTGCTAGTGCTAGTGCTAGTGGTAGTGGTAGTGGTAGTGGTAGTGGTCGTAGTGGTGGTGGTGGTAGTATTTACTTCATCCAGACAACATTATTATTATTATCATTATTATTATTGTTGTTGTTGTTGTTTACTTATTTACTTTATGTATTTATTTTTGAAGTTGTGATATAGAAAAGTAAACAACAACAATTCCTTTATTATACCCTTTCTCAAAGTTCTTCAGGTCTATTCATTTAATATGATAGCATGAACTTGATGGTGATATTGTGGAAAATTTTTCTCCCTTAGGCATGGCATACAAAATTCTTCGTTTTACGGGCTGTAACTCTCAATATTCCACAAAGACTGGAGTACTATAAAGACGAGTCTGCACTTGACCTCCAGAAGTCACCTGAGCATTGCTTCTTTTTGGATAGTGTTGTGTATGTTGGCGAACATCGGAACTCGAAATCTCAAAACCATGCAATAATGGTGGTGAGTAGCAAGCAGGGAGCATTGATATTGGCCTGCGATTCCGAGGGAGAGAGCAAAGAATGGATACAGGCAATGAACAGTGTTGCAGTCAAAGTAAACAGTGATGGGTCGTTACTTGATGTCTGGATGCAATCAAGTGTTGATGACAGTCCAGCCACCACTCCGGAGGTGACAAGACACAATTCACAAGAACAAGTGCCTCAAAGGAAACCTACAATAACTAGTAGAAAAATCAGTGGAACAGGAACAAAGCCAGGTCAGTTCGAGGGTTTAGAAAGAACAAAGAAAAAAGAGGCCAGTTCGTTTATCGCGCTTGCGTAATATCCAAAATAACAATAACCTAAATAACCTTATACTAGTTTACCTAAATGGTAGAAATGGTGCCGCCGGAGGGGAGGGGAGGGGAGATGTTCAATTATGTTTGCGGTAATTTAACGACGGTTCGTACGTGGAGTTAAAAGGAGATTACAATAGGTCTTGATCAGGGACCCCCAAATGGACCCCAACTGGACCTCCTTCTGGACCCCACTCGAGAGAAGAAAGAAAACAATAGATGGTTTTCACAGTGACGTCATCAAATTCTAAAATCAATCGCAAGGTATTCTGAATTTTTGTCTAAAGGAGGTTGAAGGTGACCTAGAAATAAGGATTTCTTTTGTATAAAATAAACCCCCTCAACAAATTGATGTTAACGTCGATTAACAGCGTGGCACCAAGCATCAAACCTGTGAAAGTCATCTTGCTATTACAACCGTTTCACCTCCTTTTTTCCAATATAAGAGGTTTAATAGAAAAAGGAACATTTGCACTGCACCCTGGACTCTTTGAGTAGATTTTTTCGGGGAATAAATTCTCACATGAAAACATGTTCCACACCTGTGACGTATCATCCCACGTGACCCTAAAATGGCGCGTTTTTTAACATGGCTGCCGGGTTTCAAGGAAGGCATACGAAAAATACATTAAAAGAACCAAAACATTTTGGTGAGAGTTACCCTTAAGGGCACTGAATATTTGTAGCAGGAAATCAGCAGAAGCAAACTGACCGAAATGCACAAAGGGCAGGTGAAATCCCGGTTGTAAACAAGCTGCTTTCGCGCCAAATTTTCAGTTGATGTCAGACCCCACATGGCCTTCAGACTTGACTGTTCCATTTCACATTTGTATTTTTGGCGGTTCGGCGAAGTATTCCATGTCACGCAAAGGGTTAAATCGTTTGTTCAGTGTCGCCCCAAACCATTTGTTTGTCTACTTTATTTCACATTAAGGCAGACCATTTTCCCTTTGCATAAACCATTTCATTTTAGAAGGAAGGGTTACGTTTTTCCAAACGTTGGCCTTGTAGCACTTATATTTCAACAGAATTAACTGATTAGAGTGCAATGTGAAGTGCTAGTTTTCTAACCCATATGAACCATGTGAGCGTTAGCCCTACTAATGGAAATGGGCCCACACAAGGACAGAGAAAAACTCTGACCAGGGTGGGAAATGAACCCACGACCTTCGGGTTGGATCACCGCTGCTCTACCGACTGAGCTACAAGGTAGCAGGTTGTGGGAACTGAAGATGGTAAAGTCACGGCAATGAACATGTACAAGTACATGGAAGGTTTACGTTTTTTCCAAACGTTGGCCGTGTAGCACTTATATTTCAACAGAATTAACTGATTAAAGTGATTATGTGTCAAATGTGAAGTGCTAGTTTTCTACCCCTCGTGAACCATCTGAGCGTTAGCCTTACTGATGGAAATGGGCCCACACAAGGACAGAGAAACCACCCTGGTCAGAGTTTTCCTCTGTCCTTGTGTGGGCCCATTGCCATTAGAAGTAGGGCTAACGCTCACATGGTTCATATGGGGTAGGAAACTAGCACTTCACATTACACTCTAATCAGTTAATTCTGCATTTCGTTTTAGGTCGATTCGTTTCTCAATGACAGTATGATTTGAGTTCCTCTCAGACCATTTGTTGTTTTGCGGAGCCATCTGTGATTACGCTAAATCGATCTTCCGTTTGTTAAACCGTTTCAGATTACATCGAATCATTTGTCGATACTTTGAACCACTTACGTTTTTTTCTTTAATTCATTTCAAATTAGGGCAAACCATTTGTCCTTTGCAAAAACCATTTCATTTTAGGTCGATTCCTATCCGTACCATATGAGTTCCTTTCAGAGTCATTTGTTCTTTCGATGAAGCATTTGTAATTACACTCAATCAATCGACCTTTCGTTAAACCGTTTCATATTACATTGAACATCGATGGTATTTTAATAGTAACATCACACCGGACCGTTTGTTGACACGCTATACCAGTTCGCGTTTGGAAGATGAACCGATTTTCATTTCCATAAACCGGTTTCACTTAGTCTTTTCCGTTTTAACAGTAATGACTAGCAAGACTACTTGTATTTAGTCTGCATCATTTCTAAATCATTTAGTCTGTTCTGCACTGCGCCAATGAACCAGTTCACGTTGCTCTACTCCTTTTGACATAACTTCGTATTTTTTGCGGTGACGGCCGCCCATATAATAAAGGCGGACCGTTACGTGAAAAGAGTGGGGTTAAATACATAGTCTTCCTCTTGAAATTAATGCAAAAAATTTCGCCTGTTGAGCATTCAACGCAAGTACTTTCGAAATATGAAGAAAAACGAGAACATTTTTTTTACATCGTAGTAAGTGCAAAGATCACTTTTTCCTTTCGTCTATAACCCGCACTTCGTAATATACATTTCTCTCATTCACTGAGCCCTTCACGGGAACAAATAAGCCAAACAAATTGACCTTCTCCCTACTGCGTGACTTCATAGATAGCTCAGTTGGTAGAGCATTGCACCGGCATCACAGAGGTCCTCGGTTCGAGTCCCGTTGGGTCTACCTAAATCTTTCAGGTGTCTGTAAAGAGATAATAGAGCGTTTTCACATGACGTCACGGCGGCCATGTTGGTGTTCCAAAAACAAAGAAATGGCGGCCATGATGATGAACCAAACTAATCCTCCGGGAGATTGAACTCTATTTTTGTGCAAATACTTACTTTTGTTTCAGTAATCTAATATGGCTGCTGGTCACGTGAGTGAAAACGCTCTATTGCTTTAGTCCCGGGCAAACGGCTTCAGTATCCGTTCAATTTTGTTGAGTGGTGTTGATTGCTGGGGGGGGAGGGGGGGGAGGCGAACGGTTTCAAAACATCATCAACATTTGATTCAGCAAATCTTCACGAGAGACGCGGTATTCAGTTCCAGGCTGCAGCCGCGATTGTTACTATGGATATGGACTTGTTGCTATGGATGCGGAAATGGATACGTCGTTGAGAGCCCGATTAGTGCGCACGCTCACAGCCAACAATGTTGAAAAGAGGGGCGCAAAGGGCTTGAACTTCATTCATCATTCGCGATAACAAAAGAATGTTGAATGGTTGTTGAAGCAGAGTTAATTTAGACGATTTTAAACTCATTCAACATCGATTCAACTTTGATTCAACATGTTGAAAGAGGGGGTGGTGGGGCAAGCGGTTTGAGCATCGCTGATCAACGAATGTTGAAGCAAATATTGGAGCCGTTTGCTCGGGCCTTTAAATTGTCTAGAAAAATGCGAGGATTATTTCTCCATTTCGTCTAGCAGCACTTCAAACCACTTTTTACAATGACTGCAAAATTCTCGCGCGCTCATTGGCTGATTTTTATTGTCAATAAGCGGACAGACACAAATTTGTAATTTATGCGATAATGACGCGATATTGCTCGCATCAGATTGAAGTTTCTCGCATTTTTGTGTCGCTTTCTTCTCGTGTTTTGACTTAATTTTGACCCCTCTGCCTTTTTGTTATTGTAAAAAACAGGCTATCGCCTCGTGAATCCACAGCTACTTTGACAATGTTATGACGAAATTCATGATCAATAACAGGACAGACGCATGAAAAACTGACATCAATTTGTTAAATCTTTGTTTTCGTTACTTCAATGTAACAGGCTATTTTGTCACCACAAGATTGACGCCTCATTCAGAAAGGAACAACATCAGGGGTGATTATGTTCTTTGTTTTACTGAAGGAGATTTGGTGCTGCAGTCGGTCGAAACAAACTTACCTGTTGTTACGTGGCCTGTGAGTCACCTAAGGTCGTTCAAGAGTGAATCGGCTGCAAGTGCAGTGAATAAAGACATGCAACTTCTCACTCTCAATGCCGGCAGGTAAGCAGCATTGATTGTTAGCAGAGTTGCGGGAAGGGATGTGTTGGATCTGTTTAAAATCAGAAATTTCCAACGTAAATGGAGTAGTGCTTGGCATGCATTGTTTCGTCCATGAGGTGTAAATGTTATCATAAAATGTTTTTTTTTTTTTTTAATTTTCGTTCTTTTGCCCTTTTATGTTTTGTGTCGTAAAAAGGGAAGATTGCCCAATAATTCAGCTCATCAGATTACGCTGGGGCATTTTAAATATTTTTTGTTATAGTATATTCCTCCAGCTAAGCAGAAGGCTCGGTTGACCAGCCGTTTTGTGCGCCCGCGTTCCTCCGCGCACACCACGGCTGGATCAATGGTCCAGCCAATTGTATTTTCCACCTATGAGAAAGTCGCCTGCCTGCCAAGTACAAAATACAATTGCGACGGGTGCTACGTCACGGACAAACGACGCGGAGCAGTGATCCAGCCGTTCGTTGGGAGGAGGATGTTATAGCCGCACTCCCAACACGGCTGGAAATCGATCCTAGCGAAGCAGCAGAAGGGATTTTCCTCTTGATATTGTGGGAAAAGACGATTGTATGATGCAGAAACAGCGAGAGATCTCGCGGTCCGTTGGCGAGTAAGGCTTTTCTTCTTTCAATTCTTTACCACGTAATAAGCACGTCGCTGCACAATAGCAAAGTAGATATTGACTTGTTTGGGAATTTTTTCTTTTTCTGTGCACAGTCGCAGTACAACTGGTGAAGGTATCTTCCAGTTCTTTACAAAGGACGGTGACGCCATTGCCGATCAGATCCGGCTTCGATCCCAGCAAATGGCAGCTCGGAAACGCGCGGCTTTTCGAACTCGGTCGTCCAGTGGCAGTGATGTGATTTCTACCGTAACAGCGCAGCCAGTGAAAAAACTTCAGAGGGGTTTGACCGCTCCACCTAAAAAACCTGTTGTGGTAGCGAAAGAGGAATCTGTAAACAGATCCTGCACTGATACACTTAACTCCTCTGGTCAACCAACACAGGCAAAGGACATTCTTGATGGTAAAGTAAATGGCTCAGTGAGTGAGTCTTTGTCCAGCAATCAATTGCGTCCTCTGTCAGCCACAGACTCCTCAGCGGAGAAATCAGGGGATGACGAAGTGTTTCTCGCCAAATCGGCCTACTCTGAGTTAGATAATGATCAGAGCAACTTGTCGGAGGAGTCTGATTTAAGCGCTTACATCGATCTTGTCTCTGATGAATCTGCGAAACCTATTCACATCTCCGATCCAGTTCAACCAAGGAAATTTTCAAGTGGATCACAGGCAAGTTCTACCTCATTTACCAGCGACGAAGGGAGCACCTGCGCTGGCTCTATGACAAGGAACTTCTCAGCTGCTGAGTTGATCCCTGAAGAAAACGAAACGGACGCCGAGGGGTATATAAGATGCGAAGCGTTGGAATCATGCCCGGAGGAAAACACCTTTGAAAGAAAAGGGCAGAAAGAAGAGTCTTTTGTGTCCGGCATTTTCAGCGAAGACAGTGAGATGTCTTGTCGTTTGGGTGGAAACTTACCAATCTGTGCAGTCGACGAAAGTTTGCACCTTGCGACATCCGAATCGAGGATTAATATGAAAACACGCGAAGCTTTGTTGGCTCAGATAAGAGAACCCGGATTTGGTAGTTTCCCGACAAAACAGGGGGTGGAGAAGGAAAGCCGCCTTGAGGAAGAACATGTTCTTCCGCAAGCTGGTGGAACACACCGAGAAGAGGGAGGATGTACTGATGATCATGTAGACTCATTGTTAGAGAAAGCAAGAGATCCGAAATTCTCGACTGATTTGCTCAAACAAATTATCGCTCAAATGGAGAAACCGCAGCAGCACGATGTTAGTCAACTGTTTCCAGCTGCCACCCGGAAACGAAACAGTATTGGTACATTGAGCGTGGAAACCGCTCGAGAGATTAAAAAAAATACAAGCAGACACTCCGTGATAGAGAAGGGAGTATCTGCTTGCGATGCTTCATTTCTTTCTCGGGGGCTCAGTACCGGTCCTCCTGTCCCACCAAACCGCCAACCAGATTTAACCAAAAGACGAGGCTATTTCTCAGTCGGAGACCTTTCCGAGGACTTGCCCAAGCGGCCAGACTCAACGAGCTCTCATCGGTCCTCCTTTTTTGCCAAAGGTATGGGTAACGTAAATCCACATGCTCTTAGTTTGACACCTCTAAGGACCAGTATTGCTGGACATCTGGGCGGTGAGGCTGCGATCCACGCACGACTCATTGAGAAAACCGAGATTAGAGATGAGTTGGCGCATTCGTCCGCTGTCAGAGGGAAGTCGGCGGGTGACGATACGTTGTCATGTTCGATTGGTAATGCACGTGCTACTTGTGCAGTCGCTGATGAAACGATCCTTAATCCGATTGACTCACGGGATTGTCGTGTAAACTCTGCAGAAAATATTGACGAGGATGGTCAAGTTGAAGTATCGAAACGCAAAGATTCCATAGCGTGTAAGATTGTCAAAAAAGTGTTCAAGCGTGCACCCAAAGCCAGACGGGCAAGCAACGCGGAAATACGAGAGAGTTACGAGCAGAGTTCTCCCCCTTTGGAAAGAGCACGGAGGGAATCGCTTTCTCCCGGTGATGCCTTGGAGTTGCAAAGACGATTGTCTGGAAGCGAAACTAACTCGCCGGATTCATCTCCAAATATGGGAAGGAAAAGCCCTAAATCATCTCCAACAGTTTTACAGAAAATATCCAGTGATGAGAAAGGGAAAAGAGAAAAGAGGTTCTCGCCCTCCACTAGATTGCGAAAGATCGGCAAAGGCGACTTGATGAAAGAGGAATTGACGAAAAAGGAATTCGTTACAGTTGACACTCCAGCGGAATTGGCGTCAAGTTATGAACCAGCTGCCTCGCATGAAACGAGCAGGAAAGTGTCAACAGATGAGAAATCCGAAGACAGCCATGAAAGCAGAATGACTGACAGCTCTCACCATGACAATGGCCAATCGGGAGACTCACCAGACGTCCGTGAAAGCGTCGGAGATTCAGCCCCATCGCTCCCCCCACGAAAGAAATCCGGGGCCCCTCCTCTGCCCCCAAGATTATCTAAATCATCCTCACACAATTCAGTTTCGTCCCCGACCCAGTCCGCACTGTCCCACCACGGTGGACGGGTCCCACAGCCCAGGCACAGTGGCACTGGCACACGTCTTAGCGGCGCTGGGCTAAAAGAAGATTTCTTGCCACCTCCACCCGTGCCCCCTCGAAACAGCCCATCGCCGGAAATTATGAAAATGTCAAATGAGAGAACACCTGCACGTGCTCCTGTGATACAATTGACGCGCTCTTCACCAGAAAACCGAGACGAAGCCTCGCGGAAACCTAATCCAGGTTAGGACGTAGGAAGTTAATTCCGCTGTTAAAGGCGCTGTTACACTGTGCAATTTTTCTTGCGACTTGCGAGACAAGTTGCACGAATCATTGCCGAATCTAACATACCTTGCAACGGCCAATAACGTTGCGAGACAAGTTGCAGAAACAGTTTGCGGAAAGTAGAATTGAGTTCTACTTTCCGCAACGGCTGCAACGAATTTTTTCAGCATTGCGCGGTGTAACATCTGTCCTGCAACTTGTATCGCAACGGTGTGCAGCACCAGCCAATGAAAATGTTCCTTTAACCTCATGTGATCATCGAAACGAGACAAGTTGCATGAAACGTGGCACCCATAAAGCCACATGTTCACTTGTTTTGTAATATGACAACGCTTGTGGAGATGGCATTGCGAGACAAGTTGCACGAAACATTTCACATTGTAACAGCGCCTTAAAGCAAAGAGCCTTTTTCCCTGACTTTTAAAAATTTCAATGATTTTGAAAGATATACTTACCGATACTAGTGCTTACAATGTCAGTAACTTATAATATCATACACACAACATAAACAGACTTGCGACTTGCGAGGCTGCAATCTCCTTTCCGTAAAGTATAAACACTTGAATAGGGGAAGTGGTGGGTCGTGTCGGAGGAAAAGTCTTGAATTATTAAGTTGTTTTAACCCATTCACCCCTAAACCGGCCCAAACGTGTCTAACGCCAGACGATTTTACTCGTCGATGGAGAACCCCCAGGAGTCAATTGGTTAACAAGTTGCCTTATCAACTTTTATCGACTTCTTTTCTTTTGTTGTTGTTGTTGTTTTTTTTTTCAGTGCAATTGGTTCATTGTTGCACTTGAAATTAAAAAGGGTCAGTTCTCGTGGTTTTATTTATCGTAATTGTTAACTGAAATGCACGATAAGATGATGAAGGTGATTTGGCAAAAAGATGTATCAACATAAAAATGAGATAGGGGAGTAGTATAAAGATGAATTTTTTTTTCTCTTTGATTTGCAGATTCAGAGGAATGTACGATTAATGCGACCTCAGGCGAGGTGAGCAAATGTTTGAAGTTTTGCAAGGTGCTTTTAGGAACGGTTCCATCCTGCTGGTGTTGTGTTTTCAAAGTAAAATGCCTTTTTTGTTTTAAAATTGTTTTTCAAGTCCAACGAATTGATGATTCGGCTTAAGTTTACGTCCTTGTAAATTTTTTTCGGACCAATTGCAAGGAATCGAATTAGATAGCTTTCGTAACTGGAGTATCAGACATCGTTTGTTTGTTTGTTTGTTTGAGAGGAATGAGTTTTGCCAGTCCTTCCCTTGAAAACCATTTTGACGCAGTGATGGCCATTGTTTCTCTGACTTCAACAAACATCAAGTGTCCAAATTCTGGCTTTTAAAGATTGCGCGTGCGCGGTGCGGGATCTAACACGTGGCTGACCGAAACCTTTTTTTTCTTTCCAGTCTCAAGACCAAAACCCGCCAGTTATTACAGCAGCGCCTCAATCCCCGGAATCCATGTCTCATCCAGTCCCTCGCCGGCCGCCTAAAGAACAGAGGAGCATTCAAGCCAAAGTCTACTTTCGAAACCACGCAAACCAACATGTGATTTCATCAGACTCCGAAGGGGGTGAAATGGAGGATGACGACGAGCCCGCGGGCTCACACCGCTACGGCAACATCGACGTTCTAAAAGAGGCGTCACAAGGAGGCGAAGAGGCAACCTCTTCAAATGAAGAGCACGCGCCAAGCGGCGACGCCGCGTTACTTGCATCTGATTGTGTGGACTCTAATTACATCAAGTCCCGCGTTAAATCGCATAAAAAGGCGCCACGCCAGAAGACGGACTTGATGCAAGATGCGTCAGTTGATAAGGACATTCCGTTTGGAGGCAACAGCACGGATGACGAGGAATGTATAAACCCAGCCAGGAGACCGCATACGCCGCTGAATATCAAAACAAACGCGTGGACGCTCTCTAGTGTCGGCATTAATTGATATATTGTATTAGTTGGAGGGTTGTCCAATACACCGACATAATGAGATTCATAGCACTTCACAATAGACATCACAAAGTGCCCCCCAACCTTAATCCTTAAAAAAAGTAACAGTTTTGCGAAATATAAAGTGCGGGACACTTTGTGACACTTTGTGATGTCTATTGTGACGTACCAGGAATCTCATTACAATCTCATTATGTCGGTGTATTGGACATGTATGATTGGTTGCAGTTTAGTAGGCTTTAAGTAACTGAAAATTGGTTTATTTTACCTCTCAGACTTTTCACGCAGAACGCTGGTTGTATGTTTCGTGAATAATACTGGTTCAGGTTTAAAGTGAAACGGTAGAAATTCGTCAAATAAAGGAACAATATACAGCGCAGTATGAGAGGTTGAGACCCACTCCAATGCGGTATTTATCTTGGAGCTAGTTTGGAGAAAAATTACCTTCAATGATCATTTGTGTTATTCTTGCAATATATTCAACTTTTAGTGTTTATTTAATCGATATTGAAATAGCACAATGGGGAAAGGAGAATATGCGCGAGAAATATGGCCGCGCGAAATCTGGACCCAAGTGACTGCGTGCCCGACTTTTGGCTCCATCTTCAAGAACTAAGCGCGTTGAAAGAGAGACTGCTCGTTGGCTCGATTTCCGCCACTCTCTCGAGTCCGATCTTCGTTACTCTTCGGGGGAGGAGCGCGGACTCCTTTCCCGAAACAGCGGCTGGTAATCGAGCCTACACTGCTCGTTGTCTAATACTGAAAACAAAAATTGCATCGTTGATCACCACTGTGAATTTGAACTGAAAATTGACGTTACCTGAAAACGTGGCATTTTTTACCCTACTTTACTAAATCACTTTTTTCCAAGTGATGAACCGACTTTCACCGAAAGTTCATGAGCTTTAACTGAATTTGGAGCGTTTTAGTAGGGAAAAAATAACTTTTATCTTTCACCAAGTTTCTTATTTCGCTACCTTCAACCGCTATCTTTTGTTCAATCCGCTCATTGGTAAGGTGTTTGTAATAATCATAGAAATTCTACTCTGAAGAAATATATAGTTTTAGTGGCAGACTTGCTTTCAAGCAACAGAAACATTTTCACAACAATCATGAATACCGGGAATCTAGTGGGCTGAACTAGTTGTTTTTCTGTTCTAATTCAATAGTTAACGATCGCGAGATCAATGTGTCTATAATTCTTTTTAAATCTAAGTACTGTCACACGTAGCCCAGGAATCATTATTTAAAATGATGAAGATGTAAGTAAAATTGCAGGTATTTAAATCAATAGTGATATATTTCTTATCGGAGTAATTAAGGGCATTGTTGTTGTTTTCAGACATTACTAATTGACTCCACAGACGTATGTACTCATTGGATACTGGTGAAATAAATTCTTGAGTGATATACTCCTCGTAGGGCAAGTCTTGGTCAGACCCAGGAATAAGGGAATCTTTGCATTTCTTGCCTTATTAGCACAAGGCTAACGTTTTCTACTGAAAGTGCATTGCATAATGAGCCATCTCTGAAAATTTGACCCCGATATACCGGATAATTTCTGAGCAATGATAAGTTGAAAATTCGAAATTTTACAAAGAATATTCTTTTTCCTGAGGTGCTAGAAGGACAATAGGTGGGGCGAGACAGTCAGTGAGTTTCTTAGGGCCCATTTACACTACAGAAAAAACTGGGTCCGGACCCATTGAAAAGTAGGTACCGACCATGTATCTTTGCCGTGTAAGTTAACTACCCATTCCATGTCTTTATCAAATGGGTCTGGAACCGCTTTTTTGTGGTAGTGCACTACACACTATGTTGACGGGTCGTAAGGGTGTCCGTCGTGTCAATAGGCCCGCAGCGCGTGCATAAGTCACGAAAATAAACATGTCTGTTGGAAGCGTGCTTTAGTTTCAACAAAATGAGCCCCAAAATCGGCAAGAATTTGTGACGCTGATGAACAATAAAGCAGCTGCTATTTCCCAAAACCATGGAATTACCTGGTGATAAATAACCTCGTCTTGGAGAGTAAATTTTTGACTTTGCAGAAACAATGGTCAACCTCAAGAGTTGGGAAATTCTGACCTTTGATTTGAATTCGCACATGTCAAACTTTATAACACTTGAAAAACGAAAACAA
>OX421445.1:17181453-17186453 GCA_949126865.1 Montipora capitata
CCGGACATTCTTTAATCCACCACTTTTTCTCTGCGGATACAAAAATGTTCAGGTCCACACGTAACGTATTCAAATCGAATTTGCTCGTCCACACGTATCCGGATTCGTTGTAGTGTCCAGGACTCCTTTGTGAAGATTGTCAACAGAGCATGCGCTATCAGGCGTGGCATTTCGTTCAGCGGCCACGTTAAATATTTACGCGGTAAAGACTGGATCCGAGTTTGTAACGTCATTGGATTTCGAAAATATCCCGGCGGATTCGACCGTACCTCACGATTCCAAATTCTTAGCGCATTCAAATCTTCCACTCTGGACAGCCGATTAAAAAATTGCGGATTCGCAGGATACGTGTGGACGGAAGGCGAATACGCAAAGAAAAAGTTGATGATTTCAAAATATCCGGAACGTGTGGATGGGGTCTGAAATACACTTTGGGTGCTTTCTATTTGACCAAAAACGCGGCGAATGGAGCAGAATCCTTCACTAGTTTTGAGGAGTCTCACATCAAAACAAAACATAAAAAGCAAAAATAGATTGTTTTCATTCAGGTGATGAGACGGCACAAAAAATATGGCTCATGTTTTGCATTCTAATGAAATCAAATTCCCAAAAGACTTTTTTCTCTATTGTTCCGTGCACCAACATGCCTGCTGTGACGTCAGGTGAAAACCATCTCTAGGTCCTAATACGAATGGTCTAATGAAACGAAATCTTCGCAGTGGTTATTCCAATAATTAGAAACGTCTGGACAAGTTTGATAAGTATACAAAAAATTGTGAAACTTTAGCCCTCAAAGAAGTTTGTCATCTTCGATATTTCTTCGGTATTTGCTCTCACACAAACATCATGGTTTTCACGTAGAGGGGGTATTTACGTACGCACGGCATCCTTTGAGGTCTCTTCGAAGCACTTTTTTATCTGGCCTCGCTACCACTCAAAGGCCTAGTCACTGAGTCTTAAATTGTTTAGAAGTATCCGACGCCTTCAAACTTTACAAACTCCACGAAAAGAGAAATTAAATGAATAGTCGAAAATGGGCTGATGAAAGCGAAAGAAAAACTTTAATACATCTAAAACGCGATTCACAGTAGCAACTGCAAATTTCAAAGAAAACGTAGTATAAAGAGATGTAAAAATAATCTTTCTTTACAGTGCGAGTCCAAAAATTAAAACTACACAGACAACACATAACCAATCTCCGGGACGGCTATTTCATTTTTGAGGTGGGGGGGAAAGGTTGGGCAATTTCTTCCTCGTATTTCTAGTTCACAGACCATCTCACACCACAAAACTCTCTGCTAAGTTTTCTATACCTAAATCCTTTAAAAATCTACAGAACAAGTAATGTTTGATTGATTTTTTCCCCGTTGACTTAAAGTTTTGTACAGACTACATACCTACCCCCTTCAAAATTGGAAATGTCCGTCCCTAAGGTCAAAAATAATCGTACGCATACGAAAAATTCTACATTCGCTTGCTAACAGTGAAAACTACTTGGTATCTATGCAAAATTTTCAGGCATCATACACGACATTGTTCACTGACTAACGAAGGACGACAAAACCACTTGCGTAGACTGCGAAATTAATATATAGTAGCCTGATTCGTCTATACGCAATAATGGATGATTTTTATTTATTGGTTATCAGTCGATATTATTTAGGTAAGTTTCATTTAAAAATTCAAGGATTGTGTTTTTTTTTTTAACTTTAAGAAGTCGGGGGCACAGTGGCGACAAGTACGGCAATAGGGAGTTTAAGCACGTGCGCTTTTGAAACGCGGGCGGCAACCGGAAGTGAGTTGTTTTCTCTTTTGGAACAGAAATTTATTTTATCAAACGAGTTGATAAAGGTCGAATGGCCACCGTGAAAGATTTGGAAAGCTGACGTTTCGACGAAGGGCTAACGCTCGAAACGTCAGCTTTCCAAATCTTTCACGGTGGCCATTCGACCTTTATCAACTCGTTTGATAAAATAAATTTCTGTTTCAATCTCCCACCGACGCAGCACCACAGTTTCTTTAGAAACTCAAATTTTTGTTTTCTCTTTTGATTTGTCGTTCACAGAAACACATTTACATTGCCAAGTATCTTTCTTCATCAGAGATGATTGGTATAAAAATCTGGGAAACACTACTGTCCTGGCATGCGAAATATTTTCTTCCGGTTGCCCTCCGCGTCTCAAAAACGCGCATGCTTAAGCTCCCTAATGTTCAGTTCGTACCTTCATCGCACAAAGACAATTAGTGCAAAAGTTTGCAAGGCGTCCGCAAGAGCTATTTGACTCCAGTCTTTTAAAATTGGCAATGGATTTCAACTTGCCACAAATTCTTTACAAGATTACCAAATTATTAGCATAAATCTTACATTATGTATATTTCAAGGTTAACCGATTACTACCTAGATCAAGTAAATTTATTTATAAGTTATTTCGTCAGTCCTAATTAGATGCCATATAGGGGAGGAACACTGACAGTTTTGGACCAACTCTAGCATTGAATGATAACACTTGTACAGGCAGGGTCCATCTGTCATTGAAAACTGCGGAGATGCCCAGTGCATGAGGCTGACAGAGAGACACCGATTGAGAAGAAAAATGAGATATAATTTTTCAATACTATTTTTTCCTTCATTTAATTTAAATCCCAACAGTTTGACCTTAAAGGGGCTAGGTCAACGCTGTTTTAGGTAATTTTGTTTAAAATTGTTAGTTATGAGCTCTAAACATCAAATTGGCAGAGCAAGAGTCTATCATTTGCAAAATCACGGTCACATAACAATTGAGAATGATTTTCCAGCTGTTTAAATGACATTTTGATATAAACTGATATAAATTTGAATAAAGGTGGGCCGACGTTTTACAATCCACTGCAATCCTCCCCAGTTTTGTCCATCCTTGTCCCTTCTTAGCTTTCCTGTGTTTTGTTTGAGTTCTTCTATAGTTTTGAGCCGTTATTTTGTTATTTCAGTTAATTCTATGACCATTTGATCAATGCCGGAATTGCCTAAAATTGCGTGACCTAGCCCCTTTAACCGAGGCCAATTTAAAATCCGAGGTACTTTCCATTTTGCCACTATTTTCTAAAATTCCGGGAGAAAGTAAATATTGAGATCTCTTCCCTTAAATTCCATCAGAAAATTTAACTCCATTTTTAGGAAGTTCCATCTGTCCAGTTAGTGCCCACAAATCTGACTTTTGCTTTTGCAATCGACAATTTCTCCCAGTTCTAATGACCTCTACCCTGCGAGCAGAGTCTCTTTCGATCTTCCTAGATAAGTCGGGAAGAGGAAAGAAGACTCTGCCGGCAGCCTCGACATTTCGTATTGAGCATGCGTTAAAAATTCAAATGTATTGGGTGTCAGTCACGAGTGACCAGTAACCATAAAACCAAAACAAACAATCGGGATATTTTCGAACAACTGTGGCACGACACACGACAACAAGGAATCATTTCCTTGGAATCTCAAGATAGTTCATACTTTTAAATTGCCATTTTATTTTTTCTGAAAAAATTATAGGTTTCTGGCGAACTAATTTCTGTAACCAACTTTGGAAATACTCATGGCAATTTAGACAGTTAAAAATTGCCACGCTGTTGTAAATTTCAAAAAATATTGATGACGCGTGGCGATTGATTGTGCGCAAAAAAACAGGTTTGACCAGTCGAAACTGGACTGACTATCTCAAGAAACCAGCACGGTTTCAGAGATTGGAAATGCATCCATGTCATTGGTACGCACAGTTTTGTCCTGTTGATCGGTGAATTCAAAATGCCGCTTACCACTACTGATGGTTTTCGTCACCCCAATCGGAATTTTGACTGCTCAATATATTCGCACCGTCGGACACGTTGCTCGGCAATTATAATGGTGTCACTAGTAAAATGAACTCCTACAGACAGTTATTATCAAAAATCCTGGTAGCGCTTATCTGGTAATAAATAAAGACAATAAAACGATGTCACGAAATGGTTAGAGTGACAACACGAATTTATGAATTAAAATGATGCTAAAATGGACTGTTTTTTGTGTCGGGGGGGGGGGGGGGTGGGTGGGTGGGTGGGGGAGGGGATTTGAAAACTCTTCGTTGAAAAATAAAGTTTTCAGTTTCAATTGAACAGCACACTGGAAGAGAACCTTCCTTTCACTAGAAGTCACGATCCCAACCGGAAGTGTCGTCTGGAGGCGTCTCATCATCTGGCGGGTAATCATCGAAGTTAGAAGCGTCTGTCGCAGATTTGATCTGAAGGAAATGAACCACAACGATAACTATCAACGGGCTGTTTACAATGAACGGACACTCTTCATTCAAAGCATGAGCATGAGATATTTTTGAGACGCTGACGGGAACAGGAAGTGAACATTTCGCATACCAGGACGGTAGTGTTTCCCAGACGTTTAAACTAATCATCTCTAATGGAGAAAAGATACTTAGAAATAGAAATGTGGTTGTGTGAATACAAATTAAAAGGGAAAACAGCTCACTTCCGGTTACCGTCCGCATTTCAAAAACGTCACGTGTTTAAGCTCCATATTAGTCAATCACAACGCTAAATGAAACCGTTGATTGGACTTTGAACCTCACAGCCCACAGCCCGCTTGTACAGTACAATGTATGTGAAAAGCGTAGTAAAAGTATTGTCCAATGAGATAGTTTTGGGAAAATGACTTTACATGACACTACAAAGGGTGAAAAGAGAAAGTTTGAAACCATTTTTAAAGGTAACCTCCACTTTTTCTACAGAATAAGTTTAAAACCGGAGGACGTTTATGCTTGCGAACAAATTTGTTTGAAAGGTATCAGAAGAATCTGAATCGCCTAATTTTACTCTCAAATTTTCTTAGCACCGGCTTTTGAATCACCGTGACGTTTGCGGTTGCCCCATTGTTTCGACACGCATAGCTTTCCTATAACATGTCACAGTGGAAGATTCAAGATGGCAGCACCCGGGAAGTTAAAAAACAAAAATTGGCGATTCTGAAACTTATTTATTTACACCCT
>OX421445.1:17198953-17203953 GCA_949126865.1 Montipora capitata
GGAGATGTCTATTTATATTCCATGTATATAGGAATTGGAGAAAGGTAAGCGAAATTAGCGGTATTTGTTTATTTCTGGTGACCCATTTGAGTCATGAGCTGACGCAAGCAGCTTACGAATTGCGTGTGTGGCTTACGCGCGCGCGCTCAGCTGAAAACCCTTTCGAGCCTCCTTAAGGCCCGCGCGCTTCGCGTGGAAAAAAAACCGAACGGAAATAGCACCGGCAAAAAGACTCGGTCCCTAACTTACAGTACGGACCTCGAACTCGGTTAGTAAGAGGTATCGAGGAGTTTTTAATTGGGAACGGTACAGCCATAAATGGGGTTATGACTTAAAGCAATCACAACGAATGAAGACAATCAAATGACCCAATTACAACGCAAAGCAAAAGACCGCAGCCGCCTCTCAGCGCGGGAAAACGTGGCGTTTGGCTCTTTTCTTTGATTGGCCGATTACGCGAAAACCAAGCAAAATATCTTTTGCCACTCAATCAAATATGCTCGCACAAAAAATTACGAGAGCAATGACAAAAGAAGACAATGGCGAGGTAAAGCCCCGGGTACACGTTGTAACATTGTTAGAAGAAATGTCCCAACATTGTTATTAGAACGCTTCTAACAATGTTGGATACGCATATAACATTGTGGTAACACGTCACTTTAGTCACCTCCGCCATTTTGCATTGCTCATGGTTCTCGGATTGGAGACTGGGCCCTTCAATGTGATTGGTCTTTGGAATACAACAATAATGTTGAAAGGGCGGCTACACGCTACAACATTTGTTGTATGTTGGAGAAAACGCTTAATCGAACTCACAGCATTCTTCCAATGCAAAATAAACGTCATCAAGCATGCATGCTAAACGCTCTAACATTGTTGACCAAACGAATGTTTTAAAACAATGTATGAAGGTGTAGCCGAGGCTTCAGGATTAATTGTACCAACCTTTAAATCTCTGTACACAATGCCTCTTTCATGAAGATACGTGAAAGCTTCTATAACACAACCTACATAAAAACGTGTGGTCCCATCATCAAATGATGCCCTAGTAATAAGGAAATCAGAACAATGATCAAGGTTATTGAACAAGTAGTCATGCACTTAGTACGAAAACCATTGCTCCGTGGAATGGGCCGAATTACTGAGTGACCGACGCGCCCTACTAAAGGTAAAGGTAAAGTACCTACGAGGCTGGTATCAATGGAGTCAGACGGTGCGCCCTTTACCCCCCTCCCTCTGCCCTACCTCTGTCAGTGCTTCGTTTTACGGATATTTAAAGCTATAGCTACACGAATCAGAGGAAAGTCGAAACAGACGTTTAAGTCACCGAGGATCGAACCGGGGACCTCTCGCTCCGAAAGCCGCGCACTAGCCAACTGAGCCACGACTGCTCCTACTCAGATAAACATTTTGATGAAATTCCTTTCGCCGTCAAGGTGTACCGGAACAACCACAATAATGGAAAGATTCGTTTTCAAAATCATGAGTCCGGGGGGTGGAAGGGAATGGATAAACTTGTTCTTGTCCATCAAAGAGGCAAGTGCAACCATGGACCCACTATTACTTTGAGCGCAATAAAGATTCCCTGGTCTGAAAAGCAGCGTTGAACACAACACCTCTCAAGAATTTGTACTATTTTCAAGCGAAAGTGGGTAGGGCAGTGACTCAGTTATTCGGGCCCATTCCACAGATCAGTGGTTTTCGTAATATACGGGATCGTCACATATTGGAAGTAAAATGTGTGACAATCAAAGTCTTCAAAAATTTAGTCACATAAACTCAAAATTCCACGCCATTAAAAAAAAAGGCTTAACACAAGCATTTTCTTAATTTGTAGTTAAGTTTAAATGAAGCAAATTTCTTTTTCTGTACTTATCGATCTTTGATAAATGAATCGATTCGTAGGAAGACCTAAAACTTTGCTATTAGCCAATGGGCATACATTTGGAAAAAAGTGATTGAGCAGTTAGAGGAGATTGATCTGTCGCTATGGATACCCCATGACTCTTCAATTAGACAATGGTAAGAGATACATGTTAACTTCAAAACATTTCACTGTCCAAATTACTTTAATTTGTCTAACTTACTTGTCTCTGAGAATTGTCCAAAGTTCACCGCCTAGACAAGCTTCCAGAAGCATGAATAGATATTTGTTGTTTGTAAACGTTTTATATAACCTAAAGAATACAAAGAGGAGGCCAAGTTAAAGGAAATATACCATAGTCCTTTGGTTATGTAGGGTGTCAAAAAATATTGATCTTTGACGCCCTTCATGCAACTGTAAGCCCACTTATAAGATTGCATCGCCTTCTAAAGTGTGTCCCTGATGGTTTCATGTGAGCGACCACTTCTTCTCAGAAAATGTTCCCGTACTCCATCATTCAACAGGTTACAACGCACATTTATTGGTTCTAACAATAGTCACAAATGCCGCTAATTTCGCTCACATTTCTCCTAATTCCTACATATATGGAATATAAATAGACATCTCCTATTCACGAAATTTCTACAGGAACGGTTTAAAGGTCACTAAATCCGTTTGTGTTGGCCCGGAGCTCCACTCGCGTGTGCACTCGAATGAGCGGGTGACGCATGCGTAAATGCTGATCTTGTAACCTGGCCTCTCATTTTTCCTGATTTTGCAAAACTTTACTCGTTTATATCTCTGCTTCCGGACGGTGAATTTTTTTCATTTTTTGCACGTTTGTCTTTCAAAAAATTTTGTAGGTGAAAAAAAATTAGAGACGTATTTTAAAAAAAATTGATTTTTCCAAAAGACTGGCCTACAGATTTTGTTGAATAATAAATATTTTAGAAGTTATTTCTAACATTATCTGGTAACGCTGAATGTAAAGATTTCACGATCCCGTTTCTTCAAAAAAGACAGTGTACGTTGATTATAAGCCTCAAAGAAATGCCTAATATCGTTGCCATGGTAAAGTTATTTTAGAGGAAAATATGTGAGAAATCTACGATGGGTACTTAATACCCTGGCCAGATTTGGTCGTGATATGATTACCCTAACTGTATCTAAGGACAGAATATGTTAATTTGTTAGAAAAAAGGAGAAACTATTTCGAGCCTCCTTAACAATGATGATTCTTGAGATCCTTGGCAGGTTTTAAGTACGTACTTTGCAAAATCTGTGTCCGCTCCCACCCTTCCCCGTTTTAATAATCCTGAACTGTCAGTTTCTATATATGGTACATGTAAATGTCACGTTGGCCGGTCTTGGGAAAAATACATGGAGGTCGAAAGAAGTAGAGGATGCCTTTAAGGTCTCTACAAAGCCCCCACAGAGAACACAAAACGCTTTTTGCTTGCTGTTATTATTGAAGAGTTTGAAAACAAGGTAGGATCTTAGCTTAAATTGTAACGTAACTTATATTTTAAAGTTGATGAATTGAGGATATGAGATTTTGTTGTAAAGCGATACTCACTGTTACGTCACCTTTCATGTGCCAACCAGAGACCTATTGGCTATCGAGTCAAAGGATTCTTTTGTTTTTTTTTTTGGTTCGCAAAATTGAAATAACAAAAGGACTGTTTATAAACAGTGAAGTCTTCTATATTGTTTACCCAAAAATAGCTTACCTTACAATGAAAGGACAGCTGGCTTCCATCATGATCCGTTTTTCATTCATGATATGTTCCTGTTGTCTTGTTTCAACAATGTGATGCTTCTTCAAGGTTTTCATCGCAAAGGTTCGTTTGTCATGAGCAAGTTGAACCTACAAATAGTTCACAAGTTATTTGCGAGCTTTTCGTCTAGTGTCCACGAATAACGACAGAAGCTTTGAAAACCACAAAAGTCTCTTTATTGTAGCTTATTTCTCTCTATTTAGTTCTTGGTCGATGGCTTAAAACAACACGTTAGAAATAAGTTGTTAGAGATAAAGTATGTTTTCAAACTTTCAGCCCGAAGCAACTTAGATTTTTGCCGTTAACCTGTCAGACGCTACATTGGCCCACTTTTCTCAACAAAAAAATAAAATGAAATTCATAAAACCATTCTTAGTTCACCCTTATTCGTTTAAAACAATAACAGGAGCACATTTGAAACCCAGAAAAGTAAGCACTTACCAATTCTACACGTCCAAACCCGCCTACACCTAAGGTTTTTATTATTGAAAGATCCCTCAGATTTACTTTGGCAAATTCGTCTTGCTCTGCTTTTGTGCGACTGAAAGAAACAATGATAATCTTGAGCCAACGAATGAGAAACATGCTACACAAGTTGAAATAAAAAAACAGATGACCGGGGATGAGAAATATTGGCAATGATTTTTCTCAAGTTCACCAACTTCCTTCTCAATCAAAAAGGCTTCCTTATTTCATTACACTGGAGAGAGATGATCCATATTGGCAAACAATCTGCCTGGGAGAAAATGTCTGGGACAAACTTATGGAATTAACTACCCGAAAAAAGGTTTTCGGCAAGATTACCAACATTAGTAATTATAGCAATTCACTTTGATTAATGTTTGTTTGCACATATATTTCATATGCTGATAAATTTTTATGAAACAAACAACCATCACCCAGACAGATCTTCCCATTACTATTATAAATTTTGCTTCCCTGGTAGCAGAGGTCTTTTGTCATTTGCATTCACTGGGCTGACGAGTACCGGAAAAGAGGTCTCTGTCATGGGTCGAAACTCCAACTGCCGTCCACAACCTTGGACGACACTCTTTAAACCACATGCGCTGTGATGTGTCTGTGACTTGAGCCCCCTGTGTCCCCCGCACATTCCTTTAGTGTAATCCTGCAGTATCACGTGAGGATTCCCTACGCAACCGCCATGCATGTTCCCTGAGAGTGGTCACAGGAGCAAAATGAAGCCTTTGAGAAGATTAAGAACTCCAGTACTGAAGTACTTTTCCCCAAGTGAGCCCATTGAAGGAGAGGGTGATGCCTGGCAGAAACGAATTGGGTTTGTACTCATGCATAAAAAGTTCAACCACCAAATCAGAAAAGAACTATTCACGAATTGAAAA
>OX421445.1:17206453-17228953 GCA_949126865.1 Montipora capitata
TTTTCACATGACGTCATCGCAGCCATGTTGGTGGACAAAATCAAAAGATCTCTCATTAGCTCTTTTTGTTCGTACATTGCAGGATTGTAATAATTGTGTCTCTAGAGATTGGTTGCCAACCACCTATTGGTGTAACATCACTAAAATGAACAAAGGGATTTCATGAAAACAAGCTTTACATGTAGCTAAATACAGTGAATAACAGAAAATAAAAGTGATCATGATGGTTATTTGAAACTATTAGTTGCAAAAGTTGATCAAATGAAAAAATAATTCCAAGAGCCAAAGTATGGGTACACAGTTGACCAGTACCACCGTGTATCAATGATCATTATTTTATTGTTATCATTATATTTTGCAGTTGATTCTATGTTCAAGAAAAAGAACTAACAAGATTAATAATTATTACTCAACATTTTGAAAGTATCTGTGGTATATCAAAGCATCTATGTTGCAGTATTTCTTATGAATGGAGGGTTTGTTTGTAACATGCTTGTGTCAGTGAGAAAGTGATTCACACCTCATAATAAATGGTGAGCGGACAAACAATGCAAAACTAATATAGACAGGACTCCTACAGTGTACAGGGCTGTCACTAACTTGTACACTAATGTGATAATAATAGTGTTTCAACCAATGAAATGGTACTTAACGAAGAAAACATACATATAGATAACCACTGGATACGTTCTTTTTTTAATGGTAAGGAGTTTGTCATTGCAATTTTGATGTCAAAACTCTTCCTTTGTTTATCAAGTATACATGTACACTGTATGTGGTATTGGTCAGCCCAAAATCTGTGGGAATGCATGCCATATGTACTGGGGTTTCACACCTTACATGTGGAGCAGTAAAATGATTATGTTTCTTCCACAAGCAAAATAATAAATTTTCGTAAAATAAAACAAGGTGACATCAACAATAAATAATGGTTATTATGTAACCTTTAAAATAACTCTTGTTCAAAACTGATTTTTCAAACTTAATAATTAATTTATCTTCAGAACTCCAAAATTCTCAAACTCTTCTTTCCTCAAAACAATATTTAAAAAGTGCTTCAGTTTGCGCTGTTCAAGTCAAGCCCTTATTTTCTTGTTACAGCAAATGCATATAGATATTAAATTTTTCATTTATTGTAAGGTATTTTTTTGGTGAGTATTGCCATTTGTTTGAATTTTAATTGCCACTGGAAATTAAAATTAACTAATAAGGGCAATTATCAGACAATAAATGGTTAAAGTGCCCATGTGAAGTGATAAAAAGTTTTACTGTAATTCAAACAATATTTTTCCGCAAAAAGGTCAGCATCAGTAGTTTCTCTGAAGTGAACAAAAATTAATGTCTAAAGTTTTAGTGCTAAAATTTTAGTGTAACAAAATTATCATATTAGCATTATTTATCAGTTTATAAATTACAGTTTACAAGGTACCAACCTTTCCAATTCTTGGATCTGTCTACTTGGTTAGGGTTAAGAGCAAGAAATAAAATGTAAGTCTTCAGGTAAAACTAAACACCTCAACTATGAAAGAAACAAATCTTACAGATTAAAATTAGTTGATTTTCACATTAGTTTTTCAAAACATTATAATAATGTTATTATTGAGTACAACTTATAATAATTGAAAGTTGATTATTGTTAATTATTGTTCTTGTTAACTCTGTACCATTGATTTTGAATTCTGTTGAAATGTTAATCAAACAAAATTAACTTTCCATAAGTCTGAGTTTCAACATGCCAATACCATTTGAATGTTATTTTAAAAATTTTCAAATTTTCAATTTTGAGTTAACTGTTGAAGATTAAACTAAAGGTATTATTATTCCGTTCATTGTATCCAAAAAAAAAGTAAAAAAAGAAACACCACCAGGATTGTTGGAAAGTACAAATTTACATGCCTGACCAAAGACAAGTCTTGGCCAAAGGCATACATCACTGAAAAAGGGTGCCCTGGGCATCCGTCTTATTCAAACAATGCCCTCAAAGAGGGTCCTAAGCGACCAGGTATTCTGAGATTGAAAAATCAATCACTGAATTTTCTATGTATAATACCGGTAATTACTGGAATTAGGTAAGACAGTTTCACTTACATGTAAATCCTGATCCACACGCTACATGAAAATCTTATTACTTAGCTGGGAGCCCTAGATTCACAATGAGAACAAAATTTAATCACCTTGCAGTCTGAGGTTCCACTCCTCTTTCTTTGTCACTGTATTTGTCTGTCTTCATGTCTTCTAAACTACCAATATAAGCTTCAAAAGCTCTAAGAGATTTAAACAATAAAATAGTGCAGAGAGAAGTTAAGAGAATCAATTCCCAAAAAAATCAAAGGCACACAAACAAAAAAAAAATTAGTAAGTACTTACTCTCTATCCAACACTAAACAATGGACACCGCCTGAAGCAGCTATGCAGTTTGCCGTCCGCAAGTCCTCTCTGTAATGAAGTTCAAAGTACAGTGTATGTTACTGTTTCATCAACAAATTTTGTTATGACAGTAAATGGAATTTAGGCAATGTTAAATTCAAGTCAATGCAGCAATTCAAAAGCCATGGTAAAAAACCCTTTCGAATTGTATCAGTATTAGCCTGCGAACGCAGACGTATTTCCGGCGGTCGTTTTTCTCCCCCAAAAAATAGCGTCTGCAAAACCGCTTTTGCTTTTGCTTTTTTTTGGGCCAATCACGTTCCATGAGAGAACAGAGAGTCGGGTGACACGCAATTGGTGTTATCGTTGTCACTAGCGAACCTTTGAAACGAACAGCTATGAGTGAAACGCCAAAGAATTAAGATTCCCTGTGGTGGCGAATGTTGCATTCTTTGACGGACAAATTGTTTGGTTGCAAAGGAGAAGATAAATGTGTTTAGTAAGAGTGTTTTGGTCATCTCCTCTTTGATACTTCAAGCCGATTTATGTGGACTAACTGCAGCACGAAATGCTACTATCGACCGTTATGATACAAGAAAGCTGTACATAAAGTGGATGAGCTTGAGGACTAACTTAAAAGACAGTTTGACAGTGGCATCACTCTTCGAGTTAAGAGATCGGCTTAAGATTAAAGCAGCGCACTGGAGGCGAAGAAATGTCTGAGTTTTGGTGACGCTTGCTCGAATGTTTCGACGTAGTAAAACTATACAGGAAAGCAACCAGTAAAATCAGCCCGAGCGCCGTTTAAGCCCCGGAGTATGAATAAGCCAGATTGCGTTGGGGATTCTTAGCCCTTCACCGATCCTAGCACTTGTTTTTGCACCACCGAGACCACAAAACGTTGTTAAAGAAGCCTTTGAAAGTTTCAGTGAGAGCTTAATGTATAAATATTTAAATCAACACTGCTTCCTAAAGCGGAAACTCAAGGCGCTGACTTGAAGGCATTGTCTCTTCCAGAGTTAGAGAAAAGGAGACAAAAGGACATCTTAATGTAGAATATTCTAGTAAAACAATCCAAAAAGAATTGGTAATGGGTAAATCACAATCACAGTATTTTTCCCAGAAGAGCACCGCATGGTTCAAAACACCACAAGCAAGGACTTTCCAAATCGTGTAGGTAAATTGACGAAAACATCGCGTTTTTTCTAGGCCGCAACATACCTTGGTGGCTTCTTAACTTTTAGATACCACAAATCTCACAATTTTTTAATATCCTTCATATTGCCAGCCATTAATCTGACTTGTGTTTACGTGGACAACGCACAAGTACTTTGCGTGTTCCCTGCATCTTGGTTCTGGAGATTTATCAGCCTAATTCTGATTGTCTAAGAATTTTACGTCACAGAAATCGTTTTGCAGCTCAGTGTCGCAGATGCTATTTTTCGGGGGAGAGAAACGATCGCTGGAAATATGTTTGCGTTCGCAGGCTAATCAGTATCACTGGTAAGGGAAAAGCTATTTCATACTGGTACGAGATTTCACATTTAAATACCCTCTAAGACAGATGGTGCTGTACCCTCCTCTGTTGGTTCCTTTTAAGTGCCTACCATCCAATACTGTTGGATTGGTGTTTGTCAACATGACTTCACATTTCAATATCCAGCTCAGTATGCTGTAACTTACCCCTTGAGTGCTTTCTCGCCAAAGAAGTCTCCTTTGCCAAGGGTTCGTACAAACACCGGCTCTGCATGCACTGAAGGCCGCTGAGTGACATTGACCTGAAAGGTAAAGTAAGCAAGTTTCTCAGTCCCAAAGTTTCATCATCCAAAGAAAGGGAGCAGAGCTTTCAAGTCACACGCATTGAGCGTGAGTATCACACATTTCGATGCAATCTCACGCTCTCGAGCCGACACAAGCATTTCTCACGCATTGGAACTTTTCTCATACTGAACTACCATTAAAGCTTTCAGAAGCGCTCATGAATTTTGAATTTGTTCCTTCACTGGCACTGAACTTTGGCCAATGTTCAATCTGTTTGTGTAAAACCAATTTTCTTGTTTGTTCAGGACTTTCACCCATTAATGTATTAAGTATAGGCCAATATATTAGCTCAGGCTGACCATAATAACATGGGCTCTCTTAGCAAGCAGCATTAAAAAACCAAAATCGCAGACTCGAGGGTGCATTTCCAGTGATTTGAGAAGAAAAAAATTTCAACCCTAAAATTTTTTGCCACCTTTGGCACAAGAAACAATGGACACTCGTGCTTTTGTTGCAATCTCCAGAAAGCATCTCACTCTTTGGAAAACTCTACGACTTGAGAGCTATGAGGGAGGAATGTACATTTGGACTTACAGCTCCCTTCTTGATGAGGAAAAAAGTGTCTCCCCTAGCACCTTGCCTGATGATATACTCTCCTTCGTCATAGAATGCCTGGAAAAAAAATTAATATAAATTGTCATAGGAATAGTGTTTCGTATTTCTATGGTCATGACTGTAATTTTACAAGAAGAAATTCAGTCCTTACCTCCTCTATACAATCAGCTACTTTGGACAGTATTTCTTCTCGTAAAATCTTCAGGAGCGGAACACTGAAGGAAAACGAAAAATGGTTATAATAAGCATGAAAGGGTTTATATTCTTGGGCATTTTGAAAGTCTAAGATACGTCAGGCCTAGCCCTTAAACATCCTTAAGTTCCCTGATTAAATTTCACAAGTAATTAGAAGCCCAAAAAGAAGTGCTGTACAATTTAATATTCCTTTTTCAATACAAGGCATTACTTCACTACCCAAATGAATTTCTTTTGAAAAGTACTTTACAATTCCATTCCATTCCATTCATTAGATAAACAAAACTACTTTATGAATTTCATTTAAAATCATTTTCCAAGAGCACCAATTTGCAGTAAGTGCATTGATAATGGGAATTTAGTGTGGGTAATAAATACTTTAAGTTACCTTTTTAAGAATTCAGTGTGCTCTTTTTGTCGCATAATTCCTGTCTTCATCATGATTGTCTGGAAAGTTTGTCGATCAATGGCCCAGATCTTGACATCACTCTCAGCTGAGAAAAAAAATATATAGATATATGTTGGCCATAACATCTACACTCTCGAACAACTTAAGTACAATTATTATACAAGTTCATGTGACTCAACCAAATTCTTGTTTGAAGGTTTCACAATCACTTACAAGACTTCCCTAGTCTTTCTAGCCAACCTACAGTAACACACCAAGTAATTGCTGATTCATGGTTTAATACATTATTAACTTCGGTTGAATGATATTACATCAGAGTCTGTATGTACAACAGGGTTTCCAATGGAAGAATATTACAATACTGCCAGATTCCTTTCACTAAGAAAGCAATGTTATGATAATATTATTTTTTCAATAGAATTGCCAGACTTTTTTTTGCTGTTTGCTAGGTTCAAATGGTTGCCATGGTAATGGTATAGCACTGCGTTAAGACCTTTCATTAAAACACAGTTTTTGGGAAAAAAATTGAGATATAACTCCCCAAATCTGACAAATTTATTTGTGATTCTCAGACTTAAGGCCATATTATTTTTATTTCCGGTCCCATAAACATTTAACAAAGAAATTAAGAAATTGTTTTTTTGCCATAAAAAATGGGGGGTTGACTTATACACAAATCGACTTACAGCATACATGGGTAAATACGGTAACTGTGAATCCTACCCTTAACACTGGCTGTCCTTGGGCATTTGTACAAAATGGCAAGTTCTCCAAACACTCTTCCTGGTCCCATTTGACCCAATACAGCACCCTCTTTCATTACCTTGACTTTACCCTCTGGTAAAAAAAAAAAAGAGATACAAAATTAGAAGAAGTTCTAACTTACATGTACATACATGTAGTACATTCAATACCTTAGTAAGCAAAGTCAGCAAAGTTCACAGAAAACTGAGGGTCATGCTTGTCTGCTCGAATAAAAGCAGAACTGGAGGATTAAGATTATCCCAAAGAAAGAATACAATAGCCACCTAAAGATTAAAATTAATATTCAGTAGGTGAAATAATTATACTTAAAAAGCCTGAACAGTTTGTTTAATTGCCTTACTTAGTGTGTATCAAGTAGACAGGCATGCCTGGCGACAAAAACATTTGGTGCACCCTTTACTTTTCAGAGCACAATGAGGATTGATTAAAGTCTGGGATTGCAATTAGATTGTTCTTGGACTGTTCCTAATTAAGCTTTTTTACATGTATCAGGGCTCTTGATTTTATTTATTTCACTTGAAGAGAGCCTGTCATTTAGTGGCATAAATAATTACCTTCCAGAACATAGAGATCTGATCCTTGGTCACCCTCCTTGATAACAAACTCATCCTTCTTCCACTTTTTCTCACACATGCACTCAACAACTTCCCGGATTTGTGATGCTTCCAGTTTCTTGAGGAAATCATTGTCAAGAATGGCATCTTTGATGAGTTCCTTTGATCTACAAAGATAGTATGAAAGAAATGTGGTTAAAATCACATTGTACCAACCATTAATTTTGCTGATCAAGGCAAAAGGGCCAAAAAAGGAAACAAAATCAACTCTGCTCATCATCAAATAAGGCTTAATTTAGGTACGGATAGTAATTTGGAAATCCCACTAGGACTTGAAACATGGACCTTCAACCTTTTCGCACAGGAGGGTGAAGTGCCACTCAGCCCTGGACAGCAGTAGCAACATTGGTGGGATTCCAATATTAACCTGCTGACGCCTGAACTGCCCTGGACTGTCCCCAATGACAAGTAAAGTCATCTGGCGTTACACAGAGCAAAATCTACTGAGCCTCACTCTTAAGAGTGAATGGGTTTTTGAGTGGACGTTAATGAAACTGTTGATTTAAGGTACATGTGATAACATAAACAGAAGACTACCTTAAATAACATTCTAAACTGTAAGATCTAAGGTTAATCACACAATACGGAAAAATAATTGAAGTGAGTCATGATGTGAGGGCTAAGTATAATTAAGTTAATCTTACGACATATAACACAATACAAGAAATGTGAGACATAAGAAACTACAAAATTAGAAATATGTCACGAAAGCTACACATTTGGGTATGAAAATTATTAACTAACAATCACCAAGCACCTATGTTACAGTACCTGATCATTCTCTTTCCAACAATAAAAAAGGGCTTCAAAGAGTTTGCTTTTGAGACAAACATTTTCCACTCAAATATTAGGTGTTTTAAGATGGCTGTACTATCGCTATGGTGAATTATTCCAGACCTGTTTTATATGGTCCCAGGTCTCTTCAAACTGTTGAAACTAGTATGATCCACCTTAAAGGGGTAGTGTCTTGCTATTTTAATCAAACACTAAAAGACGGCTTTGCATCAATGAAGAACAAAAAATTACGCTGTAGTTTTGTTACCAATAAGCACTGAAGTGCACCGAAGCTATTATTTGTTGTTTGTGGCCAAGGATGAAAGGATGGAAATGGTTGAAACTTGAAAAAATTTGGTGACGATGTCTTCAGAAAATCGACAAAAATGATCTTTACGGTATTATGTAACGTTTAAAAAATGAGCAGCAGTGTTTTATCTGAGTTTAAAAACAGGATTGAGGCATAGCCAAGTGTTTTTAGACCCCATAAAACACCTGCAAGTTTTTTGAACAGCTTCAGAAACAAAGTAATAAGTTCTTAGTAAAACATTTAGTTATAAAAACATGGGAAACTTCCTTTCCTAGGAATGGAAATCATCAGAAATAGCACCCGGTTGGACAATAAGGTTTACAGAAAACCAACATACTGGGCTGCTTATAAATGCATTACTACATGTATAGCCATGATGATATGAAGTACAAACACTCTCTGTTAAAAACAATGCTGAACCACGCTTTTAACCCTTCTTCAAACTGGCAATGTTTTCATCAAGAGTACGAGCGACTCACGGAGATCTTCACACGTTTGCATAACGAAGAGACCCTCATACAAAACACCATCAGGTTTCTCATAGAAATGAAGGTGATGGGGAGCATATGTTCCCCTGCAACAAGCAAGTGAAAGTCCTGTTAGAATACCCCTGCCCTTCAAAGATCAGAGGTCGGCAAACAAACCACGCGAGCAACTTAGTGATCTAACCTCCAATTGTCAATCAGCAAAACCTTGTATATTTCTTTAAGTGTGATCTGTGTGATGTAGACAATGTCAGCTTTACAAAGCCGACACCTACATCAATGTGTGGAGGAACACAAACGGTCAGTAATCGGCAACCACGTAAGGGAACAACATGGAAACGAGCCACATGAAATCACGAAGGACTTCAGGATCCTGAGGAAATTCTCGACCAAGTTTGATTGCTTGATTTTTTAAATGTTTTTATTCAGGACCTTAAGCCAAAATAAAACAAACAGTGATTCCACCTGCACAAAGCTGTTTGCTTAACACTTCTAATAGTTTGCATTCTGTTCACCTCTTATTTGCACCTCATTTTCGCATTCTGTTATTTTTATTGTTTGTATGTCAATATTTAGCTTTTTCCCTTTCATTCCATTGTTTCAGAAATTGTATACATGTATATGCGGAATTTTTTATCCATGAACTTGAACTTGAAAGTGACCGTGGAATGGTCAAAATGCTGTTCTTCTTTTTATCCCTAGGTTCAAAAACATTCCACAAAAGGCATGTCCCTCTGGACTCCAAACGATGGTTCCAATTGTGAGAGGAGAATATTAGCATACAAGAAAAACAAGCTATGCCTTATTAGTATTCTTGATATTCTTTACATAAAGAGTACTAATGAGGAGTGTTTTATCGGGACATAAAGCTCATACATGTGACGTTTTATCGATGTTTTGATAGGCTGTTTGGCTTCTGAATTATTAATGAGTTTTTGAACTTAATTTCTAAATAGCTGCAAAGATGAAGTTCCAGGTGTCATAAATTACTCTGTTCCAGTCTCACAGATATGGTTTGTATTGTGATGTTGACTGTCATGTTTTACTCTGCAACCCACCCCCCTCCTACCCCAGTTTCTTTAAGAAACCACCCCCTCATCTACATGTATGAGCATGTGTTAGTTATTTACCGGGGCACCCAACGAAGGTGTTGCGCAAAATATCTGTTCTGCAGTGGAAATTCAGCTGGCTGACAAGTTATTAATTTTCATACTCTTTTGATGGGAAACTTCAAATATTTTTAGCATTTCACTCTGTGCTGGTTGGTTGAGAACAGAAACTGGGGAGACTGGAGGAGAACTTGTTCACGAGAAGCTTACTGCTAGTTCATGTTGAGAAAAAAAAACCTGTTCTGTTCATAGACGAGGTTCTTTGCTTTTGATTCGATCTTGAACAAAGCTTGTTCCTTTAAGTATGACTGTGATTTGACAAAGAAACCAAAACAGGAAAAATGTGCCATTATATAAACATAGGCATACAAGGTTTTATTGAACTAACTGTTCTTCTTTTCTTTGCATACAATTGTCTGCTCATGCTTGGAGCCTCACTGAATATTTTAATAATAATTTAGGACACAACAACTTAGTTTGTTATTTAATAACCCATTAACTCCCCCATTGACGAGTAAAATTGTCTGATGTTACTTCAGACAGAGGAAAAACAGGACTGAGTATCACTTCAGAGAGTCAGTGGTTTGAAGGGGGTAGTTTTTGAGTAGATGTAGGCCTATGGACTGTCAATATTGGAATAGCTTTCACAATGAAACTGTGCAACCTTTGAACCTGTTGTGAGTCCACTATAACGATAGCTAAGTCTGTATTTAAATGCTCAGAAATTACCAATATCAATAATCAAAACCTTTCTCTTAAAACTGCAATCACAGATATATGTATATAGATGCAGAGATCATATAATACTTAAAATGTAAAAAGGAAAAGAGTTTCATGGAATACTTTTTCCTCTTGTTTGTCCCAAAAAAGTGTAAAGAACTGCATAAAATATATGTACATGTAAGTCAATAAAACAACTGACTTTCATACAAAAAGAAATTCACATAGCAAAACGTCTTTAGGCAGTTATGCCCTGTTTGGTATTATAGACAGATAATTGGTCAAAATAATTGGCATTTATTTCAGTAAAATGTTAATTTTTGTCAAAAAGATGAAAGGATAATACAATGTTCATTAGCACAGGTGCAGATGATAAACTTTCAGGTTTGAACGCCAGAGAGTAACACTGATTAGTTTGCAAAATCTAAAAGAAATATGACATTTGTAATCTGGTGACCAAAAACATTAATTATTGTTTCTACCCAAAACTAATCAAAACTAAAAAAACAGTTCTACCAATCGACAAAATTGACTTTCGTGATAATCATATTGCTCCTACAACACGACACCACTTCATTAATTAAAGACGTGAAACTGTAACAGTGCATTCTAGATAGGGGCAAAATAACATCGAACGTCCGATGTAAACACTGTATAGTGGCCGCACAATTAAGATTTTAAACAACAACGTAGCATCTTTCCGTGCATATTTTAGGTTCATCTACCGAATTCATAAATATTATGATAACACAAGAAATTGTTTCAGACACATGTAGCTTCACTATTGGTTGTCCCGGGATTAAAGTCCCGCGATTCGGCAAAATACAGAGACAGCTTCAAAGTGTTTTACAATGAAAAGAAAAATTAAAACAAGTTTAGATTACTTGAGCACTACAGCTCGCTATGGTATCAGAATCGATAAAGCAAGATTCCAAACGTGTAAAAGCGGTGCAATTATGAAGAGAGCTATGAAAATGTGAAGAGATTCTTTAAAAATTCCATCGGAAACTCTCAAACAATCGGTTAACGTCCAAACGTAGAAAAGCTTAAGCATTTTATGTAAATATCTTCTGTAACCATACTTTTGCCATCTGGAGAGGCGATTCTTCTAAGACAATCGATTGCGGTGGTGTGTTCAAATCACAATTTCGTTTTGAAGGGTCACGTATTTGTTGCTAATGAAATGCACGCCAACGATTCAACTTTTTACGGCTTTGACGACGGATCAAAAAATCGCAAATGATACAACAACTAGCACTGTAAATAACTGTTTTATGCAAACGTGCGACACAGTGCCTCCTAATTTTGCTCCCACATTGCAACACTTTTTCATTTTTACAGCTTGCGTGCTGCTAATTCACTTCGCTAAAATGATGGGTACTGTATGAAAGGATTGAAAGCATAACAATAAACTGAACATTTTTACCTAAAAGGCGACTTTCGAAAAAAGCTTTCACGATGGGAACTTCAAAATTTGAAAAACCAATTCCCACATCGCGTTTGTTCATGCGTGATCGACGCAAACGGATAGAAAGAATAAGAATGTCAATGCTCAAGAGGTTTTGCCACACGTAAAGTCATGAAAGGCAATTAAAATATCGAAGTGAACCTTCGGCGCGTGTTTTAACGTGTTGCAGAGAGCACGTCAGTTTACAACACAAACAAAGAAATAGATTTCAATGGTAGTTTCAGAAACGATCTGAAAATCTTGAACATTGTCTTTGAGAAAAATTGAACTTGAAACACAAGTGTTACCACCACACCGCGGCTTGTTGCCGATTTAAAGTTTGCAAAGAAAAAACGATGCGAATTTAAATTTTTAGACTTGGTATATGAAATATGTACGAGCGATCCAAACCCTGCTGTGTATATTGCAGTTTTTTAGGTTCGATCGACATTTGTGTGTCAGATTTCAGGCTGGAATGAACATGCCGCCACTGTAGTAGACGGCAAACCTAAAAAGACGATAACCGAAATCTAACCACGGTTTCCTAAAAATTACAGACGAAACAAAGATAATATCACCACCGCAGTTGATTATCCTATCGACGTAGAGATATTTTTTTCCATTTTTACCGGCAATTTAGTTTCAAAACCATCCGAAGAAAAGATCAATCGGTATACCAATGGGTATAATTTAATATTTCTCGACCTACAGTTGGCGACGGTTCGCGATCACTGCAAATATTTTTAACAGGCGCGGACCAGAATCATCTACTTTCGGAAGAGGTGCCAGGAGACATCTGGCTTTGTGTCGACTCCAAAGATCAGAAAGCTACAGTCGTGCAGCAGCAACAATCAACAGCGGAGTTTATAACGTAAACAGAACAAACAAGCAAAATGACCCCGAAGCTTGCCGATGAGAACTTTTTACCTACCGATTGTAGCGTAACACTATAAGAGAAAGTCGCACACAAAAAAATCCTTACTTGGAGCTTTTGCTGTGTCTCTGAAGCGGCTTGGAAGCATCGGCAAGAGTTTTGAAGCTCTGCGGTTCGGCTGAGATACCTTGACCTCGATTTCTGGTGCGAGTTCCTACGGCCGGTTGCAGCACGGATCGGTATTTGTCCAGCTCACTTTCGAGACGCCGGATGATTTCGTTCCTCCTTTTCAATTCTTGCTCCAGGGCCAGTATTCGGCAGTCCTTCATCTTCATCTCGGTGTTCTTTTCTTGCAGGGCGTGCTGCAGCTCGCGCAGGCTACCCATATTCGCTGTGGTTGCCGAAGAACCCCGCCGAAAACACGAACACCCAGCCTTCTGTTTGACACTGATTCGGCCGCAATGCATGCCTCTCCAGTTTAAGACCCAACTGAACACTGGGATAAGAGTGACTTTTCCCTCTCTATTTACTTGAGATGTAAAGTATGGGTCAAAATTGTTTGCGCTTTCCCGACATCGCGGTAATTCACAGGAGAAGTTTATTAATTCCTTGCCTCTAAAAGATGCGCCAATAACTTGCTGTGATGTAAGGCATTCGCAAGAGCTTTGTGACCAATACGGTTTTGAGGAGGTTAGTGTGTTCATAAATAATTGACAAGCGGATGCGCTCGCCTCAAAGCTGGGACAAACTATTCAATGCTATGAACAAAAATGGCCAATCAGATAACAATACAGTTTTACACCAATCAAATACAAGAATGATATGAATGGCCTTTGAAGGTACGAAGCTTTAGTGGCTCACTGTTTATGCTGAGGATGATGATTATGTCTTTCTTTTGGAATCTCTGATACTAAACCTCGTCGTCTTTTTAGCCTCGAACAGAAATTATCAAGTGTGGCATGAACAGTGCGAGGTTATGGAATCTTTTCAGGAGCGGAATTATAAGGGAGAGCAACTGCCAGGTGTTTTTTTGGCACCTTTGACTAAGGCCCAAGAGACACTATTGACTCGTTAATTTCTTCCACGATATCAATTTAGCACAAATTGTTTTGCCTTGTTTTGCCCATATTGTTTTGCGTGCTTGAATTTCCTTTCCTCGTACTTTAGACTAAAAAACCACCGGATCTGAATCCTCAAGATTATCAGCAACCTTCAATCGGAAAGGGCAACCAAACACCTACCATGGTGACTGAAAGGCTTAGCAAACAGGCAGCGTTTTTTCGAAGGAGGTGAACATAATGGCAAAATTATCTCATCTTTTGTTGGTAATATAACATCTCATTTAAAGTGCTTGCAAAATGATATGTGACGGATGTCGACCATTTGCCGGAGTAGAACGCTTTTATTTTAGCAAATAAATGCGCACAAGAATGAAATGCATTGATGAGCGACAAAAATTAAGTTGTAAACTTCTCGTCTTTAACGCGAGCTTCGCAGTCACAACAGCGCCAAATTACTTGAGCCGATCTCGTCAACAGATGAAAATCTTCTTCCTGCCGCTTGAATTTGTACCACCTCATTTACTGCCGTAGACACAATACAAGAATTGCGGCTGGATTGTGACAATTAACTTGTAGCTCGACATTTTGATTTTTGGTGGGTAACTCAAAAGTTCCGAGAAACCTTTACCAATTTACAAAACGGATTACGGAAAAATACAAGAAATAATATACGGAGCAAAGGGATTTTTAACGTTTCATGCCCCAAAATCTCTTCGCGGTTTTAAAGATAAAGAGCGATTATGATCAATTATTGCACTTGAAGTGCACGGGCGAAAAATCGAGAAAAAAAGTTCACGGCTTTGTCAAAAGTGAAAGGGCGAAATCCTGATTGAAGACAGCATGAAAACAGAATTCAAAGGTGTTTTCTGTTCAGTTATTCTTCACTCCGTGGTACGTCTGGTAGCTTTTTAATAATATATCGTGTTTGTTATATATACTATCAGGACTGAGCCCATCAAAATATATAGACTTTTGTTTTGATAATTGAGCTAAAATATTTGTAAGGCACTTGACATTTAGGCTTCATTGGCGACTCTACAGGAGACCGGAGGAGAGAAAAAAACGATCAGGGTCCGGAAACTTCCTTTTCCTCTCCGTTACCAGCGACCCCCTCCCTTACCCCCCCCCCCTCCCCCCGTCCCAAAAAATAACTTCAGGGAGTTTACGCATGGACGACGACGTCGCAGCTTATTTCCCTTTCGTAAACGGTCGTTGCCATTTGAAACGGTCGATGCCATTTTTTAGCTCTGAAATACACTCATTAGGTCTAAGAACTCAAAAGGTTGCGGTTACTGGGAGTTGTGTCTCGCTGGTCATATGAGTTAGGATTCGGGTTAGGGTTCTGTTTAGGGTGAGGGCTAAGAACCCGAGTTCGAGTCTTGAAATTTTCGGACTATTTTTTTCCTCAAGTTTTTCTTTTCCTTTTTTGTCTTAATTTTTTGTTAATATTTTTTCTTAGTTTGTTTCTTTTAATTTTCTTTGAAGTGAAGTGTGTAGTCGACCGTTATAAATGGCATCGACCGTTTCATATGGCAACGACCGTTCTGAGAAATGGCAACGACCGTTTCAAATGGCAACGACCGTTTACGAAAGGGAAATTTGCGACGCCGCCAACGAGAACGTGGTCTAAAAATATCATTTCCCGTTATCGTAATGACTTCGTTATAACCCCAAGTCGTTCGGAATGAAATGTGTCTATTAACATTGCGGGAATAAAATTGGCATGAATTGTGTGGTTTAAAACAAAATTGCAGCGTTGGCACTGATTAAAAAAGTCTTTAAAAAGTAAAACGTTTCGATCACTTCGGCGACCTTCATCAGTTACGTCACTTCGTCACGTTTTATTTCATGCCTGATTACAACCACGGTATTTTTAATTGTGTGGTTGTTTGGGGAGAAAATTAAAACTGTCTCGTCATGTTCTTACGTCAGTGACAGAAATCACTCCGATGAGCACAGAAGGTGACATTGGTAATTGCCGAGACATCTGCACAACGAATAAGTAGCACAAATTTATAATAATCGAAGTAGCTATTATATTGGTGGGTTACAATACTAAGAAAAAGTATTTTGATGTAAGCTCGAGGTTAAAATGCTCTCTTTTTTTCGTGTTATAATTGGAGCCGTTTTAATTAATTTCTGACTTAGGTGAAACTTTAGTCTTTCTCAAGTCTGCATCCACCGGCCGATTTCACTTCAATCATACTCTGCCTCTCTTGTCAACTTGTCTCTTATTACTTTGTTCGAAGAAAAGCAAGGTGGGCGCAACTTGCCTGCGTACGCGTAAGATGTCTTTGCCCCGTAGAAAAACTTTTTAGAAAAGGATTCGAACTCGGTAGGCAATCATGCATGATGCATGAGGGTGCAGGTCTTGACATTAGAAACTTCTATAGCATTCTAGAACTGTTCTATTTTGAAGAGCTAGGGATCGTTTGATATTTTAGAACTGAAGGCCCGTTTTAAACGTCGCATTTTACATGTGCCGAATCTAATGCAAATGAGCGAAAACAATTGATTTTTCTCATTTGCATTAGATTTGGCACATGTAAAATGCGACGTTTAAAACGGGCCTTAGAGATTTTAGAGATTTTAGAACCCCCAAAAGACCTTACATATTCTAGAGCTTTAGAAATCTTAGACTCACAACATGTACCATGGATATTCTTCGAAAAATTCTAGAACTTTAGAACTTTTAGAGATTTTAGAAGCCCCAAAGGGATCGTTTGATATTCTAGAACTTTAAAGATTTTAGAACCCCTCAAAGACCTTACAATTTCTAGAGCTTTAGAAATTTTAGACTCGCAACATGGACCATAGATATTCTAGAACTTTAGAACTTTTAGAGATTTTAGAAGCCCTCTTCCGTTCTAGCATTCTACATCGCGTACTGATTTTAGAGGTTCTTGAACCTTTTAGCTATAGATTTCTAGACTTAGAGACATGCCCTAAGTCTTTTTTAAAAAAACTCTAAAATAGAAGGTAGCTATAGATGAGTTCTGTCTTCCAATGACAATATCTGCACCTTTCTCGCATGATGACCACTAAACCAGGGAAATCTACAATATCCACTAATCCATGCAGGGAAGACTGCAATATCCAGTTATCGCATGTCTCACTGGGCTAATATACTCCCGGTATTGTTAAGAAACATGAAAGTTAGACAATTTCGAGGCAAATGAAAGGTACAGACTATGTTACAGAGACAAACACATACCGTGCATTTTACCTTTCGGATGGGTGTGTCGAAAGGTAAAAATGCACGGTATGTGTTTGTCTCTGTAACATTGTAAGAAAAGTATTAAATATTTTAATGACCATCGTAGAAATTTATAGAGCATCCGTTTACTCGTTTTGAAAGCTTGAACAGCAGTTTTAAATGTGAACAACTATTCTACGATCGCACTCAACCCTATGGTTGATTCATGGGATGTGGACTTTGGACTTTGGACTTCGGACTTCGGACTACGAAATTGAACTGGATATTGAACAATATATTGTAACAAAATAAAGGACATCGGCTAAAAATCCTTCGAACAAAGTGCAGGCTCCCCTTAGCCTCTTGTTGGTTATTGTAAACCATGCATTTAAAACGGATTTCTGTATTAGGAGTCTAAGCAATGTTTTGATTTTATTTTATTTTTTACGTTTTGTTTTTATTATTACTTTAATTCTTCCTTCTGTTTAAACTTCCTTCCTCTTTTTTATTGTCTTTCCTGTAACGCGCGGTTGACGATTTAATTTCGCGGAAAAGCAAAACACATTCATTATTGTGTGAGAACGAAAATTTCGTATTAATAATTTCGCAATAGGAAGTTGGTCAAATAGGCCATTTTCGAATTCTCACGGATGGACTGGATCTAGCATGATGCAGGCAAATCTTTTTACAAATGCAAATTTATTTGCCCGCATTAGCCTCCATTTCATGCTAGATCCAGTTCAGTTATAGACATCAACTGTCTCATCCTCCTGTAATGCAGCGTTCCTTTTGTAATGGTGGCGAAGTCAAATGGCAAGAAAAGCAAATCAGTGACAATATTTGTATTCACGACTTCTTGTGACCCCAGCTGCGGCTTTAAAACGAAAGACTAAATAAATCCGACAAATCAATTACACACAAGGTGTGAAATTCGTATTGGGAAACTGAATCTAGTCTTCCTGCATGGATGCCCCTCAAATATGTCTTGAAAAGTATGCATTAATTCTGGGGATCACTACACGAGGGCTTGCTTCGTCACAGCCGGCTATTGGGTGCGTTCGATTGGGAAATCCGGGTTTAGATCTTAAAATCTGGTTCTTCGTATTTCCAGTCGAACACAAAATCTGAAAACGGATGTCGTTGCGGATTTCACTAATTGAAAATCCATGTCAGGAAAGATTTCAACTATTGAAATCCACGACAAAATCCGTTTTCAGATTTTGCGTTCGATTGGAAATCTGAAGATCCAGATTTTAAGATATTATAAACAAATTGCGATTTTGAGACGGCAATACCACATTATATTGAAGGCTAGTTGGGAAAAAATATATTCCGTATTGTATCGCGATCCATCATTTATAAGGATAAATAAAACGGTAAACTAATCAACCCGTGCCTGATCGAAATTTCAATTCTTTCTACCAGCGAAACGTATTTGTTTGCGTACGTCAGCAACCCAATTCAGTGCAACGACGTCAATTTCAACATTAGAACCAATCACAGGCCGCAAAAGTGAGACGGCAATACCACGAAATATTGACGGTTCGCGCCTGGGCAAAACTATAAGAAGATCGCGATACAAATCGAGATCTCCCAATAGAACGCACCCTTAGATATTGATAAAGGGGTTTGCTTTTTAAGGAAACCAAGGTGCTGCGTTGGTGGGGAAGCGAAACACAGACATGGGTTTATCATTGAACTGCGCTCATATGGTAAATGAATTGGTTAGGGTTAGTAAAAGAAAACCACATTCTAGAAGGAAGAAAGGAGGATGTATAAGGAATTTCTTTAGCATCAGACAGAACTTAAATCAAGTGAAGCTATGATCCTCCCAGGTGTGAACGCAATTTTAGCAATTGCGTTGAGAAGCCTGAAAATTCAGGACTTCAACGGGGTTTGAACCCGTGATCTCGAGATGCCCGAGCGACGCTATCTAAGAGACGATTCATTTCATATATCATTTTGTTCTAGAACTTACAGTCAAAACAGCTCAAGTGTTCCTCTGACGAGCGGATTAATAAGTTCATTATTGCAAATTTGATATCAGTAACCATTTGGCGGGAAAAATTTTTTCTTTCGAAAGTAAACGCTAAAAACATGTATAAGCTCCCAAATTGTTGCTTCTTTGATTTTTATTTTATGCGTGCGCATTTAAGATTTTACTGTCTCGTCTCGGGTCGAGCCAAACTGTTTACATGCGAAAAAGTTGTCTTGCCTGCCAGGGTTACCCTACCTACCGAGGCGAGACAACTCGCCTCCCAGAGTTGTCTCGCCCACCCGAGTTGTCTCGCCCACCTCATGTAAACGGTTGATATAATTTTTTAAACAAATGAGTGGAAAAATATCTCACCAATGGTAACTCGGGGGAAGGGTTGTCTTGGGTACCCGAGACCATATAAACAGGCCCTTAGCAATGGAGCGCTCACCCTTTTTAGCAGAAAGAAAAACAATAAGAATATCGAGAATGATTACTCTCATAGCTCTTGGCGAAATCAGTAAAATTCCGGAAAGCAATCTTAGAGAGACTGAAGCCTCCAGAACTTACCTTTCACTTTTTGTGTAACGACGAAGAACTTTCTGGAAATTTATGTTGATATGCTTTGGTTCAGCGGATACTCCTTGTGCGCGTGCGCGACCCTGTGGCAAAGAGGGTGGTGGCATGACAGACATCAACTTTTCAACTTTGCTGTCCAGTCTCTCGATCTCGCCTTCGTGTTCTCGTATCGTCACTACTTTCGACATGACGTCCATTCGCAATGTTCTTATTTCCTTGTGCAGTATTTCAACTTCTTGTCTTTCCATATCTTCCCGTTCTTTTATCAGATTCTCGTATTCCCTGATAACGTCGTCTTTCCGCCTAAGTTCATTGCGCAGAAATTCAATCTCCTTTTTCTGTATGTCCATCTGTTTGTTGCGTTCTCTCAGCGCGCTCTCTAACAGTTTTACAGAGCTCTTTAGCCACTCCAGATTCAAGTCGGCCGCTCTACCTGATTTTGTGATGCAGTAAGTGAAAATAAACATGACACTGATTGCAAATAAAAGAATAATATGTTATTGAGTAATCGCTGGTTGAAATGGCGGAATGGTTCATTATATGTAGTCATTTCATTTCGAGAGGAATATTGTACAGATCACGATTTTTCTGTGAAATATGGATGCCCTTGGATGGTTTATGATTTAGGATTTACATTTATATAACGCACATATCATAAAGTCGCATGGCGGCTTACAGTTCTTTCTCTAAGGTGAGATCGGACGTCAGCTTGCAAAGGCGCCTCTGGCAGCCGCCATCAGTCCATATTTGATCTCACCCACTCAACCCATGCATGCATATGAAAGGAGGACAGACCACAACACTGGGGTCTCGCCTCTCATGTTTACTTTTTAGGACTTATTGGCTTATAGATGGTTTGCAACCAATCTCTAGAGACACAGATAACAATGCTGTAATGTATATTATATAATAACCCAAGTTATTCTCTCATTTTGATTGGTTCTTGCCTATGATCCATTAGAGGACAGACACACGATTGACGTCACCATCAGCTTTTATGCGAATAAATTTCAATTCTTTATTACAGTATATAAAACAAATATATTCCATGTTGCCGTGCGTCTTTTCAGTTATAGATCACAGAAGACTTCAAAATGGGGTAAGAACATCAGTGACACACTCGGCTATCGCTTCGTGTGCCACTTTGTTGTTCTTACCACATTTTGACGTCATCTGTGATCTATTACTGAACAGACACACAGCAACATGGAATCTAGTTGTTAAATTGTTGGTGGACGAACAAAAGGAGCCAATGAGAAATCTTTTGTTTTCATCCACCAACATGGCGGCGATGACGTCACGTGAAAACCACCTATACCCATTTCGAGTATGCGCACTTTAATAGTCAGCCAGCATACCTTACCGGATTTTATATATATTCGTCCTTGTGAACGTAGCTCTCAGAAAAACTACATCTTTAGCAGAGGTCATCTTTAAGGGCCGGGTGCCCGTTTCTCGAAAGTCCCGAAACTGTACGGGCCATTTTCGGGTGTCACATGCAATTCCCTCTCTATCTCAAGAACGGAGAGGATTTAAGTCTTCAAACTTCACAGTCACTTTGCTTTTTGGTACCTTGAAAACATGTTAAAAGATCGGCTTTACTGAACAAGCGGTTAGTAGGTTCACGGATGGCTTTTCGGACCCGAAAAGTTTTCGGGACTTTCGAGAAACGGGCCCCAGGTGCCCTTTGTTTTAACGCTTTAAGCCCCGAGGGGTCCCCCATTGACGAGTAAAATCTTCTGGTCTTAGACAGAGTAAAATCTAATAAGTGACACTATTGGGGCTTAAAGGGTTAAGGACGGTACCTACTATTTTTATTGCGCATACGTTCCGCGCATCTCGAGATGCTCGGGTTACATATGGGTGGTGCTTACTCATACACGGATATTTTAGCGCTGTCTAAAACTATGCAAAGAAAGCAGAAATTAGTAAGTGCTCTTGGTATCCAAAAAGAAAATTGGAGGCAATCAGGCATTTGTGAGAGATAATTAAGCTTCAATTTCGAGAAGAACTTTTTACAAATATTGCTGATTAATTGTCTTGCATTTTCTTTTTGCATTTCAATAACTCTGGTTAAGATCTGCATTTCCCGTATATTCATAAACCGGGCAAAAACACCTTTGAATTAGTAGGCACCGTCCTTAAAGGTTTCTTTCACGTTTGTGGACGAAACGTCAGTTATCAACAGTCGTTTTGAGGGTTAGCCTCACACGGTCAATAGATGACATTTATCTCCAGCATAGCCTATGTGTAGCCGTACCCTCCTCCCGTTTTTCTTTCGGGGGGAGGGAGCATCTACACGTAGGCTATCTCCAGCAAAGCATTACCGGCTGCGACTTTAGCATCAACAAAATCTCCACATCAATTACAGATGCGGACCCAGGCACACAGAATCCAATCACATCTTGTTGAAATGCTGACAGTCGCAGGTAAAGGGTTTTGTGGGCAACAACGGGAAAAAATTGATGCTCCCAGAAACCCTTACCCCTATTAGGGGGATATCTTTTCCCTGAGAGGTCAATGTCATATTTATGATTTACCCGGCTAGAACCTAGAATCGTTTGTTTTTAGCTTTTACAAAGTGATAGCAAACCCGCACTCTTTTATTCTGTGTCGGTATTCATTGACACCGTAAAAGATTGGAACCAACAGGGTCGTGGCTTTATTTCCCAACAGTCCCCTGGGGCCAAAATCACCGGAAACTCAAATTGCAGTCTATTTCAGTTCTGGAAAAAAAGAAAACTAGACGACGTTAGGCCACGAGATTCGTTTAGCTTCCAAAATAGGATAGGCTTTTGCTTGAAGCCTTCGGTATAGAGTTACAGGGTTAGGACTTTCTGGACAGACAAAATCTAATCCTGGGTTTGCGTTTTGAACAACTGGTCATTGATTTTCAGCTCACTTTTGTACATGCAAAAAAGAGGAACTCCTCCGAACTGGAAAGCACATTTCAAACCATTTTTACTGCATGAGAATTCCCCGAAATGACGGTCTACTCTTTTGAAAGTTTCCTCTACATGCAGTGTATGCTTCAAGATCAATTCGTTTTTGGCAAAGTCTTTTTTGCGGCAATACGTCTTGTTATACTTACGTTCGCCCTCGCGATCTCTTTCTTGTTTGGGATTACTCATCAGTGCCTGAGGCGCATTTGCATCATTCTTGAAGAACGGAGGATTCTTCCTTGAAGTCTTACCCACTAGTTTATATACTGGCGAGCCAATATGTTCCTGCATTCTAGAGATCG
>OX421445.1:17236453-17243953 GCA_949126865.1 Montipora capitata
TAAATTCCGGAAATTGAAAGATCGTCTTTCAGTCACCCAGAAAACAAAATTTTGAGCCATTATTGGCTCAAAGGTTGAGATTTCATGACATAAAAAAAAACTCGAGAATTCATTCATGACTTTTCCCTTCCTTTTTTATGGAATTAAGCAACTAAAAATGTTTGTTTTCAATAACTAAGCACTACAAAAGAATTCATATTCTACTGTTTTTAGAGGTTTCATAAGAGAGGATACATTGACAAGAATAGGAATTTTGGGACTTGCTACCCGTTTCAGTTAAAACATATGTCGGATTAGGAGATTTCAAACAGGCCAGCTTTATCACGGCTTATTAAGTTACGCATCGTATTATAGATATTAATCTATAAATAATGGTCACCGCATTCTTATTATTAAAACAGATCGGACGATTTGAATTAGTTCTGACCACTTTAAAATGTTAAGCCTTGACATTTAATATATGTACTCTTTTGTGTACATCCGCGAAAACTATTCTTTTGCAATCCGCTGATATGCGAAGGAATGATAATCCCTCTGAAGCTATCTTCGGGATTTCTCTCGAAGAAAAGCTGCATGACCCATTTTGGTGCCAAAAACCCATCGACTACACTCATAATAAAATGATAAGAGCAAGAGACAGAAGAGAACAAACTATTTGTCCGCAACCTGATGAAAGCGATTCATTCAGTTGACATAGACAAACTGAAAGACCGGACCTGCTTCATTTAACGGTCTTGAGCGGCGGTTTCCCAACGGAAACTAAAAATTTGCCGTACTGATTTAATACTGCAGGAGTTCGTGGTATCCTGGTCTGATGGTCAGTAGGATCGACTAAAGCGCAGCTTGCGTCTTTATACAAGCATAAAAAATAACCACTCACCTCCAGTCACACCGATATCAACCTTTTCCGCCTTATATGAACAGCATTGAATCAAGGAGCACGCTTTACAACGAATATGAGAGAGTTCTCTTCTTATTTAAACCAGCGTCGAGCTCTTAAAGCCAATGGATTTTTAAAATACAAAGCTATAAACTGGAGTAGGCTGTTTCATTGCAACTAGTGGCCCTCTTCAGAATAACCGAACTTTGACACGATGTTAATCCAGTTATCGATCGATTTATCTTATCTCGTCTTGTTCTTCAAGCCAATACGACAGCACATAAACAGACGCGTACCTCAAAGAAAGTAATGTCCTTTTAAAATGCATTGTATTGACTTGTCTCTGTCGTCTCAAATGACATCACACATTGTTATCTATTTTCGTTCAACTTTGAAAATCCAGTCCATGTCAAACTCTGTAAAAAACGCGGATCATGCGATGCCATGCAAATGCCCATTAGAGTTGAATACCTTCATATTAAGTTCACCGACGTGAGTGCTTTAACGCCTAGTTACAAAATACCTTAGATCTCTTTAAATATGCTTCAAATTAGCCAAGTTCAACTACCATGGAAAATAAACTATGCAGATCGCAATACTTATAGAAGACAATGCAAGTAACTCCTAGAATTGTACGGCAAATTGCTTTTATTGAATCCCCATGAATCAACTCCGCGTGGTCAGCGATTCATTGTTAGACGAGACTGCAGAAGAGGACCTGATTGAGCCCTAAAGCGCATCTGATTTTCAGAGAATTGTTAAAATTCCAAACGACAGGTTTTTTCAGACAAATAGAAGTACTGATAAACAAAGTCAAATTTACTCATTTTTTTTACGGAAATCGAACACAACATCCTCACCGCAGAGATAACTGAAAATGAAAATAGAATGACTTGAACAATTTTGTTTGCAAGGGTCAACTGGCTAAAGCAAAGGTAAGTAAGTTTATACATGTATAACAACTTACTCCCTGAAGAAGTAAGGCCGTTCCGCTGACGAAATATTGGAAAAATATTACTAACCTCAGCCCCACAGACAGCCTTGCTCTATTCGAGTTTGAAAACGAGGAGAAACTTTCTGGAATGAGAAAGCACATCGCTGGACCCTCCAACATGACAGAGCTTTTGGTCAATTTTATTTCTGGATCCACGCCTAAAACTAATCATCGTCCGGTACCAGAACTCTAAATAAACTTTTCTATCTCTTTGTATCGCCAAGAATGTCAAATGTTTTAGTGCGGTCTCAACCCTCAAGTACAAGTTTAGAACGCCGTCTCGTAACAGCTCTCAAGTCTTTTGTTGTCAAGTTCATACCTAAAGCAATGCCCAGACAATGAATTCGTAGCTCAGCGAATGCGCATAAAAAAATACCGGGGGATTAAATTGGACAGAGAAAGCCATATGTCAAGCCAATTTTCAAAGACGCTCCTCGAGAACCCAATCTTCGCCAAACGTTTGGTCGTCATTTTAAATTTTGAATCAGAAGAAAAGAGTTAGGAGAAATGGAAAGGACCTTTAAGGAACTTTATTAAGTGTCAAGTGTATTTAGCGTTGGAGTACTAATTTGCAGTAAACGCAGAAAAATTGGAAATTTTAAAACCTACTACAAAGTGCTGGATAAAAACTCAGTTCTACAATACCACAATGATATTAGAAGTATAATGAGGACAAACACCTAACGCGAGATAGAGTTATGATTTCGCCCGACAATAGTTTTGCTCACATGCAACTGATGACGATGATGATGAGAAGGGTATGCAGCTCGGATGCAGAAAATTCATGCCGACTTAATCTTCTTACATCTTTATTATGGTCAAATTGTTGCTTTTGAAGATACCCAAGGTTAGACCCTTTGCATAAATGGCGCCCAAATTTGAATAACAATACTTGATACATCCTTAGCCTCACATTCATGAGCAAAATCCTTTGTCTTGAAACATAAACACCAGACTAAGGATGTATCAAGAATTGTTATTCAAATTTGGGCGCCATTTATGCTAAGGGTCTATTGGTTAACAGGTTGTCGTGGGCAGCATGCACCGGGTGTCCCCTTGTATTTCGTCATTGCCCGGGGGGGGACTCCCATATGGAACAGACGGGGATGCTCGTCGGAAATTTTGAATTTAACCCCTAAAGGAGACCATCTGTGCGTGGCTCAAGCTTTTTGTGACCCCTAAAGGAGACCAATCTGGGCGTGGCTTAAGCAAATTTTGACCCCTAAAAAAATTTGACTTCTGTTTCTCTTCGCGTAATTCTGTTTCTTGGCGGAACCCTAAACGAGACCCTGGTGGCTTAAATTATTGGCGCTTTGCCCGGAACACCCTAAGCGAAACCAAAATCCAAAAGCGAGACGACGAGCATCCCCGTCTGTTTCATATGGGAGTCTTCCCCCCGGGACTCATTGGGCCGTTTCTTAGTGACTGTTAAAGCCTCTAAGCCAATTATCAAGAATTTTTCCTTTTGACTGTTAAATTTCAGCGAGGATACCTTGGCCTTTGTGGGCAGCCTGTAAAGTTGTGCCGCGTGATGTTAATCTCTTTACATGTAAAACAGCTGGCAGAAGTTTGTTTTTGCCGGAGGTCAGTTCTGCTTGAGTAATCCTACTAATCGCAAGTGAAGAAACTTCAACCTACTTCCTGTTTTTGTTGCAATCATCACATGATAATAATTATCTATCTCATTTTAGAGAAATTTGCTTCTAGATTTCAAAACGATAAATGTAAATAATACTTCGAATTTTTAGGACCAAAAGTCGTTTAATATTGATATTGGATTCTCGTTCACTTTTTTTCTAAACAAATATAATTTGATAGAATTTGCATCAGATAGCCCGAATATACGTCGGCGTATGTTCTACATCTCGGTTGGTATATTACACTTAATGTCAATGGGCGACCGATATGGGAAGAATATTTTAAAATCCCCTTTAATCGAAATGAATAGTTCAAGTGGGAGTTTGATTTGTCGGAGCATTTTTTCCCAATTTTTGGCGCGAAATTACCAGCTTTGTTATCGTTTGTTTGTTCATCTATGAGGAAGACACTTGAACGGAAATCGCAAACTGACGACCATGAATTTGACGTTATTTGGAAGCTACGTCATAAACTCGAACAAAATACACAATTATGAGAAGTACAACAAAGAAAAGTTCACCATGATTAAACAGAACTGAAACAAAGTAAATCATGGGATCATCTGTGTATAAATTACTCTCAACGACACCGATGGATTAAAAGGAATATAGAACGTGCTAGAACGGGGTTAGTCTCGGTTTTCTCTGGATAACGTTCTAGCTAATCTCCGCAGAAGTAATTTAACGTATCTATTACAGTCATTACATTGACAAGTGCGAAGAAATTTCGGATTTATACCTACAAATATATTATGTCACTGTCCTCTGCCTTGGTTTTCTACTGGCCTCTCCTTGCTTGAAAATCAACAGAACGGCCTTTTCGCCTTGGAAAGAGGAAAATCACTCCGCCCGACGGCAAAATAATGCTAAGAATAATAATGAAATAATGCTGTGAGTCAGCATAAACAATAGAAGAGTTGTTGTGATATTTTACATTCTCTCAACGCACTCAACTGACGCAGGCTAAATCTACTGGTTAATAAGCTGGAAATCTTAATATTTTCAAGTACAGCGGGCCAAGGTAAGCGAATCTAAAAGATCGGGATCGTGTCGTAAATTCTTAGCAGGAGATCTGGATGGCGAATCAAGTATTGATGGATTTATGAAAAGAACAAAGATGACAGGAGTAAACGATTGTTCGCATAGTATAAGTGTACAATAGAGCGAGCTGTTGATCAGACACAGTTTGTGGTTTGTTGAATATACAACCAACAGTTTGATACCGCATTGCCAAGAAAACGATGAAAAGAGTGGCCTAAATAAGCAGTGATCTATAAACAGCTCACCTGAACTGTTTAACAAGTGCGCGGTGCATTGGAGTGCAACGGCTCCCTGATCAGTCTAAGCGTTCTTCATCGTAGAAACAGCTGGACAAGGATTGTGACAGGCACCGCTGTCTTAAAATTTCATTTGCATTAGGTGGTGTTATCAAGCCTTATGAATTTGAAATAATTTGCATGAAAGATTATACTTCAATTACGGACGGCTACGAGGCGTAATTACTTAAAAACATGGCTCTTAGTGGAATTACGATTATGGCTAGAATGAGTTGATCATGACCTGGCATTAACAGTATTAATTGATCACTTGACTTAGGGTAGCTTACCTTAACCGCGATTCATCTTTCGAAGGAGGTGGTTGTTCCAAGGTCTTCCAATTCAGACTCAATACTTTCTTGAAATGTGCAGAATGGTTTCACTCTTCAACTCTTCTCTGGTATGTTAATTACAAAACGGCCATGCATGCCTTTTAAGACTTTTAAGCGGTCCACTTTGCTTTATTGTATTTAGGCCAAGTCATATATGGATAATATAATGACACATTTCGCTCGGCGTTTGATTACAAGTGGATTGCTCGCTCCACTGATCGCTTGTTTGTACAATCTGCGTAGTAATTATAAAAAGTTTCATTTCTCCTAAAGCAGAAAAGATCCTAGTGTTATTGTCAGTGGGAACTGGCCCACCGTACGAAAACTGTTTTGACTGTATGACGTTTTCAAAAACCGGAACTGTAGTGCTTGTTACATACAGAGTTGATTTAACAGTGACCACTCCATCGGCTTTTGAATCGTAAATCATTATCTGTATTAATAGCCTTATGAAATACAATCTTGTTACGCCGTTTGAATATTCATCATATTTTCTGAACTTCAAAATTGATTATTTTTAAGCCCTTGTCAGGGCATAACCCACACTTTTTTTGTCGTAACCACGGAAATGAAACCAGTTTGCATCAATTTCCTAGAAATGATGAAAAATGCATGGATTGAGACTGTTTTAAACATGAAAACTTGATTTGCTAAGCCCATGAAGTCCCTAATATGCATGTTAACAATGGAATGTGTAACAAAGCGAGCCGTACATGTTTAATTCATCGAATTACAACTCACTTTTGTTGAAATACAGTTACCGCCATTTCATCCCGTGATTGACACTTCAGGCAAATAAAATGCTTGTGACCAGTGCCTCTCCTTCTTCAATGTCTCGAACCCCGTTTGTCAATTGCTAATGTGATCATCACTAACCGAAACAACAACAACAACCAAAAACTTGAAGCGTTTGTTCATTGGGAACCCAATTTGTTTTAACATGTTAAATTAATAATCCCCCAAAAAATCCAGGGAGATTAATTCTTGATGATGACGCAGGGTACTCGGAATGAGCGGCAAAAGCCACGAAGGATTCAGCTCCGCTTCCGAAAAGAAAACAGCGGAAAAACCTCGCAAGCCTCGCAGGCCATTTGTTAACGGAACGCCACCACAGCAACTGTGACTTTATGTCAGAGTGCTTTATGATGCTTTTCCACCCTTTGGCTCGGTGCTATAGAAGTGCCAACTCTCTCTTTGGCTTAATCAACTTTAAATACTACACGTAGGTAGTGAAAACCCAATTACAAGATGGGAATGTTTGTTTGCATTTCAGTTTTGCCTCGTTAGCACAATACTATCGTTTTCAGTCAGTCAGCCGAGAATAAAGTACTGAATATTGAAAGTGCATTGCACAATGAGCTTTCGATCTCTGAAAATTTGAACACGGTATACCAGATAACCTCTGAGCAACGATGTTTTGAAGATTTGAAATTTTACAAAGAATGGATGGGATCCGAGCGCCTTTGCTACCCCGCAAGAATTTATCAGTTCTTGATGGCTAATAACTATCATACCTCTCTCTTTATCGAAGCCAAAGGGCTTAATATTGTTTATTTAGCTAGGTTTAACTAGTTCAAGTTGTAAATCGAATGGTGCCTTCTGTGAGCCTGGTTTGTCAGCAAATTAGCATTCCCTTTCGGAAAACCATTATTTTGCAATGAGAGCAATAACAAAATTGAGTGTCACCTTAAAAAAAGAACACTAAATACTTTTCGCGTGTACAACATTGGCGGTTACAATCAACGAAAAGCTTGAAACCATCAGGTTAAGATGGTACAATACAAAAATATATATAATATATATTTGAGGGAGGGAGACGTAACAACCTTTTTCAGTTTTCTAAGTTATGGTATCATTAACCTTGCTCTGCACCGGCTCCTAACAGCCCCTGATAGAAAGCAGTCAAAGCATTTGAATAAGTCAAACTCAAGTACATTTTCTGTCAACACATGACTGGGAGGTGTTATGCGCAAGGGCAACTGTGTGACAGGTTCGTTGCAAGCCGAGTACGTCATCGTGCTTTTTGCAATTTAATGGTCTGGGTGTCAATTTTGGTTGTTTCTCAATACAGGCTTTCTTTTAAGGTAACTAAGCAACTCTAAGACAAAACGGTTGATATATGCTACCGCTTTAATAGGAGGAAGTCGGTCACTGAATATTCTGCGCTATTAGCCGAAGTGTTTAAGCCGGTGGTGTAATAGACTGCAAAACAGTCGTATTTTTTGTGAACGCAAGCGACGCGGTAAATATTCAAAAGAAAGGTCTGGAGGGCGTGTAGAAACGGCGAGGGAGAATGGGGAGAGACGCGAAAAAATTTCTCGCCTCAAACGCGCGCGAAAAT
>OX421445.1:17248953-17266453 GCA_949126865.1 Montipora capitata
AAATCATGTATACCAATTTTTGTCGACTACAAATTTAGCACTGAGCAAAGGATGTATTGAAACTCACCTGAATCTCGTGTAAAGGCCAGTCCTACATTTTTCTGTGACTGATTTTCATATTGTAAAACCCAGTTTAATTAAACATGTCTTGTTGGTGTGAATGGGGTGTTAGATGGGAAAGCGGCGTTTGAAGAATACCATAATACTCTTTTGTTTCCTCCCAAATTTTGCATAAACATTGTTTTTGTTTTCTCTTGGGACCATTGTAAGTCCCAAGAGAAAGTGGAAACAATGCTTATGCAAAATGTGGGGGAAGGGGGGGGGGGGGGGGGGCAAACAAAGAATATTATGGTATTTTCCGAAGTGGCCAATTACGGACATGTAGATCGGAGGACAAGGACGGCTACGAGTACAAGTTCCCGTACTGAGCATGCGCCTAAGGTTTGGAGGCCGACATTTTTCGAAGTGCGCGAGCGAGATCTTTTCTCGACCGCCAGTTAGAGAGTCAAGAAATTGACAAGGCAGGCAACACCCGGCAGGGCTGTTCCGCGGGTGGCGGGTAACGGGTGGCGGCCTGACACGATTGGTAATTAGTCAGATAAATAAGTATTGCGGCTTTGAATTGCTGACGTCTTGAGCCTGATGGTTTACAAGTTGCAGTTTTGTATAAATAAGGCATTGCGGCTTTGAATCACTAGTATTTTAATACTGGTTGCTTACAAATTGCGGTTTTTTGAGAGCTTTAGCAAAGACGACAGCGACGGAAAAGGAAACGTCATTTCAAAATATATATAACTTTTTGTAACTCCGGGCAACACTGAGCCGCCGGCCGATGACCTCGTCTTGTTCAAGCTGGAACTGACGCCGAACCAGTGAAATTCTCACCTTAAAAACTCTGCCATCCGATCGATTAGGGATGCCCCCATACCTTCGCCGAGTTTGAGCTTGATCTTTCGAAAATTCCCCGAGAAAGGCGATCCTGAAATCCATATTAAAGCTTTCTCAACATGATCGGTGCAAGAAACCAGACCAAAGGAATTCAAAGCAGTTGAGTCTATTCAATCAGTGCAACGCAACCGTTGGGAACAAACTGAACAAAATCAATAAAAGACGAAATTACTGTCAATTTGGTAACCCATTTGGGGTGACTCTTCTGAGGGCAGGAGACTTTTTTGCCCTTTTAGCATAATCTCTGGCGATGACAGCGGATGGTTCCAAAAATCCAAACAATGGATTCTCTGTATGATATAGACTTTTTCATATACTAAGTTTCAAAACGTTGTACGCTAACAGGATGTTGATGACTGAAGTCATACTTAGACTCTCTCCTTTGGATTAAATGTTCCAAGCAGGATGGAGTTGTGCGATTATACGTTTTATAAATTAATTAAGTTGGCTATTTTGACCTTATAAGTGTCGAATAAAGAGTCCCACTTAGCTATTTTTCTTACATCTACAGAGGGCATGTCGCGTGGGAGGTTATATATAACTCTAGTAGCCCTACAATGTATGGATTCCAACGCGTTAAATTCGTTCTTATTTGTGCAACACTCCCAAATTGATAGCGCATATGTAAAAGAGGGTAAAAAAACTTTAAAATATAGATCTAAAAGCGAATTTCTAGGTAAAAAGCGACTGCGTTTGATCAGATTTAGCTTGTTAACGAACCCTCTCTTGGGTACGCAGTACATGGTAGTATTATGGGCATACAGGAGTGTCGTTGCAGTGGTATTCTCAGAGGGTACGCCATTAATTACAGTGCAATGTTCCCCTTCAGAAAGACAATCCGTCTTAGCCATGCCAGTAAGTTTCCCGTGATTCCGAAGTTGTGCTCTAGCTTGTGAAGAAGGTTTCGGATGCCTTCTGGAAGTCTATGAATACGGCGTCCACAACAAATTTGTTATCAGTTGCTCGTCACCAAGTTTAAGTCAGGCGGATGAGTAATAGCTCTCTCGATCTCCCTTAGGTAGGCCCATTGGTTGCCCGTGACGAGCACTTCGTTATCCGAGAAAACATGTTTCACAATTGTGTCCGCTACACATGATTCTAAAATCTTGCATGGAGAGGGGGCGATAATTTCATGTTTCCCGTAGGATCATCTTTTTTGAATACAGATGTCAGTCTGGCCACTTTCCAATTATTGTAGACTCTGCATTCGCGTATGCTTTGCATGAAAACGCTGGTAAGTGGGGTAACAATAGTAGGGCTTGCGAGTTTCAATAATTTGGGTGCATGATATACCATCCGGTCCGGTGGTTTTTTTGCACCGACCGTGTTGAGAAAGCTTTATTATGGATTTCAGGGTCGCCTTTCTCGGTGAATTTTCGAAAGGTAAAGTTTAAATTCGGCGAAGGTATGGAGACATCCCTAATCGATCGGATGCTTTATCTTTAAGGTGAGAATTTCACTGGTTCGGCGTCATTTCCAGCTTGAACAAGACGAAGTCACCGGCCGGCGGCTCGGTGTTGCCTGCCTTGTCAATTTTCTTGACTCTATAACTGGCGGCCGAGAAAGGATATCGCAAAATGACGCCTAAAACAAAAACAAAAACAGAACACAGGACTCAGTTGAAACTTTTGTTTTTATCTTTCATTGAATTATTTGCTTTCAAACTTTATTGCCAAGCAAATCGCAACCGCCGTACTTATTAATTAATTTATCCTTCTACAGATCGATAACCACACCGCCAGCAGAGGGTGGTGCGCCTGTGGTGAAACTCTTGAGATCGGTGGTCGTTCGAGGATTCACTACCCTTCATTTGTGAATTGATTGATGCGTAGAGTGCGTTTATCTAGTCATAGGCGAAACCGTTATAAGTGTGCAGCAGGCGTCAACTGTAGTTTCTTCTCATCACGGTGGCTAGCAAACAATAGATGAGAACCAACGCACGAGCTGCACACATGCAAGCAAAAGACCAATGCCTTGGCAACTACAGCAGGGAACTTAGGCCTGAAGATCAACAGTAAGAAGACTAGGTACTTGAGGATGAGTAGCAAAACCAATGAATCCATCATGGTGAATGGGGACGTGGTAGATGAGGTTGATCACTTTACCTACCTCGGATCTAAGGTGACCACCAGCGGAGATGGAGAAGAAGAGATCCTAGTCCGGATTTCAAAGGCAAGCCAGGCCTTTGCCTCGCTTCGAGGCACTTGGAGATCCAAGAACATCACCCAGAAGACAAAGATCCGATTCTTCAAAAGCAATGTCTTAAATTAAGAACTCACTCTACTGTATGGCGCAGAATCCTGGAAGATGACCAAAACCATCAGCCACAAGCTAGAAGTCTTCCAGAACAAGTGCCTGCGCAGGATTCTCTGTACATACTGGCCCCAGACAATCTCAAACTATGAGATGCGCAGAAGAACAGGAACAGAACCAATCACACAGCAAGTCCCGGCGAAAAAGATGGAAATGGATTGGTCATGTGCTGCGCATGCCACCAGCAGCACTACCACGAATTGCCCTCAGGTGGACCCCTGATGGCCGTAGAAAGAGAGGCAGACCGAAAGAAACAAGGAGGAGGAAAGTGGAGAAAGAGATGAAGGAAAACAGTTGGACATGGGGTCACCTGGAACGACGAGCACCCGACAGAAGCCAATGGCGCACTTTAGCCGAGGCCTTATATGTTTCGAAACACGAAGAGGATTAACTAAGTAAGTAAGTGACCGGAGCAATAAATTTTATGTACAGAAACTCTTATGAACGAATGACGGAGAATGTCGGTCATCTCGCCGCGCGCCGGTGCTCAGTTGGTTGAGCATCGGGCTGTCATACGGGAGGTCGCGGGTTCGAACCCCGGCCGGATCAACACTCAAGATCTTAAAATAACTGAGGAGAAAGTGCTGCCTTTGTAAAATTTTTCATCTGCAAATGGTTAGACTTTCAAGTCTTCTCGGATAAGGACTATAAACCGTAGGCCCCGTCTCACAAAAGTCTTCTATGTTCATAAGTTCCCTGTGGGACGTTAAAGAACCCAAGTACTATTCGAGAAGAGTAGGGGATAAAGTCCCCGGTGTTGTGGCTGTCCTGTTCTCTCCAGCAGAAGTGGCCGGCCTGGCGGTGATGTCTCTAAAAAGGCTTGTGGTGTATGAGGCCACCTAAGAAGAAACAGCCACAAGTCAAAAAGGGACTTTGCCGAGTGCTGGAGCATGTAGATGTAGATCTCGTACCCTGCGAGCAGTTGGTTTCTCATACGCTTCCCGAAAGATCAACCACTGCGAGCAACCGTTTGATTTTCCATCGAGCATGTGCGAAGTATGTCACACCCCACGTGATGTATTTGACATCACTTCGTCTTATTTCGCGGGAAATCAAATCGCCCAAACGCAGAAGGTACGTAGCTGAACGCACGCGCAAGCGCCAAAACAAGTTTACTAACTCGTTTTACCGGTTCAAATTTAATTTATTCGACCTTGGCGCTGGACGGCGGCTCACTCAAAGAAACCAACGGTTGCTCGCAGTGGTTTCTCTCTCGGGAAGCGTAGGAGAAACCAACTGCTCGTAGGGTAGTCATCTCGCCTACGTGCAACCAGCCTCGAATTTGCGCCCACCCTAAAGGCAAAAAAGTTATTAAGAACCCAGCCTCGAATAAGCGACCATTCATTGGTGTTTATAATTACAATAAGTGTAAATCTTATGCATTCTTACAGTTTTAGCAAGACCAACACTCCAGCAGCCTGCTGATGTTCCTTCCCACACACCATCGGCAGTGTCATCCACCTTCACGATTGCCTCTATTGGATTTACATCTAACTTGATTGCATTCATCCATACCATGTAGGGGTATGGACGTGCCTGTGGTACCTCGTCTGCAGCAACATAAACATCAGGGACGTAGCCTTGATCAGCAGCAGCCTTTTTAAGCACATCCAGCATGGGTGTTGTGAAGCCAGTTGTAGAACCAATCTTCAAACCCATCTGATGACGTAAATTGTTTACCGTTTCAACTGCACCAGTGATCATTTTCGAGTAGTCCAAAATGCAATCGATTTGAAATGGAACAAACTTGTTATACATCCTTTCCACATCTTCCTCATTGGGATAGTGTCCAAATTTTTCAAACCATCTCCGTCTCACAGATTCCATCTGTGTGATCTTGAAGATGTGAACTCTTTTGTGTGATCCCATTGGTTCACGTGCTTCTTCTATAGTGACTGGTACACCCTCTGTTTTGAACACTTCCATGAAAGCAACAGCTGGTGAATACACTCCACAGTCCACAACAGTACCTGCCCAGTCCAAGACTACACCCTTCACCTTTCCCTTGTAATGACGAACCATTCTGTACTCTGAACGGGGATTACTCAGTGTGGAGCCTGTCATTAACAGCAAAAAAAAAAAAAAAAAAAGAATCAATAACTTATTGGATTCAGAATTCTTTCAAAAAAGAAAGTACAGAACAGGAACATGATTGAAACCAAGGATAACTTTGCTCCATAACAAAGAAAACCTCTACCTCCTAAATGATGGTAACTTGTACATTCCAGATAAGAATGTGGTTGTTATAATTCATTTAAATCTAATGCTTTTCAAAAGTGCAAGAAATCCAAGTTCTTTTGACATGATTGAAAAAAAAGAATGTGTAATCTCGACTCTTGAAATGAGTACAAATGGTATGATTTCAAGTTGATCAATGAAGTTTCATCATAGGATTTAGAATTTCCAACCAGAATAGATTAGACAAGTTTTTAACCATTTTCAAAGAGAGGGCGAGAGTATAGAAATGATAATGTGTCTACCTCCTAAATGATGTGTATTTCTAATAATTATAAATTTGGAGGACCCCTCCCTTTTAGTAATACCCTAAAATTTGAGACACCCCCCAACATACCACACGGCCACAAACCAATACATGATGCACAAGTCAGAAGAACAAGTGAAACAAATCAAAGCAAAAACAGAAAAACCCCTCTAAAGAGCATAATGATCTGCTAAGCAATGCAGAAAAAAGGCAAGGCAAACAAAGCCTTTAGAAAGCCAGCTATCTCACTGATACATGGCACAACCTAACAGGCGCTCCAGAACAATCAGAAATGCTGTTTCCAGTTTTTCTGGAACCCAAGAATCAGTTTCTCAGGCAAGGCTTAAGTTCACTGAAATATTATTCTTATTAATATAAAAAAAATTATACCAATAAAAAATATTTAACCAGCCCCTCATATATTGGCATCAAAGACTGGACATGGAATGGGAAATGACCGGACGAAAATGTCTGGCCTCAGGCCTCAAAAGAAAACCCTGGCCTGCTGCTGCAGAGAAAATCAGCTCCAAGAAACTAAAAATATATCATCAAGACGACTATTTTCTTAGAAGAAAAAATATTGCACAGAAGTATGAAGGTCCAAATGTAAAGTCTTATAGAACAAAAACCATTGCTAAAGGAAATCTTACTGGAAGTGACTAAAAGAGGTGTCCATTCAAATATGTACTCAAGAGAGCAAAATTATGACAAAGGAAAAGGAAACTGGTCAGACCATGTACAAGGGAGTACTGTAGGCCTGTCAACCCAGCGGGTCTAAAACGCAGGTCACATTCCACTGGTCACTCTTTGCAGGTCATTGTTTTACCTTTTTGACAGTTAAACCCAAAACCCTCAATTTGGCTAACCCTAGGGCTAAAAACCAACCTTAGGCCTAGGGTCAGCCAAGTTAAGGGTTTTGGTTACTTTCCAAAAGGTAAAACAATGACCTGCAATTAGTGATCTGTGGAATGTGACCTGTGTTTTAGACCCGCCACTGTCAACCCCATTTTACACAATTGAATATTACATTTAGTTCAATTATGTTTACATTGGCTGATGACAATTTCTGTTTCCATTATTTCAGGTACCCCCCTTGAGAGAGTTTATATTTTTCAAACAACCCACTTTTTACCTCTACTTTTTTTGGGGGACCCCCCCCCCCCCCCCCCAATTTCTCGTCAGTCCCCCTTCCCCAACAAGGTTTTGTGAATGCTCCCTTACATTTGCTCACTTAATAAGGGATTTAAATTAAGGGACATTATATAATAATTATTAAAAATTATTTTAGTATCATAGTCTGAAAGCATTACACATGGTTTCAATTATTGACAATTGAGTTTTCTGAATTTAAAAAAAATTGAAAGATGGTGTTGTTCCTCAACTTTTGGGATAAGACGTAGAATCATGTAACTGTTTTTTCTTTCTTCTAAGTCAATTTCACATGCGTTTAGATGTCTTCACTGAAAAACTTATGATCGAAAGGTCTATGTGTATGCTTGAAAGCTTTGAAGAGAGACAAAATGTCTGAGATAGCCAAAGTCAACTCTACATGCTTTCCCTGGTTGCCAGTTGACATATTGGTTTCCCCCAGTAGAAACATAATGTACACATTTTAACTGAAACTGAAACTGTGACACAAAAATCAATAATTCTCCCCTCACTTCAACTGAAAACCCAACCCAGCGTGCAAAAAAACAGAAGTAATATCGACCATGATCAATTCGCATAATATGGAATAATTTTTTACATTCTTTTTTATAAAAAAGAGACCTTCACGGGTACATACAGTCTACATTTGATGCCGTTTTGCCCAAACTCTTTAAGTGAGACCAAAATGAGACGGTGCATATCCCCACCCCTAACATAAGTGAGTCCACTCCCCCCCCCCCTCCCCCCGGGAAAATGCGCCATTTTCCATCATTGATTGTGGGGGTAGGGATGGTGTCAATTTAACGTTGGGTTACTGCGTTACATCATACTGGAAAAAATGGTTGAGCAAGCGTGTGAGATGGGCGTCTCAAAAACAGGACGTAAACACAGACCTCGAAAACGCATACCTCATGACCTTACTGATACAGTGTAGTACTCAGAATGCCTCTATTTCAACACTTGCACCTTTCCATCAAATCAACCGCTCTGTCACATGTCATGCTCGGAAAGAGCGAGCAAAGGCCTCTGGTGGTTCTTTTAATTTGTCCTCCGCCATTTTAGTCCGGTTCTTGAAAGCTACCCGGCCTCTGGTGTGAGACCATATGAAGACTTCGGCATTTAACTTTTTGTCCGAAGAAAGTTTGCCTAAAACTAATGGAGCTCGCCTTAGTTTACGCAAAAAATATTTTCTTACCGCTAACCAGGTTTAAATCGTATCCAGCATTTGTGGTTGATGTGGGTGTTGGTGCTTTTGTGTGACTGTGCGATTTCCTTGCTAAGACGATCGTTGAACAAAGTGATGGACGAAGTAAGCGGGATGCTGAGAAGCCAACATTTCGCATCGTAGACAACATTCTCCCCTCCTGTGAAGGTTGAAGATATTCTTTTACGGTTAGATTAAGAGTTTCACGAAATCCACTACAACTCAATAAAGGGAAAACCTTAAAAACAAGGTAAAAGCTGCAAGTCTCTTTTCATATCATGTGATGAAACATAAACAATGATCACGTGACTTAGGTGATAGCGTGACGCTTTTCCCGTTGACAGGGCAACAGACGGGACCTGCTGTACTAGAGAACTAGCCAACAAATATTTAAACAATTGGTGAGAAAATGAGCAAAACTGGCTAAAGTTTTTTTTTTGTCCAGTGGCACGGCCTGACTTCTTCAGGGAGTAAAATGATGAACCGCGAAATGATGAATTATAAATGATGTCAGCCATGCAGCCAGCCTTGCTCCCTGGAAATGGGCGTCTCTTGGCGAATGAAAACAAAGCCAATTAAATTGCCTTCATTGGGTCGCATTGAACTCACCTTACGTCGTTCAGAGAATCATTAATTAATTAAGCCCATAGCTTAAATGCATTTCTTTGTAGAAAGCCAAAAATCGCCAAAAATCGATGCATATTTATGCACCTCACTCAGCGATTCCCTGATTCTCAAGACACCGACACTGAACATGCAAAATGTTTGGAGATTTTTAATTAAAAGCCCTACTGTCTTAGTCTTCTGTAGGAAACTACACGGCACAGCTTCCACTGGTTTCAGGACACCTGTTGCATATTACAGGGCGTTTTCGAACACCTGTTGAAGTACTTGCTATTTCATCCTTTCTTAACAATATTATATAACAATAAATCACTTAATTATTAAAAAGTGACTCCTTTGAAATCTACTCTTTCTTATTACCAGTTACTATCGCTATCGCATGCTCTACTGTAATGGGTCACTTTTAAAATACCGTAACAGTCTTTGTTTGCCCTCCAAAATTTCGCATAAGCATTGTTTCCAGTTTCTCTTGTGACTTAACAATGGTCCCAAGAGAAATTAAAAACAATACTTATGCAAAATATGGAGTATTATGGTGTTGTTGAAAGTGACCTATGCCATAGACAGTAATGCGAAAGCCAGCGACGTTCAAACGCGGCATGGGGCTCCCCTTAATCGAGGGGCTACTGTTGTGATTCCGTGAAAGGAAGGAAGGAGGTTCATCTTGGGGAAGGAAAATCCAACTTCCGCGAACCCTCTGGGATCGAATGATTATTGGTTCGGGCTCTGCACCCAGGTTCTGACTGCAGCAGACACAGGAAACATCAAGGGGATGTATGACGGAATCAAGTTGGGCCACGCGCATTAGTACTGGTGCTTTTATATTATAAAAAAAGGAATACCTGCCGAGCTCTTGATGTGTTGGAATGGGAACGTTATCACGGAGCTGTGGGAGTTCCTCTGTTTCAGCTGGAGATAGATGTGACAGAAGCGACTGTAAAAATTACCATGCAGGGAGGCTCTTCGCCTGGCTCACATTAAAGCGGCTTCAAATACTTTCAGAGATCAGAATCCAGGGGCGGAACCAGGATTTTTCTTAGGAGGGAGTGCACCACAAAGGAATGGGTTAGCTCACCTGTGACGTTTCTTTGTTCTTCCAGAATATCAGTTGTATTAGAAAACCGCAGGTCATTTTGGGGGGGGGGGGGGGGAGGGGGAGGTGCACCCTGCACCCTCCCCCTAAATCCGCCCCTGAAACCCGAGCTAACATCTCCATCATTAACAATTCCGACGCGTTTGACATCCGAAGCGAACTCAAACAGGGCTTCGTCCTCGGCTGATGTACACTGAGCAAGGATCACACAGTCGGTTAGTGCACGGCCTTGGTGCAAGAGGTCCTGAGTTAGATTCCTGGATCTCGCATCCTTGTTTGGATTTCTTTTATTCCGTGTAGCTTAAGTAGCTTTAAATACCCGTAGAACGGAGCACTGATGGAGAGGGAGAGGGATGGGGGGGGGGGGGGGGGGGAAGTAAAATGAGCGCAACGTCGACCTCAGGTTTGTCAGTTGAATTATGGAAGGCATCTGTCTGACGGAAAGCTCTTAACCTCTCCAGAGTAAGAGGAAAGTATAAAGTTCGGCTGAAATACAAGGCCTATGTCTGATGTGTGTCCTCCTCGAGCTTCTTGCATAGATGACACAGCAGTCACTGACCACGCAGCTCAAGACCTCCTGATGACCCGTTTGAACAACGCTTATCGAGACTTCAGACTCGCTATCATCTGAGAAAAGCACAGGTCATGGGGCAAGGCGTGGACTCCTCACCGAACATCAGCATCTCTGATCATGCCACGAGGTAATTATCAATGTCTTTGTGCACCCGGGTCCCACAATCTTAGATCAATTGCAAGGAACTCGGCGAACGCAAAGGCATTTAATATCATAGACTATGGACCAAGGTCAAGCTGACGAACATACAAAGATTTAGGTTTATACAGAATGCGTCGTAAGCGCTCTGCCGTATGGGAGCGGGTCTTCCGGGGCCCTTTGTGCCAGATAGCAATGAAGCTTTAACATGCGTATCCTATATATCGGCTGCTGACATCGTGGATGAATGCCTCCTGCATGGCTTACTAGATTATATTCCGCCCAACATCTTTGACCTCATCGATGAGCAAATGATTTATAACGCAGCAATGAAAACCAAATGTTCTGCTGGTCCGTCCGGAATGCGGACGGACAGGAGAATTTACAGGACAATTTTGTGCTCGAAAAACTTCAGCAATGGCGGAAAGCTTCTGAGAGAGGAGATAGTCGCAATGACCAGAAATCTGCTGACATCAAGTTACCACCCTTCTCTGCTGGAAAGCTACACTTCCTGCAGGCTCGTTCCACTGGATAAGAACCCAGGAGTTCGACCAATAGGTGTCGGAGAGGTGTCGTAGCGAATAATTGGCAAGACCATATCCGCTTTCTTGAAGGAGGAGATCAAGCGTGCAGCCAGTCCCCTGCAGGTTTGCGCAGGTCATAGTGCTGGTGCCGAGGCCACTTTACACGCCATGGTCCAGATTTTTGATAATGATGGTACAGACAGAATTCTGTTGGTTGACGCAAGCAATACGTTTAACCAAATGAACAGAGCTGTCGCAATGCATAACATCCTGATAACAGTTGCCCGGAATTCTCCATGTATATCATCAACACATACAGAAGTCCCTCTAGACTGTTCATCTGTGGAGGAGAAGAGATCTCAACCCAGGAAATTTTTTTGTCCTTGTGTGGGCCCATTTCCATCGGTAGGGCTAACGCTCACATGGTTCATATGGGAGAGAAAATCTAGCACTACACTTTACACTCTATTCAGTTAACTCTGTTTGTTAAACGAACCTAGTAATTAAGCAATAGAGGATTTTTTCCGTGTTTATATAGCCTCGTCTAAACACGAGAGGTGAGTTGAGGAAATTCGAGACAGTTATGCGTCTCGGGTTTGCATAACTATCGAGAATTTTCTCAACTTTCCCGAGTGTTTAGATGAGGCTATGTAAACACGAAAAAGAATCCTCTATTGCTTTTACAAAATATTTTTCAAAAATAATTCGACAAATGAAGGAAAATGCTGGGTTTTTTTTTTTTTACTTCTTGATTGAAACAGATTTTCTTGATACACGCTCATATTTTCTACAAGCCAATCAAAACGCGCGTCTCACAACACATAACCTGTGATGTCACAGCCGTGTTTACATACTTTCATCTAAACACAACTATTGACCAATGAGAGTGCGCATACTACCCTAGTTAGAGATCTTAAGCACGCGTATTGTTGAGATGCTGACGGCAACCGGAAGAGAACATTTCGCGTGCCAGGACAGTGTTGTCTCCCAGATTTTTATACTAATCATCTGTTATGGAGAAACGATACTTAGCAATGCAAATGCGGTTATGTGAAGACAAGTTAAAAGGAAAAACAGCTCACTTCCGGTTGCCGTCCGCGTCTCAAAACGCGCGTGGTTAAGCTCCCCATTATTTTATAGATGGTCATAACTCCCACGAATCTCCTGTAGCTCAATGGTAGCGCATCAGAACTTCCGAAGTCGGAAGAAAATTGACTCTGTGGTGTTATAATGATGGTTATTCCAGCTCTTTCTAGAGAACAGGCAAGGAAAGAGAACAGAAGGTCAGAGTTTTTCTCTGTCCTTGTGTGGGCCCATTTCCATCAGTAGGGCTAACGCTCACATGGTTCATATGGGATAGAAAATCTAGCACTACACATTACACTCTATTCAGTTAACTCTGTTAAAATATAAGTGCTACACGGCCAACGTTTGTATAAACGTAACCTTTCCTTGTCGTTTAACAAACGTCCAGTCCAGCATCCAGTGCAAGGACTGAAATGTTCAATTGGTGGCATCTTCACAATGATTTTACAGACTTTTAATTAGCATCGAGTTTCTGGTAAACTGGAAATTTGGATTCTTCCAAAACTAGAGGAAACGTCTTTGATTTTGGCTTATATCTTGCCTGTTGGCTACAGATACCGAACCAATCCTTAAATGGGAGAGAATAGGTAGAAGAAGAGAATTTTCAAGTTTTTATGACGAGCAGTTAACAAGGCGTTTGCCGCAATGCTATAGCTCTCAAAAGGCCTTTTGCAACTAACGATCACATGGTACAAAATCCGCCATGCTGGAGAGCAAGCTCATTATTATTCCCCCACTGGGACATCAAAACAAAGGCAAGTCAAGCTTGACTGGTTCAGGTCTCTTTGTTTTAAATGTCCCAGTGGGGGAACAATAATGAGCTTGCCCTCCAGCATGGCGGATTTTGTACCATGTGACCGTTAGTTGCAAAAGGCCTATTAACAGAGAGGACAAGTTTTTTCTAAAAACTTATCCTTGTTATCGTTGTTCGAGACAAGTAGTCATTCACTCGCCTTTTAGTTTGTTTATTTGCAATATCCATATTTTCACATAGGCCGCCTCAAACATTCGAAATTCTCCTCTATATTTCAAGAAGGGGATGTGAAATTCCACGATACCTATAGAGTGCATTTCAAAGCCCATTTAAGACACCTTCCTCGTTGGTCGGCTTGCGGTCATAATTTTATTTAGTCCGTAATAATCTGTACAAGTATAAACTTGAATTTGCAGTCGTCACACTCCAAGAAGAAAAGCTTGTTTGGAGGGCGATCTTCGTTCCAGACCGTCATCATACGTGATGCTCACTGGGTTGTTGAGAGTCGCATTGAAGGTACCTCGTAGTGTGGTATGCATCTGTAATGGACTGAGCTGATGATAAATATATCAAGAGATTAGTTAGTGGGGCTGATATATTTGAACTTTCATCTCGAGGGGTTTATGCACACTGAAAAGACGAACCTTTTAGTCGAGAAAACTGTATAGCGGCAAGAATTAACGATACACATCGTGATTAACTGTGAAAAAGCCCTCGAAATGTTACTTCTAACAAATAATTATTTCAAAACTAGAGTGGCTTTCCTTAAATCCTTTCTAAGTAAATTGAAGAGAACATTTTGCTCCACCACGTCTCATGCAGTCACACTCCAGCATTTAAGTGATCAGTCACAAAAGTTAAAACGAATCGTCCTGTGCCGGGGAAGCATGTAGTAGGAAGAAAGTAGGAAGAAAGTAGGAAAAAAGGCGATGCGAGAGTGGGGGAGAGGAAATTCCATAGGAAAGAGGCTAAATGACGGGAACTTAATTGAAATTGAAGATAAATCTCTCAGATAGTAAACGCGCTATTGGTAATTTAAGAAGTCTTAAAGGTAAGCCGAACTGCTGCAAGCTCAAATTCTCTGCGCCCACCTCCCCGTTCCCACGCGCACATAATGTACCCTACGTTTCCTCTTAGTCTCTTTGATTTGAATTAAATCAGCTTGTTTCACTGATTTCATTTAGAGAAATCTTTTCTTGTTCTTAATCAATGCTAATCTCTCTTTCCTACCTCATAGCTGCCAGGTCCTGGGGTCTGGCTCTTCACGTCTGTAAATCTTTGTTGTCGTGTAGTGATCAGTCCCCCACGGGCGCTATCTTCTTGAACATCATACTGGCCTGGGCCTACAGGCGGATAAATCCGGCAATGAGACCAAAAAAAATTATCTACAGTTCAAATTATAGTATAGACCACTGACGACTCAGCCTTTTTTTAAAACCGAGTCCACTGAATTGCAAAGGCGTGAATTAACACATGATTTATTAACTTTTCTCGACATTAAAACGCTCAGTCAACGGAAACGGTCTATCTAACAGCGTGCACTACAAACCTAAAGATTCCCACAGTTATCTGCTGCATTGATCCTCTCATCATCCCAACAAATAAAAAATACTATCCCACTTGCTCAACATCTTAGACTGAAACGAAATGAAGAAGTGATCCTCGCACTTTTATGGACAATTTTATGGACAATTTTTTATGGACAATTTTTTTTGTCTCTTCTAGGCACCTGTAAAATTGGCCCCAATCCTCCCGCGGCTTCGCCACTCCCACTACACTTACAAAAGAGCAATACAAACTTCGCAGCAGGTAAAGAGCAAGAGAATTCTACTCATTCTCATTTATCGCGCAAAGCACCTCCCAGATAAACGTCATTTTCAACGTCCACTATCATCCAAAGTTTCCGAAATACCACAAAAAAGTAAATCACTTAAACAGAAAAATACCAGCAAGCGCTAACCTGGATCCCCTTCCACTGACATAACCTGATTCTGCGTATAGAACCTGTTGGCCGATGACAAGAATGCTCCTTTTTTCTTGGCATTTCTGTTAGGACGCTGTGCGGAGTTATACAACACCCGACCTGTGATTTAAAAAGGAAAAAGATCAGCGCATTAATGCACCTTTCCTTTTTTGATCAAGAGGTCCTTCGTTTCAGTGACCAAAACATAAGGACCTCTTGTTGCGGTTGGGTGATAACAGAAACTATTGTGATTACCCAGCCGGAATCCGATAACAAAGGAACGTGAACAGAGAATAATTATATTCGAGAACTCAAGCATTCTCCACGACATAGCGGGGGATTACCATATCACGAGTGAGTAAATGCAAAACGGTTCTCTGTCACTGTTACTGAGAGAAAACCACTGCCCATCTTTAATTAGATATTTGCAAAACTATGATGGGCTGTGTGACAGATGAAAAATTGTTGTCACGCAACCTAGGGCTCTACAAATATGCGCGTCTTTTGCTTCAATCAGCCGCGCTTGACAACGGAGATGGGGAGACTTTAGAAAAGAGAGACTGAACCTCTGAGCCAGTGTTTGTGCCATGACAAACGATAATCCTCTCAAAAGACGCAGGACAGTACCAATAAAAGACAAATGAAAAGAAAATTGTCTACCTTGAGTCGCATCGTGGGAGTGCCGGACTTCGTAAGATCCTGGTGGAGGGTTGTCCTTGTAAGAAGAAAATAATCAATTGTTAGAGCGAGTTTCAATCGAGTGTCGTAAAACCAAAACCAAAGTAATTACTTTGGCCACTCAAAAAGGACGGAGACAATCCAGTAAACCAATCAAAACTCGAAGTAATTACACGTAGCCGACACAAAGCGCGGGAAAATGTGCACGCGCGTGCCACAATTGGTTTTGGTTTAACTTCTGATTGGTCGAAAAAGTGGCGCGAGAACTTTGAACCAATCACTGAGCGATTGTAACACTAATGCAAAACCAAAGTAATTCGCTAATTACTTTCGGCACTCAATAAAAAACCGCTCTATGATAACAATGTATCGCATATAAAAGATAGAAATAAACAGAATGTAAGTAAATAGAGGCAGCAACCATCCCCAATCTCTTAATATGTACAAGTACACGCAAAGAGAACATGGTTGGTCATGTCTTGGGCTAACCTTCAGATGGATTCAATTGATTATTATAAAATAATTAGGATAGTACGCACACTCTCATTGGTCAATAGCTGTGTTTAGATGAGAGTATGGAATCACGGAAAACGTCCTCTATTGCTTAAATAGGAACTACTACGCACACTCTCATCGTTAATTCTATCGATACCTTTAGTACCACGAGGTAGGAGTCCCACTCCATGGGAGGAGCGTACAACTTCATTGTATTTACAAGTGGAACGACGTTTTGACAGACCGAGTTATTTTTAGATTGATTTCCCCGCGAAACCAGATCTTTCAAGCTAATCACAAGTCTTGCATGAGAAATTACAACCCATGGGATTGAGAATGATCACTCGTGAAAGCCAAATCGTATTTAAGAACTCGTCTAAAAATAGCTTGATCTGTAAAAATGCCGGTTAAATAGACCTAGTATAAAGGTTTTGCGCGGCAGCCATGTTGCATGGCAGGAACAATGAAAATGCAGTATGCATTAGAAAGGATATTTGTTCTCATAGGAAAAGGAATCTATTGTTCCTGCCATGCAAAATGGCTACCTTGCAACACCTCTATTCGAGTTGTAGCAACCAAGTTGAATTTGCCAGTTAACTCGGAGGCCTAGGGAGAACTTTCCCAAGCCTCCGCGGCCGTTTTTCTCCACTGCGTGAAGAAATAAATGTTGTTGTTGTTGTTGTATGAACAAGGGACCCCTAAGAGAATACCTTGTTCTTTGCTCATCGGTTCATAAGGTCTAAGTTATTGACAAGAAGTGAATTTGAAAAGCCTCTCGTTCTCGTAACTAAATCTGAAAGTGAATAACACATGGAAGGACTCTTACAAGTACAACCCCCTGAGGGGTGTGAAGCCGTCCAGTTGCAGATACAAATGTAGCAGAGGGTTGAGTTTCTTTGCTTTGAGATTTTTCCGTTGTCAGGTAATGCGCAGGACCTAAAAATAGACACAACTAAGAGCAATTAAAACATTATTCTCTCTATTGCCTTGCTATGGTGAACTGCAAACGAGATGCGGATATATTTTGAAGGAGTATACACTTGAGTGTGCCTTAGGTTTCTAGGTATCCTACCCATAAAGAATTTGAGATATTCAATCTGGGATTATTATCGGTGGATCTTATTTGATTTGCCTTCTTAGTTGTTCAGCTTTGAAGAAAATGTATATTTGAGGCTTTGCGGGATTGAGTGTTCCTCGCACTTAACGGGACAAATAAAACAATTGTCACTTTATATCCAGGAACGGTTGACGCCGGCCGAACGTTTCAGGTGTCTACAAAGTGACAATTGTCTCGTTAAGTGCGAGCATCACTCAGTTCTTTTGTGTTCAGCTTTGTCAGGGTTTGACCCAGTACCCTTCTCGTATTCTAGAACAGCCAATTAGCTTTCAGAATGACCTTTTAACAACATGAATTTCAGCGGTTGAAGTCATATTGTAAGGTATAAGGGTTCTTGAACTATAACTACAAATTATCT
>OX421445.1:17271453-17293953 GCA_949126865.1 Montipora capitata
GCATGGTTAGCGCTAACTGGTGTTAAATACCGTGGAAACCTATCAGTTCTGATACCTCTTAACCAACGGTTAGCGCTAACCAGGCTTCCAGCAACTGGCCCCAGGGATAAAATGCAGGTTAAAGGTCAAATGCACACTGCAGAAATAACCCAAACCAATTTTACTGTAACATATGAGTTGCTAAACATCTGGGCCCAGTTGTTCAAACGATGAATAGTGCTATCCACCGGATAAATCACTAACCAGTGGATAAGTCATGGCAAAACCAATTACACTATCCAATGGATAGTAACTTATCCGGTGGATAGCATTATCCACCTTTTGAACAACTGGGGCCAGAGGTCTAAGGTGACCATTAGTGAAAGATTTGAGTTTTTTCTGCTGTCTGTATTTTGGCTAGCCTCCCACACAGTTGTTTTTGGTGAAACACACCTCCCCTAACAAAATTGTTTTGGCCTAATTTCCTGCTCAAAATCCCTGAATATTTTTATAATTATTATAGCTTCCAATCATGCACAGTCAAAATTAAGAATTTATTGAGAACAGTGTCATCAAGCTTCAAATAATATGAGCACTTCTGCTTACCCTAGACTGGGTACCAAATGGAGGGTGAACAATTAGCTCATCCATTTGACTGATGGGAACTGGAGCTTGGGCTGAAAACTGACTCTTGATTTCATACCTTCCGGGGCCTGGGACAGCCTGCGATAGAAACATATTGAAAGCTATTTAAAATAGAGATTAATGTCACCGTAATAACAAGAAACAGTAGGCCTGCAGTTGTAGTTTCAGATATGGTTTTTGTTGATTTTGTGATGGTCCTAACGTTCGGACCTTTAGTTGAAGCAAAATCAGTATAATTGTGAAAATGTGGCTTGAAGTGTTGACTGTACCTTTTTCTCCTCTTGGGCCGCTATAGCCTCATGATATCGGGGGAGCTAAAGATACAACACATGACAACAATAAAATGAGACTTGTGGTGTTAGGAATTCCAGGAAATTCACCTGAGCACTAAGTCCTACATGTAGTTAAGGCAAATAGGCCCACACAAGAATAAAAAAAAGTACAATACAAATTACAGCCGAGGGTAGATATTTTTTGCTCTATACCAACAAGGAGCAGGAGAGGTTGATATCTTAAAACAAGTCCACAGTAATACTGAGTTCATTGCAAGGATTAACCCTACTTTTTCCTAAAGCACTCTTTTAGAAGGTGGCTCTGAATCTCCTCAAGAGAATTTTTTTTAACTTTGCAGAATGTTTTATCTTTAATAGCTTCCTAATCATTTTCCAGCAATAAAAATTAGGGGTCACCCAGTTCGTTTTTGAGATTATTGTTTTATAATGTTAAATACAAAATAAAGGGTGTTTTTAGATGGCTCTTTTGTTGCCATGCTAACTTAAATGTAGAACATCATGTCAGTGAGTGCAACTTATTATGCAATTATTCATGTTTCGTATGTTACCATATGGTACATGTAACTTTGCCGTTACATTCACTTGGGAAGATTCAATCCTTTCAACAAACTACAGTTTGTTGAAAGTCTTAAAACCAGTTTGAGCCTCCTTAATAAACTATTAAGCAAACTGAGTTTCATTATTGTCCTTAATCATGGATTCACATCACTGACTGCCCGACAGCCTGACTTAAACCAAGAAGATCAGCCTGTACAAATGTATTTGGACTTTTACATGAATCAAGTAAATGAATGGATTTGGTGAGATCTGTTCACTACTCCAGGTCTGCCTTTTAACTATGACAAGTTTGTAAGAAATTTCATGATCAAGAATTCATCACCAATAGTAAGTTCTGGAAATATCAACAGTTTTGGAAATAATCTTACATTAGAATCAAAGGGTTGCTTTCTGTTCTCTTCAATAACCTAAAAAATGAAAAAGAAACAATTATTATTATTATTTTATTATTTAAATCAATTTTGAAAGTGAATAATGGTCCATCTCTGATACATAGGCCTCTAGATGAATGGGAGATTGACGTTGAGCTTGAAAAAAATCAAAATCTATTATTTTGCTTTTCTTGTGTAAATCATGCTGTCTCAATGCTAATTCACTTGTCTTTACAAGAAAAGCAGAGGAATTCAGATCAGAACAAGGTCAAGTTCTGAAGTGAGCCACACTTTCATTCAAATGCTTGATCTGACTGAGCAACTAGGAACTACTGCTGAATGGAGTTTGGGTGCCAGGGATGAGGTTCACATGCTTCCACTGGAGCAAGGCCAGTCAGTATGTATATAACAGGCACTTGACACATGACTGACAATCCCTGCAACCCAGCCATTGGCCCCTAACCCCATGAATCCACATGCACCTGTCGACCAATCTCATCCCCAGAGTCCGCTTTTCTTTTGGTCAACACCAAGAACACGGATTCTGGCCACTTTCAATCTACAGTTGTATGCGCAGTCGTAATAAAGGTCCATTTTTGTAACCATTGACAACCACTGTTGGTTTAAATTTCTGAGTGTGCGTAGACTATCCAGAAGTCTGTGATTTGCGGACTTCCTGCCTTGGAAGCGGCCAGAGTCTGTGTTCTTGGTGCTGACCAAAAGCGGACTCTGGGGACAAGATTGCTGTCCTACAGACAAGTACTAGAAATAGGGATGGCCAAGCAGCACTGTGTGGAGTGGCCAGCAAGATCTCCAATGATTGCTCCCATGTGACTTATAATAAAGGAACCAAACAAGCCACATGTACAGCTGTAGCAAGGCTGTGACTTTGATGCCAAATAATTTTCTTGTAAAGGGTTAAATAAATGCAGTTTAATAAAGATCATTTACCAAGTCAATTGGGGCTCTGATTCCTGGGTCATTAAATGGATCATATTGACCAGGGCCAGGACCATCACTTCCTAAAAATATGAAAAGAAGCCTGCAACATCAATCGTAGATTCAAACTTCTTCTTAAGCTGGTACTTATAAACAATGCTATCAAAAACAAATAAACTTTAAGGTTTTTCACTCTAATTTCACATATCAAGTTATTTCTGCTCTTGTTGAACCGCGACTCACAATAGACACTTAAACATATTGTAAAATTAGACCAAGTTATTGATGGGCATTACTAAACCATGAAACAGCCAAACAAAACACTAAAACACCATGTACATGTATGACCCCACCATACTAACCCACTGAATACTAACCGACAAAGGTTGGATTTGAGATTGAATATCGTTTTAGGCCTAATTAAGCCTAAAACGTTATAGTTCCTAATTCATTGAGATTAAGATTAGGATTCAGATTAAGACTGAGATTAGGAGCAATAACTTATTAGGCATAAAACGATGTTTAATCTCAAATCCAACCTTTGTCGGTTAGTATTCAATGTATGGTGGGGTCAATATTACATGGTGTTTTGGTGCTTCGCTTCGCTGTTTCAGGTTTTTTCGTCGTTTAGTGATGTCCGTTATTGATGTACATGTATAATGCCAAAAATGTCAACCATGCAGTGAACACCTCAACATACCTTTGAACTGCATTCTCTTTGATGTCCTATTCCCAAAGTGAACTCCTCTGTACCTCTTAATGGCAACAGTGTCTTCCTGAAAAGGTTTTATATCACAATAATAAGTGAATTAATTGGCATTACATGTATGAAATGCTACTCAGTTACTCAGTAACAGAATCATAAAATACAATGTACTATTAGTTCAACCAATAATAATAATAATTATATTATAAATATGAGGAACATGTATGTGGTTGATTTCCAATAATTATCAATAAATTGATTATTAGTATTGCGTTTACAGCAAATGGTAAAGGTCGGACTAAAATTTGCGTTTTGCCAAAAATGGAAGAAACTCGTTTGACATGAACTCATTTCTTGCATGTTAGCAGCAGGCAACAAGTAACTTTTCAAAAGAGAGAGACGAGTTAGAATATCATAATTTTCATGCTTTTATGACAAGCTGCATCCCACCATTTCACATTTGAAAAAACGTTTCACATTTTGATCTCTCCAATAAAACAATACATGTACCTCAAGAAAAAGAACAACTTTGAATTAGAGTGAGAATTTTGATCACTAATAAGGAGTCAAAATCTAAAGTACAAGATGATCATGATAATGTCCCATTGCAATGGAAAACTACATCATCATGTAAGTCCAAAATGTTTGTTTCAGTGTCGAAATGCAACTTTTGGTGCATGATGATAGTAAGAGATGAAAAAAAAAAACCTCAACCCAAAAATAGCTTCATGCGCCATTATATCCCATGCTATATTATGATAGGGGGAACATGTTCTCATAAGCACAACCTTGCTCCCCGTAATTATCTCAAAAGCAGGGGAGCTCTCACCCTGCCAGCAGAGCCTTTCTTAACTCAAAGAGAAAGAAAGGACTCTGCAGAAATTGTTTAAAGTCTTTATTGAATATGTGCAAGTCGTTGCTTGGAGACAGTTTCAAACCCAGCCCAAGTCTCAATCGCACTCCTAGACGCCATTATGATATTGATTTTCTTACTGAAGGCTCGATTTGGACCTTCATCTCGTCAAAAATGTCATGCGCACGCTGCCTAAACAGGTTTGACTGGAAAATTTGGGCCGCTGCGGCAACTCAAAAGACTTGATACAATTTCTGCAGAGCCTCAGATTTTTGCTCTCCTCCTGGTGAGTTTTAGAGAGGCTCTGTTCGCAGGGTGGCAAGGTCTGCTCTGAACTGAAATATAATTTGCCATTTCACCTGTCAACTTCGAGAAAGAATCCTAGATACTTACATGATTGACATTGTAGTAAGCAGGACCCATGGTAATGTCATGGTTTGGTATGTCCTGTGGTCGCAGACTTCCATCTGGTGCTTCTTCATATCCGTATGCTTTACCAGGTGATGGAATGGAAGGGGGATCTGGTTTTCTCTGAAATGTTATGCGACTCGTCTTGTATATCTGAAGAGACAGGAGATGCTCACATTACACAACATTGATTATTTTGAAAAATTTAGTATATAACATGATGATTGTGAAAGAAACATCCTAATTTTTAAGGGTTAGTTTGAAACACTGTACTAAGTTTGTGTTTCAAATTGGGGGATAACTAATGCAAAGTATTCAGAAGCCAGGTAGCTAAGCCAGCCTAACAATATTATTTTTTTTTGAGGAAGGGGAATTCATGATCATCAAAGTTTTATGTAAAGTGTTTAATATGTTCCTGAACTTTAGTACCCTTTTAGCAACCACATAATTATTTGCTTACTCAAAACTACCTCCCCTTTATGATAATTAATCCTTTGTCTCTAATATAAGTCTAGAGTGACAATATAGACTTTACACTGTACTCTGTCTAATGCCAGATGATTTTACCCGTCAATAGGCTGGGGTGAATAAGGGTTAAAGAAGACCATACAACCATGATTCATGATAATTGTTTTTTTCATGAGGGGAAAAGACCTCAGTATCCAAATAAAAAATAATCTCTCTTTCAAATAGCAGCTCTTCTATGAAGCTACACTGTACAATCTGGGAATTTAATGCAGTAACCACTAATGGAAGGTGAGTGCTCTTAAACCAAGTATGATTTGTAACCTAATGCCACCCAAACTCAAATCTCTTAAACCATTGACTCCTGGAAGTGAGACTTAACAGATTTTACTCTGTCTAATGTCAGACAATTTTACTGGTCAACTGGGGGTGTCCTGTGGCACCTGAGGAGTGAATTGGTTAATCAAGCCCTTAAATCTGGTGGAGCAAAGCAGTTCTAGTCTCCAGTGTAGTAATAACATAAAGGGAAAATAAATAACTATTACAACGCTAGTCTGACTTACTGAGCCATCCTTCATGCCTTCATTAACTAACAACTCAGGAGGCAGTTCTCTCTGGGCATACTTCTCCTTTAGCCAATCACTGCGTTTTTGCAAATTATAAGCTCCAGGTCCGGGTGTATAAGATGCTTTACCAACAAATCTGGAAGACTAATTTACAAAAAAGTAACATTGTTAACATAAATTAAAGTAGAGATGGCACATTATATGAAATGAGCTTGTATAGCACTGGTTGCTTTGTGGAGTCTGTGAGGCAGCAGCTAGGCAAGGCAAGTCTGCTTACAAGCCGGTGGCCCAACACACCGGAGCCTTAAACCCCAGTTTCCGTAGCATGAAGCAACTAGGAGTATTTCTACCCCCCCCCCCCCCCCTGGATGGGATGGTAGTCCATCGCAGGGCCAGCCCTAACATTAAATTTGCCGGCACCCATTTATACACCTGGGTGGAGAGAGGCACCGTGAGGCAGCAGCAAACCCACAAAAACAACTGATCATGTTGGAAGTCAGAGGAATGGTTCCCATTCCTTGTTTTACTCTCCTCTGAAACCAACAAAACAGCCAGCTATGAAAGGCTAGTTCTAAAGTTTAATCATTTGCAGGTGTAGATGTTGTGGTTCAATGTTTTTCTTGGTTTAAAAATTTTCAAACCAGTTCAATTTTCATTTTTCTTTGTCTAATATTTATCGTCATAATCTGAAACAAAGGAATATAAAAAAATTGAATTAGGAAAAAAATTGAGCCACAACATACATGTGGGCAGCCCATTTTCCACAGTCACTTAGAAATGTGGTCAAGCAGAGGTGACAGCACACTGTAACTGCTAAGAACACACGTGCCATAGTGCCTCACTAGTCCCCCTCCCTCTCCCTCCCTTCCCTACAGTAATCAGTGATAATTATCTCTGTTAAGGGGAACTGGGGCTCTTGCAGAAGGTGGATGTGCTGTGTCTTGTAAAACACCTGTGCCTGTACTGGCTGGGTGTATTAATAATATCTATCTATTCCTAGGAGTGAGGAGTTTCCTCCGTCTACGATTTTTCTTGTCAATGGGGTCAACAGGTTAACAACCTCTCGTATCCACCCAAAAACATGTCCCAATCCACTCATAACCCATTGACTCCTAGGAGTGAAACTTCATAGATTTTATTTTGCCTAACCCCAGCCAATTTTACTAGTCAGTGGGGGGGTGGTTCCGAAGTCACTGGGTTATAATTACAGCTGGAAGAAGTGCTGCTATTATGGAGGTTGATGGGACGAGGTAAGAGGTTGATGGGAAGAGGTAAGAGGTAAGAATGATTGGAAGCTTGGTTGGTGGGGTTGGTGTCTTGTAGTGGAATGGATAGCAGGGAACAGCTAATGTGCTGTAACAAAAACCTTCCCTCTGGTTACGAAGAGGAAATTAGGAGGGATAATCTACCATTCCGTTTATATTAAAGGCACTTTAATATATTATGTGATTTTTGTTAAAGCAAACTGATGCAATAATTATTTTTTTCACAGCAAATTCACTTGGAACTAGATGTAATTTTGCCCAGGCAATGACAAATTTTATGTTTGTTAACCTCTGCCATGGGTCAAAATCCACTGTGTTGAGCATGCGCAGAGGTTACTTAGGAACCGATTTCCTCACAAGATACTTCATGTTGTGTGGGCTCTCTCTTCTCCCCGTACTCATTAGAACAGCAAACGCAAAAAGAAAAGAGACCTCTGCTGGCAGGCAATGACAAAAATATTAATTGTGTTTAGTTGACGCAACAAATTCGCAAAAAAAAAAAAAAAAAACATGTACAGTAGACAGGTCTGAAGACAGGCAGTTCTCTACAGTGGAAAAAAAACAAAACAAAGGAAGGCTAACATTAATTTACTGACCCGGTTGGCCAATGTGCTTCCTCCTTTCACTCTCTCAGCAACAATGGCTGGATCATACTGGCCAGGACCTGGTGCAGCCATGATGCTGTCACCGACATCAAGGAATGTCTCCCGTGCCGTCATGGACAAGAATGGCGCATATCCATCTGCTGTATACAAGAGAAATTACACAGCATTAGACAAACTGGATAGCTGGAACTAAAGCCGATGACACACAGCTCAACATCCTGCAACACAGCAAGTGTTGAACAATGTTGCTCAGACATTTTGAACAGAATAGAGCTGGTCTCTATTTTCGTTCAACAACGTTTAACGTGTTGAATGGCATATATCAACATTCAACATGGCATGACACACTGTTCAACATTTTGTTCAACAGATGTTGAAACAGGCATATTGTAAAACACGGACTGGATTGGATTTGTAAAACACGGACTGGATTTGTAAAACATGGATTTGTAAAAGGTGGTCTATCATTTTTTGTAAAAATGATAGCATTTTTTGACTGTTTATTTGTTTATTTCTGTCTGTCCCTTTTTAATCTTAATTCTTTTACTTTATATTATTTTCATTTTATGTTACCGCTTCACATTCAAATAATTTCTCTAGAAGATTGTTTGATTTTGAGTAATATTAGCATTTGGAAATTTTTACGAATAATCGAGAAATACGAGAAGCACTCGCTTACAGCGAGTAAGTATTCCCGGCATTTTCGGCATTCCCTCGTGTTCAAAAACAAAATTCCACATACTTATATTTAACTTTACAATGCATTCGGCGCGTTTTTATTTTTAAAATTATCAACCTCTCAATACACAGGAGCTGGTCAAGACCGATTTCCAACGTTTTACGGGAATAGGTCATTTTACTAGGGCAAACATGGAACAAAGAAAAGTGTACGTGACATACAAACAACCAGGCTGCCAAAAGACCGTAATTTTAAAAATGTATTGTAGACCTCTGTAGAAAATAAATTTGCATCTTTTAAATTTGCGCGGGAGAAGATAGGTTATTGTGCGAGGAAGGAGATGGCGGCTTCTTTTAAACTTCCATCTCTGACCAGAAAACGGCGACGTGGATTTCAGTTTCCAGAGTTCTCATGGAGCTCTGTAAAAATTAGAGAAGAGCTTGGAAGCGGGACATTTGGGACCGTCTATTTGGCTGACTGTACATTAGGAGAGATGCAGCTTCATGTTTGTGTCAAGAAGTTAAAAGGTGAATCCACCGATTCAAAGCGACGCTTCGAGAAGGAAGCCGGTATCCTCCATAATGTCAAAGGCCACAGAAATATCTCCGGGTTCCTGAGGTTTTGTCACGAGCCCTATGCCATAATGATGGAGTATTCGTGCTTCGACTTCGACTTCAGTGACCTGCTAAGACCGAAGTCTGCGAGTTTACAGACAATAGGGCATTTGGCATACGATGTTCCAAGGTCATCTTTGTAGTAGTGTTGGTTGCAAACCAAAGTATTGCCTGGTTTTAGGTCTCTGTGGGCAATGCCGTTTCTGTGTAGAAAATCTAGCCCAGTGACCACGTCTATTGTGCACACCAATGACACATCGGCGAACGAGGAAAAGTCAAATTCAGCGTCTACGAAATGCACGAAATCTTGAAGTGTGGTCACCTTTTTTTCTACGCCAAAATGACCGAAGTTGAAGCACGAATACTCCATCATTATGGCATAGGGCTCGTGACAAAACCTCAGGAACCCGGAGATATTTCTGTGGCCTTTGACACTATGGAGGATACCGGCTTCCTTCTCGAAGCGTCGCTTTGAATCGGCGGAAAATCGGTCTTGACCAACTCCTGTGTATTGAGATGTTGATAATTTTAAAAATAAAAACGCGCCGAATGCATTGTAAAGTTAAATATAAGTACGCAGAATTTTGTTTTTGAACACGAGGGAATGCCGAAAATGCCGGGAATACTTACTCGCTGTAAGCAAGTGCTTCTCGTATTTCTCGATTATTCGTAAAAATTTCCAAATGCTAATATTACTCAAAATCAAACAATCTTTTAGAGAAATTATTTGAATGTGAAGCGGTAACATAAAATGAAAATAATATAAAGTAAAAGAATTAAGATTAAAAAGGGACAGAAAAAATAAACAAATAAACAGTCAAACAATGCTATCATTTTTACAAAAAATGATAGACCACCTTTTACAAATCCGTGTTTTACAGATCCGTGTTTTACAAATCCTCCTTTTACAAATCCACGTTTTACAAATCCGCGTTTTACAAATCCGTGTTTTACAAATCCAGTCCGTGTTTTACAAATCCAATCCAGTCCATATTTTACAATATGCCGTTGAAACATGTGTCACCGGCTTAAGAATTGATGAAAATGCGCCTGTGGCCGCAAATAAAAGCTCCTCCTTTGAGCAGTGGCCGTAGTGACCCTGTCTGCAAACTTCCTTATGGTACGATCGTAAACTACATGTATATGAAACTGAAAGCCATTTCTCTTTGTAAATTATAAGTCACCTCAAAATAGACGTTTATCGTAACTCAATTGTAAAAGACCGTATATCTAAGGTTTAAAGAAGATTTGTAATCTTTTAACTAAGTATAGATGTGTCAGCAATTTGTCTGCGGGCAATTGGTCTTGTATTCTTGAATAGAGTTGATTTAACATACAGGTATGGCGACGACTTTTTGACCGTAAGATAAAATAGAATTGCTGATACAAACTGTATTTTGTAGGTGCAGATTCAGGAGGTTCGTAGGAGCCAGGCCCAACACTGCGTCCTGTGCTATCAGCTGGTTTAGTTAACGTTCTTGGAGCTCGATCATACATTTTTAGGAGCTTAAAATCACAACACACTCAAAAGCTAAACCTTTATCACCAAAACATGGCGGATTCTTGTTGTTATGGAAACAATTCTCTCTCTCCCAAACAGACTGGTACCAAATCAACGATCGCGTGGTGATAGTCTGTGTGAGTGGGATTGGGCTGCAGTGAGATGTTCCTTTGGAGAGAGAAGAAAGAGTCTGATGGAACCGGTTACATAGGAAAGAAATTGATTTGAGCCTCCCTATGATGAAATTATGAACAAAATGATTATCAATGATATTTTTTTCTGGAAGAATAAAAAGTTGCACACCTCTTCCCTGAGAGACCATGCGCGGGAAAGAAAGAAAAAGCGAGGTTACATAGATTGTGTTCGAACTCTTGTAGCAACAAAGATGTTTCGTCGACAGTGTTTCCAGCAGGTAAGACTTGCACCGCACCGTACCGCATTGGACGTACGGTTTGAGCTTTACATTTATCTTTCGATTCTGAAATTGTTTGTGTGGACATCTCCATGTCAATTTAACAGCTCAAACGTTTCGCAGCAAGATGTGAGGGAGACCTACCTCGAAGAAGCGGGAAATGTAAGCCTGACCTTGAGTTATGGAACATTAAATCAGTTGCTTTTGAGATGGAAGGACGATACGATGTCCCGTTTTGTTAATCAACGAGCTACCAGTGACAAGGCGCTTTTCTACAATCCCGCGCTTGTACAAACTTTGTCACGTACTCCAGCCCTGTTTTATTGATATCCGCCTCCACCCATCCCCCCTTTACCTAGGGATGAGTGTTTGACTTGTATTAAGAGAAGAATATAGCAAAATTTATCAGAGGAAATACAAAAGTTGGCTTACTCGATATTAATTAGAATGATACCATACAAGTGGATAGGACTTTAGTCATGTTACATGTATGCTCAAGATGATCGTAAGTACTAAACGGAAATGAAACGGCTTCCTGTTATTTCCTCTGGCAGAGTGGAAAATTCAGTCAATCCGGGGCGGATCTAGTGGGGAATTCCCCCTCCCCCCTCCCCTCCACGATCTCTGAGAGTACCTGTGGCTTTCTAATACAACTTGTATTCTGGAAGAAGAAGAAAAACGTCACCAGTCAGCTACTGTAACCCCATTCCTTAGTGGTGTATCCCCTCCTAAGAAAAATCTGGGATCCCCCCCTGGTCAATGACCTTTTCTTTTATTACGGTGGAAGGGGAAACCCTTTTTAATTTCACACGCTTTGTCCACAGGGGAAAAGCAACACTCGGAGTTTCTATATGCAGTAAAAACTTAGCTGCTTAAACTTGGGTTGCCATTTTCACCCCCCTTAGCTTTGCCGTTCCTTTCCTCGTTTGACCAATAGCTTTACCATAATACATTGCTACTGATTACTTTACATGGTTTGTCAACAATAGTCTACAACAAATACTTGGCAGCACACTTTCCTTCTGAAGAAATTTAAGAATACCCACATGATTTGCACAATTTATCAGAGGAACACACATGATTTGCACAACTGATTTGTGTAACTGGATCAAGATTCTTGTCTAATGTTAGAATGTCATGATTGATTCCCAGGCCTTAACAGCGTCCAACTGATTGGTTACTCTGGCAGTGATCCATTGCAAGGCAGTAATGAATTTCAGCCAACAAAATTCAGTTTAGCAACAACAGTTTACTACAAATCAAGAGATGGTAAGAAAAATTACAGCCAAGCTGCATCTAGCACACCAACTGAGTTTTGGCAAAATTCAAATGAACATTCAAAGTCCTCTCTTATGCCTACATGTATGACATTTGAATTGAATCTTGACCATTTTTCAATCTTGGCCCCAGAGCTCTTCTCTTGACTAAGGGAGAGAAGTGCTTTGGGGAACCCTGAAACAAAGCGTCTTCTCATTGGTTTTTGTGAAGGGCAATCAAAAGCGTCTCTAACTGGTGCATTCATGTTAGCGCAAGGAGTTAGCAGGCACCGTAAGGTTCAATTAGCCATTTTTTGGCTATAAGAACCCTACAGCGCATGTTCTTCTACATAGATGTAGTTTCCCAGAGCCTTGGGGCGATCTGAGGCTCTGGTGATGAGAATGGACCATTTTTCTCAAATTCTCTGTGGAAAAATAATTATTTATTAGCGAACAATAATAATTTCATGGGCTAAAATAGTTGTATACTCTAATACAAAGACATTTTTATCGTGGGCATTTTGTTTTTGCATTTCAGACCATGTGATGTTACTCTAGGGAACAGTTTCTTTCAAATGTCGTCTGAGAAAATATAGGGAAAATTCCCTTCGAACATCACATAGTCTGGAATGGAAAAACCAAACGTATGATTTAAAAAGGTTTGTTTATTGGTCTTTGTATGACATAGCTTAATTTGAATCAAAGGATTGTATGCTATAGACTCTTTTGGTTTTTTGGAAATTTGTAAAATCATTACCAAAGTTTGAGAGGTAAAGGCTGATCTTCTTCTTCCTCAGAAGTGGTACTACCACTGAGTTTTTGTATGTTGTGTATACTTTAATTTGTGAGCACCAACCTTAGGTGGCACCTCTCTTTCCAGTGATCTCTGCAGCCCAAGTCAAAACAAAACTTGAGAAAAATAAAACAGAGAAACTTTCACTGGCTTTTGTAATCCTTTTGAAGAGAATACTGTAAGTGACAGTTCATTTTTGAAGAAATGACACTGTGAAGAATGGTAAATTGGCATAAAACAGTTTTGTGTATGCTTTGGGTAAATTCTCAGTTTGTTAAAAGGGAAAGATCTTTGTGTCAAGTTTATCCACTAGGCTTGAGGATTTTGATATTGGCAACAGTCATTACAAATCATTGTTCCAGTTATATTATTTACATGATCTTATTATTGTGGTTGTTTGTGTTAATATTTTGAAGAAAAACTGGAAAGCAGGACTGAATGGCACAACATATCAGTTTTTAAACCTTCACTTCAAGAAAAAGTGAATGCATACATCAGGAAAGGGTATGCTAAATCTTATCCAGCGTTATTGGCCTTGTCATTATCTTGTTAGCCCTGATACTTTTTGAGTCGGATGAATGATTGTTTAAAGTTAGTTTTAAGTTTGAATACGGTCTAACATTTTTGGATTTTAAAGTAAAGCCCTTTTAAAATGTCCTGCACTTTTTGCAGACAATACAACAAAGACTGCAAAAGAGCGGAATCTTTTATTTTTGGAGAGTGTCCACCCACCCCCCTCCCCCCCAAATCTCGGTCTGGATCTGCCACTGTCATGTAGTAATTGCTTGTCATTGTTTCAGTCCCTTGGGCAAGTTGCAGAGTTACGGCTGTTTCACCGAGTGGCTAAATTTGCAGTGCGTACACCTATTTCCATCAAAATAATCCTTGCAAAATTTTTGCACTTGTATTATGGTTCATTTGCAGAACAAGGCTTTTTGTCCAGGGGTCGATACAGTACAGCAACTATGTAGATCAGGAGGGAGTCAAGCGATACAACACAAGCATTGTGCCAAGTATGTGTCCTTTGAATGTTTTAATTAAATTTTAAATAATAATAATTATTATTTTTTGGAAGGACCATGAAGATCCAAGATTAAGTAAGACAATGTCCAGTCAGAGTGGATTCTTTTTGCAGCAGAGATGAACAGATCTGATGGCAGTAGCCAAACAATATTAGCCCATTGACTCCCAGGGGTTCCCCATTGACGAGTAAAATCGTCTGGCGTTAGACAGAGTAAAATACTAAGTCTGACCGGTTTAGGCCGGTTTGGAGGTCAAAGGGTTAAAGGTCCACCTTCAAACGACAGGCATTGCGTGCTGCGGAACAATTTTCATATATGAAAATCCAGCCAAATTTGAAATGCATCCAATCAGATTTCTACGGTAACCAATGCGAATTTTCATAGCAAAAGCAAACGGGGAAAAAGCCTGTTGGTTAAAGGTGGGCCTTTAAATTCTCATCAGCAAGTAACCTGCTAGTTTGAAGAAACATCTGGAGGTGAAAGTTGCGGAGTGGGATGGGGGGGGGGGGGGGGGGAGGGGGGAGTCTCGGGACTCAACTATTGAAGGAGATGCTGTGCAAGGTACAGCCAAGTATGATGTTCACAGTCTGAGATTGCCACCTTTATACTTAGGATAGCTTTTCTGCTTTTGGCTTACAACTTGGGACAGGTCACCTCGTTTTCAATCACAGTTGATTTGGCAAAGATTCACCTATATCAGTTCAGTTATTAAAACATCTTTGGTCTCTTTTATTTACAGATGATATTATTGTTCTTTCTCAACCAGTTTCCATGGACGAAGCTGGCTATTAACATGTCAACCAGGAATCTCTTCTATTTTATTAAATTAATACTTGTGTAAATTAGTAGGATTTATGATTGGTCAGTTAATCATAAAATGTAGATGATATACCATTCAACTACAAATGTGTTAAAATGCTATAATATTTTGAAGTACATATCTCTTCCACAAGCTCTTGCTAGAATATTATTCTGCACATGTTTAAGGCATACTTTGTTGATTTCTTCTAAAATCTCTCCCCTTTCCCTTTCATTGGCCTTGAGAGAAGAGGGAACTAGCCATAGTTTGTAAACACAGACAAGCAAGGAAGGGGGTATCAGCTCATTCCATACCAGGTTGGCATCACAAATTACTTTGCTCCCCTGTTTTCAAAGACCTTTCCCAATGAAAAGTTGTTTAGACATTTTTTTTGTTGTTAATAAAAAGCCATGCAATGTCAGGTTCAGGGCCTTAAGCATCCTACTTTCACTGAGTGGGTTTCCCAAAGTGCCAAAGTAATGGGAAAGTTTGTTCGTTGTATCGGGGTCTTGTTGTATACTTGATCGTCATCGTGTTGTGTTTACAATACAACTTTATTTCACTACGCTGGCCACACGCAACAAAAGCTGGTTTCCAGGTGGGGCGTAGGTAAACACGTTACAATAAAGTATATATCTATATTTAAAATAGAAGTATATTACATAGAATCAGTGCGATCCAGTAGAAGGCATGGAGGGCGAGGAGGCAAGTTTGTGTTTGAAATCAGAAAGCAATTTTGCGGTCTTTGCCTCATAGGAAAGATTATTCCAGAGCATTGCACCACTATACTTAAAGGTGCGCTTCAAAAAATTTGTGTATGGCCTTGGAAGTGCTAGATCAGTCTCGATATTCCTAAGATTGTAATTTATGTTAGTATCATTCAGCTTTACAAAGGAGTTACTCAGTTCGGGGGCAGATAGATCATTGAGGATTTTATACATAAGGGTAACCTTTGTATGGAAGCGCCTGGTTTCAAGGGTTTTCCATTTCAGGTTATTCAACACATCTGTGGACCTAGCATCATATGAAGAGCCTGTAATAACCCTTCCCGCACGATTTTGAATTTTTTTCTAATTTATCTTTCAGTTGCTTACCAAATGTATCTCACAGGGGTGAGCAGTAATCAAAATAAGGTTGAATGAGTGATCTGTATAAAGTTACGAGGGTTCAGAGGGGGACAAAAGGCTTAATTCTTCTCAAAGCACCTATGCCAGCACATGCCTTTTTACATATATACTCAATATGAGTTTCAAATGTAAGCTTTTCATCTAGTAGAACTCCCAAACATTTGTTAGAGGTTACGCGTGAAACCAAATTATTATCAATGGAGATTACATTAGGTAAATCTCCAGATTTAGTGTTCAAATTATATGTTGACCCAACAACCATTAACTTAGTTTTGAGAGGGTGGAATTGGAGCTTATTAACAGTGAGCCAGTCGCTTTGATTTTTTAAATCAGAATTTATATTATTAACAAGTGCGCCAATATCAAAACTAGAGGTAAAGATTTGAGTATCGTCTGCATATAAACAGGGGGTAGTGAATTTTAAACAATTTGGTAAATCATTTATGTAGATAAGGAAAAGGAGAGGGCCAAGAATAGAGCCTTGGGGAACTCCACAGAGTAAGTTACTTTGAGAAGATAAGCAACCATTTATTAAACGTTGTTGTCGGGCAGTAAGATAAGACTTGAACCACATCAATTCTCTATCAGGGACTCCATAAAACTTAACTTTCTCTAGTAAAATAGAATGATCAACTGAGTCGAAGGCCTTACGAATATCAAGAAAAACTACACCTGTTAATTTTCCCTTATCCATATTATCAGACCAATCATCGCACATTTGAATCAACGCCGAGACAGTCGAGTGGAGAGGGCGGAAACCAGACTGGAATTTAGAGAGAACAGAATTAACTTTCAAATAGTGATAAAGCTGTTGAAAAACTTCTTTCTCGAAAAACTTACTTATTATTGGCAGGATTGAAATGGGTCTATAATTTCCCATATCACGACGGTCATTGCCTTTATAGACCGGGGACACGCGCGCATTTTTCCAGTCATCAATAAAAATTCCAGAGGAAAGTGACAAATTAAATATAAAAGTCAAAGATGGAGCAATTATACTAGACGCGATTTTAAGGACCTTGGCAGGAATCTTATCAAGGCCAGTGCTTTTCGACACCTTTAATTTTTTTAGCGTAAGCGCGACATTTTCCACTGGTATATTAGAGAATCTAAAGGCTGGAAAACTATTCTGAATGTTGCTGAGATATGTGTTAACGCTATTGGAGGACCTTTTCGTTGATTCAGCGGCCAAAGTTGGTCCTATGTTTACAAAGACATCATTAAATGACTCGGAAATATCTTTATCGTCAGAAACAATTTTATCGTTAACAAGAATATCATTGACAGGGGAAGATTTATTACCTTTGCCTGTAAGTGAATTTATTAATTTCCAGCCCGCCTTAGGGTCAGTAGCCTTGGACGCATCGATTTTCAGGCGAAAGTAGTCAGATTTCGCTTTACGCATCATACAATTTACCTTATTCCTGGCAGATTGATAAAGTATCCAGTGGTTGTGCGAGCCGTATTTAATAGCATGTATTTTTTATGGTAATCTCGTTCCTTCATCATTTTCTTTATGTCAAACGTGAGCCATGGTACTGATGATTGTCTCACACGCATATGTCTGATAGGGGCATGGTGATCTAAAATTGCCAAGCTAAGTTAGGGTCGTCAAAACATTCAACATTTTGCCACGAGGCTCTATTAAGGTCGTTAATAAAATCCACTTCGACAAAATGTTTGAAATTTCGAACCTCTTTAATAATGGGTCTAGTTTTGGGTACAGCAAACTTTCGTACCGCATAAATTAGACTGTGATCTGAAATCCCTAGGTGAATAACTCCAGAGACCATATTTGTAAGAATTAAATCAATAGTAGTGGCCGAGGATTTAGTAACTCGGGTGCGCTCTTTGATAGTTGCTCAGTCTAACTGATAAACTGAGGATATGAACTGCAGGGTTCGAGTATGTACATCAAGGGGTGTTTTGGCATAGTCAGAGTTAATATCCCCCATGAGAATCAGTTACTTATGTTCGATATCACAACGGCTTATCGTCCTTATCCGAGAAGACTTGAAAGTCTAACCATTTGCGGTAATTACAAAGGCAGCACTTTCTCCTCAGTTATTTAAAGACCCCGGCCGGAGTCGAACTCACAACCTCCCGCATGGCAGCCCGGTGCTCAACCAACTGAGCCACTGGTGCGCGGTATGGTAAACATGTAAACAGAGCTGTTCTTTCCAGGAAGTGGCCGACTTGACATTGTTCCGAAAAAGAGCCTTCAGTGTACCTTTTTACATGAAATTTTCGCGACATGTTTATTTCGCGATTTTGCGAAAATTTTATATTTTGAATCACTTCAATTAAGTTCGCTTTCTTGAGTAATACACAATTTTTATTTCATTAGCAATAATACACTGGCGGTACTACACCCTTTATTCCCGCCTTCTCCCATCCTTTCAAGACATGAACCCTCCCCTGTGCGCTGGTGAAAAGGTCATACTGTGACATCTCCACCAACCAAGTTGCATTTATTGGTGTCAAAACCGATAGCTTAAGGTCGACATTCATAACCAAGGGAGTTTGGAAATTCCAGTGGAGGCGACAGTTGTAACGGAAACATCTTCAAAGAACATGGAAGCCAGCATTGAGAGAGGAACAGTATTACAGGGAGCCAGTTGATGGACCGCCTGGAGATGGCCAATGAAATGACTTCAGTGATGAGGATGATGAAGACATTGCCTCAGGACAGTAAAAAATGGGATTTTGTAAATGTTTCAGTGGTAATAAACTCGTTCTTTCTTGATCATTGACATAATGTAAGTCACTTAATTTTCGCCTCATGTTATGTTCGCGAAATTTGCGAAGTGTCAATAATTTTTTCTTCAAAATGCGGCTGTAAACGTGTAATAAACACTCGCTAAGAAGCAGGCTTACACAGTGAAAAATGTCGGTTACCAAACTTCAAGAGGAAGCTAACCATTTAAAAATCAAGCCTTAGACTCGAATAAACCATTATTCAGCAATGGTTTTTTATGTATATTGATTGCATGGTTTTGGTAAATAATCGGCACACTAACCACTCAGTTGATCTATAGTGGTTAAGTGGATAAAAATAGGTCCTTCAAAGTGGGTGCTTCGGGTTCGAATCCGCCAGTGATTACTTTTTCTTTTTATCTGATACCACATGTCCTGGGACAGAGTAATCTAAATGGAGGATACTGACTTCATTTGGAGCAAACTGACAATGAAGGATAATCCTCCATTTGAGGGAGAGATAGTGTTGGGTGTAGAAGTTAAATTACCGAGTGATTAATTAATCATAGTCATTAGGAGTGCCATTTTTTGATACGTAGTAAATAGCGATTTCTGAGTCTCGAGGAAAGTTTCCAGCAGCCGGAGAATAGCTAGTTTGGTCTCCCTTTCGGCCTTGTCTTTCTCAAAGGCGTTAATAATTCATATTGTTATAAACGTGAATCTTTTCCCCCAACAGCGCGCGCTCTCATTGGTTACTTCGAGGTCACATGACATCTAACAATAAAAATGTTTCCCGCCAGAAGTTTCTGAGCGGGCAACAGTGCAAGATCTATGACGTCAGAGGGTAACAGTGCACTGTTACCTGCCGTTGCACGTTTTTCTTTTTGTGTTATATAACAAATCACTTAATGACTGATCCATCGGGAAACAGTTCATTTTTTTTCTCTTGAATTTCAGTGCTTCCCTCGGCTGCGCCTCGGGGAAATATTGAGATTCTTGGGAAACAAAATTAACTGTTTTCCTCGGGACCAGTCATTAATTAAGTGTTTAATGTTATTATTCAATCGATATCGGAGTGCCCCATTTTGGTCAGGTGCATCATCTTGATACGCAATGAAACTACAGATCAAGAAACGTACGCCTGAGTTCGTTCAAAAACTGATCAAGACACAGATCAAGACATTTGAATTTAAATGAACCTTTCCACTAATAAACCTCCGGGAAAAAAAGCACATATAAAAATAAGCTACCCGCAAACAATGCATTTTAAATTTCCCGAATATTCGACATAAAACTTTCGCAGTACTTTTTATGGTTAGGGTCCAGGAACCGGTTGCTCGAAGCCTGGTTAGCGCTAACCGTTGGTTAAGGACGGTGCCTACTAATTCGGAGGTATTTTTGCGCGGTTTACTGAATATGCGGGAAAAGCAGATCTTAACAAGTGTTATTGAAATCCAAAAAGAAAATTGGGGGTAACCACGCATTTTTCGAAGATGATTAATAAACAATATATGAAAAAAGCTTTTAAAGACAAAGCAATGTATGTCTTTTCCAAATGAAAGCTTAATTATAATTATCTCTGAAAAAATGCGTGGTTACCCCCAATTTTCTTTTAGATACCAAGAGCACTTCACTAAGTTCTGCTTTCTCCGTATAGTTTTAAACCGCGCAAAAATATCCCTGTATTATTAAGCACCACCCATAGGAAATCCAAATATCTCGAGATGCGCAGAACGTATGCGCAATAATAATAGTAGGTACGGTCCTCAAAGGAGCAGTGTCACCGGTGGCGCATGCGTGACAGCCAGCCAAAATTTTCAAAACATTTGCCAACCTTTTCAAAGGAGTGTGTGGGGAGTGAATATCTTACACAATCAAAGCCACCCGTGGTCACTTTAGTGAACCAAATATCCTGTGGCGTTCAGAAACAAATGACCCCAAATTCACTATATTTTCGTTGTTAAAAAATGTTGCTGTTATTCATCGTGGTGAAGTACAATAAGCAGGATGTTCCACTGTGATTGGCTGGTTTTCACCGAAACAGCGAGGATCGAAATGCACCAATCCCAGCTGCTGAAAGTGACCATATCGTGAGACAAACGAGAATACTTTATTATTATTTTCTTTGTTGTTCTTTGCTCCTTTTTTTCTTTGATTTTGTTGTTTTGAAGGGGATTTGATCGTGTGTTACCATGTCGAGTCGTGGCGGCCATCGAGTTGGAAGCGAACAAATAGTGATTCAGTCTCCTCAAGAAAGCGTTAAAAGAGCAGTCAAAATACCAATACAGCATTTATAATGAAGAAAAACTTTTTAAGACACGAATTCATGAGAAATTCGACGTATGGTGTAATGGAAGCGCAAGCTGTTCCACCATTACCAAGAATCGAAGTCCATCTTCGTATTTCATTTCTAGGGAGTCGCTTAAATGTTAGAGACCACCACATCATCGTTTGTTGATAACACATTTACTATCTTCGCTCTAAAATGTCTATTTGAACATTTTGAAGAAAAAAACTGCATTTAGATGAGAGGAACTGGGTGCACTGGTTGTGTTTATTTGTTGCACGAATTATAAGACCGCAATCGGTGAGTAAAACACGGGTGAATTTTTTCGCTTCTTGACGTCTTTCGACTTCAAAGTCGTTTCTTGGAAATAAATACACTTTCTGAAATGGCATCTTAATCTTGATAATATGTCTGGTTTATCACAGAGAAGATAAAATTATGTGTGAGTGCTTGAACCGCCGACAGAGTTCCCGCTCACACTTCACTGAATTCAGCCGTGTCACGCAGAAAACAAACATGGCAGTATTTGTGTTCGATTTTATTTCTTGGACTCCAAATCAGCGATAACAGATAAATTTGCATTTTAGTGCCTTTCTAAAGCTGTATTTAGTCTAGACTTAAACAGAGAAAGCAAAAAAAATAACGTCTGTTAAAATCTCTGTGTGTGAACTGAAATGCTGCGCATGCCATCGAATGACACTGCCCCTTTAAGAGGTATCAAAACCCCTGGGCGGGGGGGGGGGGGGGGGTACTTTAGGAATTTCTGGGTGGGGATGTGCCGCTGGGACCCTGGAACCCTTAGCCTATACCAGAGCTAGTTCAGCTGAATTTTGCTACCCTATACTAGAGTAAACTCCCACCGATTTCCGTCTAAATACCGATACTTGAGAGTTAATAATATCCAGAGGTTTTTCATGATAGCCATTTAGCGACACTGTTGAGGCTGAGTTGCGTAAATTTAAACTTTGCCGACTCGACTTTTAATATTTTTGAGCGGGAATTTCTGGTTTCCTTAGTCTTGATAAAATCTTCAAGCGACTGGTCAGTTTCGTGAAAAATGATACCCTATTCTGGACCCAAACGCTCTGATTTATATACCCTATGCTAGAGTAAACTGCTTGAAAACCATACCCTTCACAGCGGCACATACCTACATAGCCCATATATGGCAGTACCCCCCCCCCCCCCCCCGGATCAAAACCCATAGGTTAACATGGTATTTAACGCTGGTTAGCGCTTGATGCTTCGAGCAACCCGGGCCAGAGCATTAAAACGAATTTGGACACCCAATAGGTCAGCTACAGAGCATCCATTTCAGCAATATCTGCACTCAAGGCTTGAACCGTGTGTAGTTCGTAGTATTTGAAAAGTCCACCGCAATCTAAAACCGGCAGTTGACCTGGCCTCATTTGTTCAGTTGATCTTTGCCTCATTTGCATTTGCATTGACCATGCGCAGTCGGAGAGAAGTCTTTGATTTGTGAAACCCGTGCGGAACGCTATTCGAGTCTTCGACCTTTAGACTTCAAATACATACATTCAATTTTGATGGGGTGCTCGGATGATAGCATTGGTCGACCGAGAAAAGGCCCTCTTGCTAGCCATTATGACGCGTGATCGCCGAGAAAAATAAACAAAAGTTTTTATCGAAAATTATTGTG
>OX421445.1:17301453-17311453 GCA_949126865.1 Montipora capitata
TAGAGAGCCACAAGACAAGCTGTAGAATGGAGAAAGACTAAAGCAGCTAATAACTCAGTACCTCTGATGCCTCTAGGAGAAAAAATTGATCTTATATTTCTTTTCAAATGTAATATTTATCTACCCGGCTGCAAGTGTGGGTTAGGTATGCTCGTACGAATTTATTTAAGCTCTTGTGTTTTTGTCGTGTAGCCAATTAAATATATGGAATGAATTCCCTTTGAGTTTAAGAGAGACAGCTAACTTCCCCATCATGCAAGTTCTGGCTCACTTGTCATGATGTAGATTAAATTAACGACTCGATAATCTAATAGTCACAAATTCTGTCAAGTTTTAAGCTGTCACTTACATGATCATGATATTATCATTGCCATATTTTGCTAGTCTAGTAGCCTCGGCTTATTGAGGGAGTTATTTTCCTGTAGAAACAGAAAGAAAATAGACTCAAATTACAAGTTTCAGACCAGTTTGGTTTGTTTGTGTGTAATCTATTCCTGGTAACTCGGGAATTTTGACATGCTGTTTATCTATTGACACATTGCGTTGCAAACAACCCAACGAACTCCTGAACGTCAAAAAGTTGAGTTTTGTTTCACTCAACTTTCGTGAATTTGAAGATAGTAGCTATTAACAACTTGTTTGGTTTTTCTGAATTACCAGTTAGTACTACGAAGTACGTCCAAAGGTAAAGATTAACTGAGATTTGCAAGTAATCTGCTTGCATTGTTGTCGCTTGCACTGAAATGCTGGCGAAACAGACTAAAGATGCTCCAAATACCGACAAACAAAAGAGCTATTTAACTGTCGGTTAATCAAGCATGACCTACTTGTCATGGACAAAAATTACAATATGTGAATTTAAAACACTTAACAGTCTTGGTTCTGGTGGGTTTTTCGTCGATAGGTGGTCTCCACAAACAACATTAACAAAGAAGAACTGGGAAACTTAAACCGTTGGCGTGAGATTTGTAGAAATCACAGTCTGAAGAGAGTTTTCATGTTCTTGAGAAAGATCTGACAGACTTGCCTAATCCTCAACATCATCAAGAAGGTATTTAAAATTAAATTTCTCTCCTTGAACCTGCAAATATTAATCTTGCTTTTGTCGCCTTAATTGTGAAGATGCAAGACACTTTTTTGCATTGGGAAGAAAGAGTTACCACGTTTTGGACGGTAAAAGCCAGTAATTTTCAAGGAGAGACATCGTGTGGTGATAAATTTTAGAGTATGTTGTTTTGATTTAGTTGGCACTTTCTGCACCCAATGAAGTTGACTTGTGAGCTTTAGATGAATTCGTTTGGATGTAGGCTGGTAAGATTTTCAAATTGAGGGTTTCCGTTGAGATTTAAACGCTTCGTTGATTGACCCGAGGCCTCTTGATATGGTTAACTGAATTTAATATATACGCTTGAGGGATTTTTACATTTATCATAATTGTGATATTAAGTATGAAAGACACATGTAAATATAGTCCATAAACTGCCGTCTTAGGAGGTTATGGGTACGCTTTAGGTTGGTATATGTTGATCGACGAATACAAGGCTTACTTTATCTTTCGAATCGCATAGCGGGAAGAGTTTCTGGTTGAGTCAGGTCTTGATGCCCGTGTTGATTATCTATTTCGACAGCCGATACCATTAGATGATCCAACTTACAAACATTGTTCTCATTTCCAAACAAATTGACATGAATTCGTCGGTAAATTAAAACAGCACCTTAGTTTACAGGGAAAGAATGCTAGAGTAAAGAAATAGGATCGTGCTGGCTATGCAATGGCCAAATCAGTTTTTAAGTTCAATCTTAACACTACCATTAACCATGATAGGAAGCAGACATTTGAAAAAGGTAACGCCTTGTTAATGTAGCAATATAACTTGCTTTTAAACGGTCCAGTTGAAGCAGAAACTTCAGTGTTTGTTTGATATAATGAAAGCACGTCTTGGCGGTTGCCTTCAGTTTACTGTGTTTGCCTCATTCATTTTGAAAGGCGGTTGTGCTTCAACTTGCAATGTCTAAAGTGTTTTGCATGTTCATAAAAATAAGGAAAAAGCCTTAGACGTTTCCAAATCTCTGTCATCTTTTGTATCTTTCATTCGATTGGATTAACGATATCAGTAAGGGAATTTTCAATTCAGGCAAAACTCTTGTATCGACATAAACCGTGTACGTCTGTAAATCTCACCTCGTGTGGGTGGATTCAAACCAGCTGGCAGCTGTAGCTCCAGTCAGTTTTTGGAATCAAATCGCCTGTTTTCTAGCAAGGTCAAGAAAATATGGATGGTGGTTTCCAAATCTTGAAGCAGTTAACTGATTGATCAGGACATTTTCACAGATGGGAACCCATTGCACAGTACTAACTTCTTGGCTGCATGACATTTCAGTTATTTTATTATGAGAAATTAAAAGAAAACAAACAAACAAACAAGCCAAATGGTACAGCAAGCAAACACAAAAATACTGCACCAAATGCATTTTAATTTTTTAAGATAAAATGTCAGATTCAGTTATCATGATGCCTAGGTTACTTAAGGCGTGTCTGTTTAAAATTACAAATTTCCTAGACAATTTAAAACAACACGTTCTCCAGGCCAGGTATATTATTGAGAATCCTTTGAAGAAAAATGATTAAACATCGGTGTTTTAAAATGAAACTTATAAAAGTCCTATTAACAACTCATTATTTCCTGCAATGCTCGGATGGTTTCAGCACCGGGGTCAAAATTCTTCATTCAGTGACCTTCTTCGTAGATTCACAGTTGAGATTTGTGTTATAAATAGATGGTTGGAACATTACCCAATAAAGGCCGATGAACAGTACCACCTTGTGGATTATGTATGCAAGGTTCTAAAGTTTAATTTGCAATAACACATCATGACTATCGCCAAATTGACTCTGCATGAATCACACTGAGATCAAATATTGTCTTCACTTTCAACATTTCGCTTCCAGTAAATAAAAATTTTACAACAATATTTGACAAGAGGTAATCAGGTCGATTTATGATCCAAACAAGATTGAGCAACGCTTCATTCTTCTTTGCAAGTTTTCTGAAGAAACCGAGTCCCAACCTTGACAGTTGAAATGACCAGCCAAGATTAATTCAGTTTCACTTTACAATTTGAGTAGCGAAAACTGTAGGAGCCCTCTTTTAATATTATGATCAGCTGTCGCTTTAACTGACCTTGAATTGGTCAAAGAATTTCAAATTTACTTTGATAACGATAACATAATAAAAGTTCTTATTTACACATACCCTTCGAAACATGGCCATGTTTTTACTCACATTTCAGTCACACTTCATGGTCGACTCAGGAGAACACTTCGTCGCTGTTTAATTTACGGCATAAACTGAGATAAATCCAGCTAACTCACCAAAGGCAAGAATAACAAACAGCTGGTGCTGAATGCATGAATCCTCTGTTTTAAAAGCTCGACTTAAAAGCATCTTAAGGTACCTGATTCCAGCTGCACAGTTGTTCTATGTGTACACTGAAGAAAAACTTTAGGGCTCAAAGTTGTTTCATCTATACTTATATGCATATGAGTTGTTTAAGTGACATGGTCTGTATTAGTAAGTTTTAAACTTGCCTTGCGTTCGTTCAATCTCCTAAACAGTTGTGAACTCGTTGTTTAGGGAAATATATGCAACATTGTATGGTCCAAATTTTACATTTCCCCGAATAAAGTGCTCCTTCGACTGCTCCGTTGTTCACTAGTATTTGACACTCCTGAACTGCCTTTGCAGTTTTTAGGGAATTCAGTTAATCGCAGGTACATACATTATTCCCTAAACGAATAGTAACTGAAGTAAGGTATCGAAAACAATCCGGTTCATCGCAGCAGGGAATATACACTTTACCAATATTACTATTCATGATTATATACCATATTAATTTAGAACCCAAACTCTATGAGAATTTCGTAATGGAGAATCATGTATTCACGTATACACTTGGCAAAGCACAATAATTCTGACAAAAGATTTCCAATTTGCGCGAAGTACTTTAAAAATTTACCTCTGCCAGTTGTCAGGCGATAAAATTCGGCGCTTGGCAACACTGAGAGCTCTGAATTTAACCGTTCGACGATGTTATGTTAGTTGCCATCTGAGTTAATTAGGCCCGCCATTCTTCACAGAAGATGCTTTTCCGATAGACGCTGGTCTTATTACGATTAGAGCAATCATGTTTGGGTGACAATATTGTCCGAGATTTTTTTAGTGAAGGTTATTTTAAGCAAAATCTATTTGCACAAATAGTTAGAATTGACTGTTAAAAACAAAACTATACAAATGAGCACCATCGACTATGCTTACAAAACTAACAATCCATTTGAGACTTAACTTGGTCCCAAGGGTGCTCAGAAGTAAACACACAAAAATGTATGGAGCAAAAATCTCATTGTAAAACATTAATTCTGCGGTGTTGTACGTCAAAAGGTCAGTCGAATAAAATTTTAATACAAAGTTTTCACAGAGAAAAACTTAAAGAATTCACAGATTTATGGAATAAACGACCTTAATTTAATAATTTCGCTTTAACTTTTGGCCTACATAACAACAAAGATATATCAAGATTTTTCTCTTTTTTGGTGAATGTTTATGGCATACCGATTCAACGTCAAAGAACAGAAAATTCAAATGTAAATCAAATAATCGTGAACGCGATAGGGAATCGCCGTTATTAATTGCAATGATGTCAGTCCATTTGATCTCGCAAGAAACGAATTTCAAGAGAAAGCTTTTCCTTTTCCATGACGAGTTTCTCTTTTTCCAATGCTAACTTTTCCTTCTCAAGAATGAGTTTATCTTTTTTAAGTCTGTCTATCTCAGCTCGCACGTGCGAGCTGGGTTCGTCTTGGAAGTATTGATCTGAAAGCTTCCTCCTCTTGCTACTGATCACGTGCGAAATTGACGAGGGAAGCATTCGCCTTTGTTGTGGTAACAAAACGCGTTGATGCTTCGAAGAAGAGCTGATTGCATGGCTTGTGTTGCTTGTACTCGGCAATTGTCTTGGGAAAGAACGCGCGGCGGAAACGACAGTCACTGGAACGGTAGACGATGAAACAACAACGTTGCCACTGCCTCCCGGCGAAGCGTTGACTGTATCATGTTTTTCTTGGTCGTCTGCTTTGCAAACAACTGCAGCACTTCCACCAGAAAACTGTGATTCTCTATCGTGGTTACTTTGTTTTAGACCTTCAATTTCTTCTGTATCTGAAGGCGCGTCCAACACTGAAGGTTTCACGTCTTGTCCTACTACCACATGAACGACGTGCTGTAAGCCATTGCAATCTTCGTGAACAGAGGTTTCACTGCCATCATCTTCGTTGGATTCGCAAGCTTGCACTGAAGCTTGATCGGTCTCATTAAAACTGCCATCAAATTCGTTTTCCAATCCCGGAGATTTCACTAAACTTCCACAATTTGAAATAGTTATCCGTAAAATGTCTACGATTCTTTGACTAACCGGGGAGAGTTTTCTCTGGGAAACCGATTGCTGACCATTCTCCGCAGAAGGCGTTATCGATTCTAACAGTTCCTTCTTAGCCGCTCGCACCATGTTCTTCCACTTTCTCTTCAGATCATTGGCCGTTCGTAAAACAATTGGATTCTTGCTGTTGTAATCGCCGCAAATGCGTTTCCACACTTCCACCTTCTGTTTGTTAGTGGCGGCATCGTTTAACTTGGAAGTCAGTATTTTGGCGTTTCGCTCAAACTGAGATATCAAGTACAAACTCTCCCCTTCAGTAAAGTTAGGCTTTCGCTTGTTAGCTACAAGTAGCAGATCCAGTGAGTCACTGCGTCCTTCGCCAGAGTAACTCTCCATCCGCGAATCGCAGTGCCGATCGAATAAAGAAAATCACATGGATTAAAACCGCCCAAAACAACGAGCGAAATTGAAAACTTTAGCCTGATTGGAATAATCGTTAAAACCGGCGAAAATCGTGCTGTAATCAACGTTCCCGGTAAATTAACTAATTCTCAGTTTCAATATCAAGTGACCTTTGGTGATGTTGACGTTAAGTCAAAGGCCTAAACTAGGACTCTTCGACTATTTGCTTCATCTGCGCGGCGACTAATACAGGTCTTAATATAAATAACTGCGAACACGTAATGCGTGGCTCTCAGCACGTATTATGTTAATCCCATGACGTCATAGAATTACGACAGGAGTTAGATCACAAAGCCTTTAATATATCAGATTTTCAGTAAATCCGGCTTTAGAAAGAAACGTGCTTTGTACAGTTTGAAAACCTGCCTGTTTTTATCAAGCCAATCTCGCCAGAATTTCTCAAATGCGGAGCGACAGTTTGTGATTTTATAACTTTAAAATAAGAATTAATTAGCTGTTGAAACCACTGTGGATCGACATAACCTGAACATATTTCTTTCCGATAGTACTTTAAGAAAGAAAAACGGCTGTAGCTTCAAATAAGACACCATAGATGACGGTTGTAGTTTACCTGCGCAAGAGATTATCATACAAATGGTGCATAATCCGCAGCCATCAAGGAGTCTTGCCAAAGGAAATCTACCCTAATTAATGCTAGCTCGGCACGATCAGTTCCAAAAAAGCCAGGCTTTTTTTTTTTTTAATTTTAATGGCTCTGTTTTTGACTAGACGCCTTCAATAAAGTGGCTTCTTAAATAAAATGCCAATGACTGAGCTGTGAAAAGGCAATTAGACACATTGTGAGTGCAAGAGTGAGTGTAATCTCATAGTGTGTCATAGTATTAGAAAGCAATGGTTGACAAATGTCTTTGTTCTAGTGAGAATTTGTTGCCAGTTTGCACTGAGGGAAAAAGTTCTCGCCTGTATGCACGAGACTGTAAATTCCAGGTAGTAAATAACACTTTCACAATAAAATAGGGAACAGCCCTAAAATGGTTTTAACACTTTTTATCAAGACTTCTCACCTTATGTGGCCACCCTCCCCTCCCCCCTTCCCCCCTCCCCCCCTACAGAAAAAAAAAGATCGACTTCTTACCTGTGGCGCAGTGTCATGCGTTGAATCACGGCTTAGAAATTGCTGTCGTATCATCACGGTGACACAAGACTTCTGCTTCCTTACGTCATTTAGCCTTAATCCTGAACTCTCCAGATTCTTAAAAATGTCAAAGGGAAGTCTTTGAAGCAGTGAAAACTTCATCTCCATTTACTCGGACTGTATATCTTTCGCTCTATGAAAAAAAGCGTGGTCAACATAATGAACGGATGAATCCAGAAGGGCATTCTACAATTGAATTTAGAGAGTTAGTTAAGTGTCTGTGTTATGGACTAATAGTTTAAATTGAGACAAATTTTACAACATATAAGACCACCTTTCGTCACCATTTCAAAACTTTGAACTAAGCTACTAGGCATAAAACTCGATAGTTACCCCGCAGGCGCCTTGTTCTCGAATTCACCAATCACCGATATCGGTTTTTAAAATTCATCTTTTCCCCCGTTAAAAGACGTGTCTGACCTAACCTTGAAGAATACCTTAATGAAAACCTTAATGAAGGAATGACTCACAAAACAAGTTGGGCTGTCTTAGAGATCTTACTCAAATGACCTTCGCCTGTTCAACTCTTACCTCTCCTACAATGAGACTCAGTCTCACGTACACAGACAATACAAATGGACTCGGACAGGACATTTTGCAAGTTCAAACGTGGAAGTGACTGACTTGTTTACTGGAAACGAAACCGATCTTAGGCTTTTGTAAAGTTTTCTTGCAATTTAATACGAGACCGTGCTTAGAACTGTTTACAAAACGCCCACGGAATGCATGCATACATGCACGAACTGCGTTTGTCCCTCTGCCTTACCCCCGTCCCTCCACTGAGCGAATTTTCCGCGATTTTAATTATTTATATTTCGAGGAATGTTAAATAGCAAAATGAAGCAGCATGATGCTTCTAATTTTACAATATCAACCGGATTTGCATGATAGACCTTGGTTCTCTGAAAGTAGCTCGGATGTCGCCCAAACGATTTGGAAGCGAAGTCAATGCCTGTTGTCAATGCAAATTAAAAATCAGAGAGTTCATCACAAAAATTGTCACCAAATATTTGCTCTGTTGTTTTCCCACACTATTCAGCCGTGTCGTGACAAGCGTTTTCTTCCGTATAAAAAACAAAGAACACAGTTGGTAATTAGTAATGACCATCATTATATGACTACAATTGTAGCTCCGTGGGCGGGCAAGATGAACCAAATACCGCGCTGCGATTGGCTAACCGAGCGAGCAAGATGGAGCTATACTGCCAGCTCGGGATTTGTCGCTTGGTCCCGCAAGATCAAAGATCATTTCTTTGGTGTTTTATCCCATATAATAAATCCTTTATTTACCAAGCTTGTTCGGTCATAAACACGCAAAGAAAGAACCTGGCCAATATCCAGCCACCTTGACCTTACGCTTGGTCAATAACCCATATATAATAGAAGAAGAAGATAAGTTTTTGGATGGGAGGAGGGGGTGGTCATGGAAAAAGAGGCTGATTACCATCGGAATTTGTACTTTGTATCATGGTCCAAGAGATTACTTCCTAGCGACTTCCTTGCGACTGAATGAATCCAGAAATCACATGTTACTGTAAACAGGAAATACCATAAGAATTCCGTGGAGAAATCCCATGCATTGTTTACAAATTTTTGTTTCCGTTCTCGGATAGGATTTCCAAGATATAAGATTTCCGGGCAGACTCTTACACTTTGTAAAATATCTTAAGAGGAAGTGAAGCCATTGTAATACCGTCTGCAAACGGTCAACACGGAACTCAAGGAAAAAATCGTGCTGTACGAGCGGCATGTATTTTGCGCATTTCTTTTCGATTCTCTTTTAAACAAGTAGGTGAAACTGACCAACGACCACGTGTGCAAAGAACCGTCAATCGCTTATTGTTTTTATTAATTAAAAAAGAGCGTTCCCAGATGAGTGGCAAGATACTTAGCTATCACTGGGCAAGTGCACAGGAAGCAATTAATGAATTGTTACTCACTTTCCGTCGGAATGTTCTTTGAGATCTCACTTATCTTCATCGTTCGAGCAACATAATGGTTAATTTTATCCTGACTTAACTTGTCCCTGATAAGTAGTAGTAGTAGTAGGACTGAGTGGAGTACAATTCAGGGAATAATCGGGCGAGTAATTTAAAAATGGGCCGCGCGAGGCCGATTTGAAATTACTAGCACGGTTACCACTGAATTGTACGACACGAAGTCCTATTACTTGTTAATCGTAACCATAACAAAATGGGAGGATAAAAGTCTTTGAATACCTTTTTGTTAGAAAAAAATAAAATTATATTCAATCTATTGTGCAAACAGTAGAAAAACAGCGAGAAAACCGCCATCCAAGTGCATGTGATTGACGCGCGAATGGCGTAGGTGTCCAATTACATGTATCCAATTTTGGATACCTGTAATTGGAAACCGACGTGATCGCGCGCGCCAATTACGTGACAAACAGGCGAGCACAGAACAAATCAGATTCGAGAATTTTGTAGGAGTTACGATTAGAGATATTATTCCTTCGACTGAGTTGTTTTTTAACCTTTGCATGCACACAGGGAAATACGTTCATACCAGCTCTTAATTAAGTGCGTCATCATTACGAAAACTGGCAAGTGTCATAAAAGGATGCATGCCTTAAGTATCGTAAAATGGGACGTCTTGAGCATCCGATGATACTAAAATGATTGGGGCAAGACAGACCAGCGGTCACTCTACGTTTGTACAGATGAAAGATTATTAAAGAACAAAAATCAACTATAGTAGGTTGGCCAATCACGTTTCGATGACTCACTCATTATTTTCAGATATCATTAATTATATAATAAAATGCTTGTGAAAAACGTGTTTACGGAAAATAAGTGACTTAGACAAACATACGAATTTTGTCAAAAACGTGTTTCGTGCGATTTCATGGAATGTACAGAGTGTAAATTAGCTAAATAGTTTTGCCTTGACCAGTTTTTTCACAAGATGTTTTACTATGTAATGAGATCT
>OX421445.1:17316453-17338953 GCA_949126865.1 Montipora capitata
GTTACTTTACAAGAACCAGTCACCTGAGTAAACCTTTCACACCTATAAAAAGGATGTGAGAATCAATCAAGAATCGGCTTGTCGTATAAAGTCACATTTACAACGCACACGCATGACTGATAAGCATGCCCAGAATTCAAAGCGCGCGTCATGAAACTGACTTGCTGTTGAGTGGTACTGGAACCATTGCAGCACTGCTTGTTCTTTCCAGTGTAATTGTTCTTGGAGTAGTCTGTAAATACTTCCGCAAGCTTTGCCAAAGGGTGAAAGAGCGCTGGAAGAAAAGACAATCAAAACAAGAATCAAAACCAAGGAGTGCTAGCGCTGTCAGAAGTAGTAGTGAAGATAAGTCATCGAAAACCCGCGAAGGAGGAGTAGTTTCACCGGAATTTTCTATCCCCTCCTCACGGAGCTATGTAGCACAGCAGCCTACACCAGACCTTGCGCAAGGCAGGACAGGAAGAACAAATGACGAGAAACGTTTTACGTAAGTTCTACGTTACAATGGTTTCCTCCTTAACGTTAATGAGTTTCCGGTAAAAATACAAAAGAAAAAAGGACAATGTTATTAAAACTGCATGAAGAAGAATCTCAAACAGGATTGACAGCGAGTAATTAATCATGAATAAATTCATTGATAATTAAAACATAAAACTATATTCATGCATAAGGCGATGTACCGATAATAAGTAAATGAAGTAATATATGTTTCTAAAGTTTACTTGTATCATATATCGTCGATATAAGAACAGTTTCTAAGATTGCACTTAAAACCGTGCCTATTAAATGTTGTATTGAAATAAAGAAGAGCGTCTTTTCTAACAAATTATCTCCTGAAATGCATACCGCGGTAATTTCATTCACGTCTTCTCTCACATATATCTCCTCTCGTTTCAGAGAATTGCAGTCGTCCTAGCAAATTAGTAAAGCTAGTCGACTATGGCCGACCAAGTAAAATTAGGAATTAACATCACTCGCATAGGCAATTTCTGCAATTTTGCACAATTTTCAGTATTCAGTTAGAGTTACTGCACTGTAAAACGCACCGGAATCAGATGAATGCGATCGGCTCGCAAATTAAAACATTTAAGTCGTAAGACTGACGCCGTAAAGCTAAATGGATAGTAGTCCTACGCTTAGAGGCGGATCTAGGGGAGGGGTGCAAGGGGTGCGAACCCCCCTCCTGAGATAACCTGTGGCTTTCTAATCTGCAAAAAAAAAACCCAGTCAGTTAAATCATTTAGTCTGGATTCTTAGGGCTGCACCCCTTGCTAAGAAATATCCTGGATCCGTTCCTGTACGCTCATTCTTCCTTGTTAAATTAACTTTTTTCCAGGTTGATGTCTTTATATGACAAAGCGGAGGAAATGGGTGAGCTCGACCCCAATTTGTATTACCAAGAACGAGCGGTACGCATCGGCAGAGACAAAAAACTGGGGCAACTCAATATCAAAGTCAGCTACAACGAGAAGAACAGAAACTTATCGGTCACCTTGGTAAGCGGTAAAGACTTTCCGCTGCGAGATTATTTTGGAAGTATTGATACATGTGTAAACATAACTGTTCTTCCGCACCGAGATCCGAGAAAACAAACCGCCATTCATCGTCGTTCCGTTAACCCTCCGTACAACGAGAGGTTCGTTTTTAACATTCAAGCCGGTGAGGATGCGCATGCGCACAGTCTCCTGTTGGTAACATTCTTCTTCGACAGCTTTTCGCATGCTCATGTATTGGGAGAGTGTCGAGTGCCACTCATCTATTGTGACTTTACGGGTGCAACCACGATATGGTGCTATTTAGAAGAAGCCCACGACTCGGTGAGTAACAACTTCATCATTCATTTTCCACACAAATAGAAACTGAGAAAAATAGAGAGAAAATTCAAAACACATGCAGTAATTTTGTCGTTAATTAAGTTTTCAGAAACTGTGGTCTTCATAAAGATGTCAATGTTAGTGAGGAAAACTTACTGAGTGGGGAGTTACACGCATCTGTTTGTGAATGATGTAATTAAAATTGCTGCGTTTCGATCAAAACTTTTTAAAATTTGTTTTTAAGTATTTATGCACCTATCAATGGTTTGCTCCAGGATGGGGGGGCGGGCAACCCACGGGAATTAGACTTCCTTAAACGCATGGGGGTGGGGATTTTGACATTCACAACGGTCCCCAGGGTGGGAAATTTGACTCGACCGCCATCTTGAAAAGTTGAGATGACCTGGGAATGAGTGATTGAGCGAGTTTCCCGCGTCCAAGGATGGCGGAACGAAAGGTAAGGAGTATCGCGTTCTTTTTTTAAGCAAAAATGTTTTCTTTTATGCCCATCAGTGCTCTATCTTTAAATTTCTAATAAGTTAAACATAAGGTATTTTTTCCTTCAGCTTTCAGAAGAAATATTCGTAAAAAAGCTGATTTACAACAAAATTTATAACTTCCTACGCCTTCACTAGATGCCGCCCTACCACAAGTTTTTTATGTATTCTCCGTGTCTATAGATTTGCTATTATACTCCAACTGTCAAATTAAATGAAATTCTGGTTAATTCTGGACCTCAGTTACAAACCTCAGTTGGATGAAAGCGGAATACGACCTATTCCAAATGAATATAGAAACCTGTGACAAATCTCACCAAAAGACCAGTAGTGCTATAATAATCTTACCTTTTGATACTTTCTATGTTAATTTTTAATAATTCTACACTATAATTTTTGTCTACAAGAAATACAATTAAGATTGTTTTGAGAGGATCCTGTTTAATTGTGTTTTTGTTCAAATCAGTGTTGTGATATGCCTTCTTCATTTGGGGAAATTTACAAACTTGGTGGGGACCATTTGCCAACAAGTACAATTACTCTGAAGGAGTCTGGCAATAAACTTGTTGTGAGTGCCTATCATTTTTTTAACTTAATAATTTTGCAAGGTGTGTGGTCCGCAGGGGTGGGAATTTTACTCATTATGGAGACCCAAGGGTGGGGAAATTGACATTTGAAACCCTGAAAATGTCAAAATTCCCGTGGGTTGCCCGCCCCCCCCCCCCCCCCCCCCCCCATCCTGGGGCAAACCATTGATAGGTGCATTACAACTACAGTTCGTGTTAAGGGTTCGTACTATTTGTGCTTGCAGTACCTGTCTGTTGTTGTTGTTGTTGTTTTAACGATTTGTTTAAAATCACATCCTCGCACCCGAGGGTGAATTGGAATGTTGTAACAAATATATGAAACTTAGTTATAAAAGAGAATCAAAAGCTCTCTAAAAATGTATTAACCAATCTGAGACTACTAAAAAAGACTATACTAGTAGTAATCAAAGATTAGGACTGCGTTCTCCGCCTGTGATAATAGTTGTCTGTTGCTGAAATCATTACTGTGAACGGCGGAAGTTTTACAGACATATAACATACTGACAAAGTCCACTATTGTTCTGTGGATTTTGATTTCCTTGCTTTATTTAATGCGATTCGATATGACCTTCGATGACACGTTGCGTGACGGCTCCAGTTTCGGTAAACTAGCAAATTCATGTTATTAAACGTCACATTTTCACTTTTACTGGCAATGTTTCAGCATGAAGGCTGATTTTTAAAAAGAATACTTGTGTTACATCTAGTACTCCGGGTATTCTGAGCTGGAAGCACAAATATCAGCTAACATCTGTAACCTTTGCTCTCGCGTTTCCGGCCCGTTTATCCGTGGTTTATTTTAACAAACTCCCGGAAAAACTCCGTGCGACTGGCAATAATTATTATTTCCGCTGATGAATAAAAATAAGTCAGCATTTACATTGCTCTTCCTTAGTTCTGGCTTACTCTTATAGGTCTTGGCTTCAGAGTACTCTTCCATCGATTCAATTTCGACCTTCGCTGAGTACAGACTGAACAATTTGTGGCACTGGAACTATATATTAAAGTCAACAAATGTAATCAAAAATATAGCCAATGAAATATGGCTGTTCCCACGCGTACGGTTAACATACCAAAGCCAAGGCGATTCGTTGCAGCTGGAGGATCTCGCAAAAACCGACTCGAAATCCTAACTCGAAAATCCAACTCGAAATCCTAACTCGGGAGTTATTTTGTCTCATAATAAAGCTGAACTACTGTAAGACTGTTAATTTCGTAAACAATTTGCGTGACGCTACGGACACAAACTCGCCGGCGCGTGCTTTATAAAAATAAAAACTATTCCTTCCAGAAAAATCAAATAAATATTATCGGCGCATCTTACAAACTTTGAATGAAGCTCTTTTTTTTTTAACGGAGAGCACTTTACCGTTTGAATCAGCGAATTAAGCACGGTAGAACCGAAGATATGTTTTTTTTTTTCGTGTATGCGGTGACATTGCACAATGCCCTCTCGCCGGCGCGGGCCTTAGAAAAGCAAACTTTTCCCTCGCCATTTCACATCGCTGTAATCAAAATTCAAGGTGTAAAAATAAGAAATATTCTAGCTTGTATTTTTAAAATAATTTGTGTCAGCAATATTCATCATATTATAGGCTTGTTAGGTCCCTGGGTGTTTTTCGAAAATCGCTAAAGTACATCTAACATGAAAACTCAAAACACGTCGTCTGGTTAAACAGAAAAATCCAGCGTATCGAGGCGTATTAATTAATCCTTTGTACCACAAAGGTAATAAGCCGTTGGAGCAAGAAAATTCGGTCTTATTCTCAGATCAAGTGGGCGGTTGAAAAAGGCAAACAAAAAATCAGGTATGATCCTAAAATAGATTGGCGACGCGCTCATTCACAGGCGGTGAGCGGTGAAAGGAAAATGAAATGGAACGTCATCGTGGAATGTCATTACTTTTACAGTACTTGTAATTTATAAATGCAACCGACGAGGGGTTTAAATAACATTACACTTAAAAGGACTATTCAATAAAATAAAGCTTGAACCTTCCAACACGTCCGACAAACAGCGAAGCACGAGGCAGAATGATTTGCGCAACGAAATTGTGACGTCATTCAGAATGGCGCCGAAAAGTTTCCGCTTGCGTGCACAGGGAACCTACGCGATAACAGGCAACCCAGAAGATTAGGAAGCGTTCTTCCGTTGTCGAACGCAATAAATGCATTTGTCTATGAACGCTGAGCCATTTTTGGAAAAATACTCAGTTTTAATTAAACCTTTAAGTCGTACACTTAAGGACGGTGCCTACCATTGTTACTGCGCATACGTTCTGCGCATCTCAAGGTGCTTACCAATAGAGGGATATTTTTGCGCAGTTTAAAACTATGCGGTGAAAGCAAAACTCAGCAAGTACTCTTGGTACCCAAAAAGAAAACTGGGGATAACCACGCATTTTTCAGAGATAGTTAAGCTTCCATATGGAAAAGAACGACATATATTGCTTTGTATTTTAAAGTTTTTTACAAATATCGTTGATTAATTATCTTTGAAAAATGAGTGGTTACCCCCAATTTTCTTTTTGGAATTCAAACACTTGTTAAGATCTGCTTTTCTTGCATATTCATAAACCGGGAAAAAATACCTTTGATTTAGTAGGCACCGTCCTTAAAATGAGTCGATGTGCCCTGGTCTGACAATCAGTGGGTGTAGGAGGAAGTAGATGGCGCATGCGTGAGTCCAGATGGTATTTTTAAAAAATAAACAAATTCAGCTCGTGTCTTGTTAGCAAATAGATTCCATGTTGCAGGGTGTCTGTTCAGTAATAGATCACAGATTAAGTCAAAATGTGGTAAAAACAAAAATCATGTGGCACACGAGGCGATTTCTGAACAGACGCAAGGCAACATGGAATCGATTTGTTTTATATAACAAAGCATTAAAATCTTTTTTATGATGACGTCGCTATGCGTCTGTCCTCTAATAGATCACAGGTGAGAACCAATCAAAATTCGTGCATTATTGAGCTTATTATATAATTATATGAAGTACTGGGCATATGTCGTATCATCTTATATGATATCTATCACCAAAAATATCGACTTCTTGCATGCTTAAAACTCATAGGATACTCATTTAATGGTTTTTTGCGTATAAAAGCTGATATTTCGAAACAAATTATGGAAACAGCGTCTTTTTTGTCACACGTTTGATGATACTTAGAGAAAGCTATAGCCTTATCTCGATTTTTTTAACCAATTTCATTTTTTGTTTAACTGTTTCCCAGGATACTTTCCTCGGTGGTGCGTTGCAAAACTTTTCCAATGCTGAATGCGGCGAGTTGCTGTTGTCACTTTGTTACGTCCCCAGTGACCAGACCCTCACGGTCGCTATCATGAAGGGAATGAATCTGACGGAAGGTCTCCTTCGTTCTGTTGGTTAGTAAGTTATTATACTTTCCTGTCCTGTTTTTTGTGCGTTTTCCTTTTGTCGTGAAAAAGTCACAATTATGTCCAGAAATTTTTTATTGTCAATAAGCTGACAGACACATAAATCTATAATTTATGCGACAATGACGCAATATTGATTACGTCAGATTGAAGTTTCTCGCATTTTTGTCTCGCGTTCTTCCCTGTTTTGACTTAATTTTGACCCGTCTGCCTTTTTTGCTATTGTAAAAAACAAATTGATGTCAGCTGTGGATCGAAGAGGCGATAACCGAGTGGATCCGCTGACTACTTTGACAATGTTATGACGATTTTCATTGTCAATAACAGGACAGACGCAAGGAAAGGTTCTATAAAGCTTCCGTCGGTGCATGGCTGCTATCTAACGCTCATACTGAAATTTCTTTCTCCGTCAATACAATAATGTCATAGCCTTTGGATAGCAAGGAAGGGGAATTTACAAAAGACAATTCCAGAAACAAATTTTGAAGTTGACTTTTCTGTCCAAAAATACAAGTAATGTGAATGAGAAGTGCGCTTAGATGCGATATTTGTCACGTTGTGCCCCGTTTAGTCTAAGTGTCAAACTACGTATTTCTAACAATTAAGTTAACATTAACGTTAATTCTATTTCTCAGTTAAGTACTTAAGAACTGTTTTTGCATCATTTGTGTAATGGAGTAAGGGCGACACTTGACAACTTTTATTGCCTGTATTTCGAGACACAAGTGTTTTAAAGGAGGGAGGACACCTCGCGAAATGGATCTAAATTAATGAGATACACGCTGAGGGTGCGTCTGAGATTGTATTTACCAGGAGCCCATAGAGCGAGTCCCAATCGAGTGTCGTAAAACCAAAACCAAAGTAATTACTTTGGCCAATCAAAAAGGACGGAGACAATCCAGTAAACCAATCAAAACTCGAAGTAATTACACCTAGGCGACACAAAGCGCGGGAAAATGTGCACGCGCGAGCCACGATTGGTGTTGGTTTCACTTCTGATTGATTGAAAAAGTGGCGCGAGAACTTTGAACCAATCACTGAGTGAAGTAATGCAAAACCAAAGCAATTCGCTTATTACTTTTGACAGTCAATTGAAACCCGCTCTAACCATGGTTTCCGGGAAAAAATTAATCTAAAAATGACTCGGTCTGTAAAAACGCCGTTCCATAATTACTGACTGAGTTGTACGCCGCCATTGACGAGTAGAATAGTCTGGCGTTAGACAGAGTAAAATCTGTAAGTATCACCCTCGGGATTGACCAGAAAGAGTTAAATCCTCGCACTAGTCGACTATTCATGATGAGAAAGAACGTTCCATTTCTTTCATTGCTGTTCATATTTCAACAGATAAGTTGTACACCAAGGCAACACTTTTCCATGATGGCAAAAAGCTCCACAAAAGGAAAACAGCTTTGCAAGCAGTAGGAAAAGTTTTCACTATTTTCAACGAGGCTTTGTTATTTCGTGTCGCTGAGGAAAAGCTGTCAAGATGTGCGTTAAAAGTATCGGTGAACCATTATAACGTGGTTGGAAAGAGTGCGACTGTAGGAGAGGTTAACTTTAGTGCGGAGTCAATCGGACTTGAGGATGCACACTGGTCCTCTGTTATATTTAAACACAACAAGGTGGTCTCAATGTGGCACACGTTACGGGGATTCAAGTTTATTGAAACTTCGAGGGACGATAAATCTCCTCTCTCGCCAACATAATTTCTGTTCAAATCAATTTCAAATCAAGTTAATAATACATTGCTTATGTATATAAAATGTTTTTGGCTCTTTCTATTTGCATAAATGAAAGTGCTTTGCTGGTGCTCATATCACCATGTTTAGGGTTGTTAATGGGGAACGCCTATGACGAGATTGGGAGTCAATATAACAATAAAGTTATGGAGGACTTCTTTGTATTATGTTGTGTTAAGCCTGGTTTTCAATAGCGACGCAGGTATAAGAGCGCTTATTTCATCGTGAAAACGGGGTTGACGCAAGCATAAGCACAAGCGCAAAGATCAATTTTTTTTCTTTTCCTTGTGCTCGGCTTCGCCTCATGGCCTATTGACCCGTAGTGTTAATTATACATTAAGAAATGTCACCAGCTCGATCATGATTGGCTATAAGCACGCCGCTAATTCTTGCTTGCTTTGTTTCTCTTACGTCATACCTACAGACAATAGATTTTATAAATGTAGAATTGACGTCATACCTACAGACAAAAGTAGTTTTATGCACGCAGAAGTGACATTACCTAACACACTAACCAGCAGAGAAGAGGAAAGCCTTCGGCTTCGGCAGATAACACAAACTGAGGCCTTGATAATTATCGCTATCATGCGAAAACTGACTCCAATAATTGTTAATTAGTGGCCGTTATCAGCGGGGTTGAATCCATTTTACCTAGGTTAGGTTGGTGATCCTCATTTTACCTAGGTTAAATATGCACTCTACCAATAGTTTAAATCAGTTATCAACCCCCCAAAAGGGCTGAAAATACTTGTGTATACCTTCCCTCAAGCTCTGTCTTGAGCATCTTAACACATCTTCGTATATTCTTATCGGTTTCTGTATTCATACATGTATCCATTCAGTCTCAACATTACATACAGTAAGGGAACAAACAACTGTACTATGCACTTATCGGTACTCGAAACCCTCTTGATCTATATAGGCCTGTGCCTTCATCACTACACTACAATGATGAACATGCTCAACCCACGACAGTTCTTTTGTCTGATAAGTCATAATTGATAACCATATATAATAACCAAACTCACTCAGCTCGCTGATTTTTCTTTAGACTTACTTTACGCTCCAGAAAAAGTTTCTTTAATTCATCCGAGTGCATATTCAACTTAAGTAAAATGAGGATCACCAATTTAACATGAGACTGGATTTTACCTGCAACATAAACACTTTGAAATGATCATGTAGACAGGATTCAGGCGGCGGCCGGTGCTAAACAAGCGAAAAGTGCTTTCCAAAAGCCATCTCCCTTTTTGGACAATTCTAATATTATACAAAAGTTGTTTCATATTGTTAAAAAAAGTGTTGAGAAGGCAAGAGTAACTGCAGAGAAAAACATTTATCTAACTGACAACTCTAGAAGGAACAACACACAAACAGCGGTGGCACAAGCCACAACAAAATATCACTTGATGTCGGTTTCCTTCAGAAATGGAAACTTTTTCGCATTGCTTGTGTTTTGTTCCTACTACAAAGATGAGATGGCCAAAGAAAAAGAGTACGAGACAACTCTTTCAGTTTTCGAAGGTTCTGGCGGGATTTCATGATCAATTCACTCTGGCGAAGGGCTAACGCTCGTAACCTCGACTCACATTCATTATTACAATGGTTAATCCAAGTTACCTTTATCATCTCTCTTCACAAAACCAAATTGTTCTTGTTCCACTCGAGCTCCACACCGACGCAATACCAAAGTTTCTTTTGGAACACAACTGAAATTATAGTCACTTACCTTAAAAACTCGGCCATGTCAATTTGTCTATCATTTTCGTCATTGTGTGAACGATTTAGAGACATAAACTGAAATTACAGTCACGGACGATATAAAAGTATTTTGTTTTGACGCAACTAGCAGACGGTTTATCGCTTCCACCGGTGTACACCGGAGAGAAAAATTAAGGCCTCGTCCACAAGCAGACGTTTTGGTGTGAAAAGGTTATGTTTTTTTCTCCGCTTTCAAGAAAAAAAATTCACACGTAGCGTTTTCGAATCGTTTTCACCTGTTCACATTTATGCTCTAAAACTATTCGAAAACGCCAATGCCGCTGCCGGAAGGAGCATGCACATTTCTCAGTAAAACGAGCCCGTTTCGTTTGTCTGCCAGACAAACTTGTTTCGCGAACACGGTGTTCGCGAAACAAGTTAAATTAACCTTAAATTCCCCGCAAGGAAATGCTTCTTAAAGATTTCGTAGTCAGAACAAATACCTGGTAGATCAAAAGGCAACAGCAAGGCTGACTCATTTGTTTGAACGGATGATGGAGTGAAGCTGCTTCTTAAAGTTAGAATCGAAGATAAAGTATTCTAGCTAGACCTTTGAAAATGTCGACGGGGGATCATGTCAGACAAAATTTATCCTTGGAGGGGTTGAGGGAGGAGGTCAGCTGGATCCAATAACGTGATGTCATCGTTTTGGTAAAGTTTTGTTTTCAGTCACTGTCCAAACCGCGAAAACACGAAAAAAGCGTTTTCAAACATCCCTACTCTGGAGAGTGTTTTCGGTCACCGATTTCAGCGGATACGTTTGGACGGAATACCAATCTGTGAATACAAGTTGTGTTTTCAACACAAAACGGATACTGCGTGTGGACGGGGCTTACGGAATTTCACTATATTTCATTGGAAAAGATTATCAGAACGTTTCCGCATATACAAACTAGCGCGCATGTCTTCTCCCAAACCGTGAACAAAGGTAAAACGGATGATCTGTTTTCACCTGCGTAAAGCAAACCTTAGCAGTACTGAAGTTGTCATGAGAAGTATTTCAGCCAGATATTTAATTTTCGTTTGTAGCCAAGACTGAGCTCGACAATGCATATGGATTCAGAGAAAAGAATTATTCAAGGTAATGAAATGTTTTACAGTATAAAGGACCGACAAAAAAGCGAGGTCCATTGTCAGTACTTTTAGTTGTACGGTGTTTTCGCAAACATTGTATGATAAGATAAATGACTATGCATTCGTGGAGCCTTTTCAAGAGAAAGTTGTTCGCACAAGTGACTGTCCTTTTGGACGGCCAATGGCCTGAGCAAAACGCTACTATCGCGGTTCAGTTTTTGGATGACAATTTTCACCGTGTTTTTGTTTTCTTCGATCTCTGGTTTCTGGAACTCTTGCTGATCTAGTTGCTATTTCAGCACGCTCTATTAGTAGCGGTTCTTCGGGCCTCAGCTTTGGAAAGTATGAAAAAGTAAACGATCTCGAAATGGAATTCGACAGAACAACTTTGTGGTAGCTTTCCCATAACATCTTATTTTTTTCTCTTCTTTGTATTTCTTCCTCGGCTTTCCTCCTACTCTCTACATCCTGTTTTTCTTTTTTTTCTTCCTCAATTCGTCTAATCTCTTCCAGGTGTTTCCTTTTTTCCTCTTCTTTCATGCGACACTTTTCCCCTTTTCTCATCCGTTTACTGCAGCTTTGTTTCACAGCTTTCAGTGGCATATCATACTTTTTTTCATGGCTTTCTTTGATCTCCCATGCATCCTGAAGATTCACAGCTTGTTCTTGTAAATTTAATTCCTTTAACCCTGTTATTAAAATCTCGAGTTGGTTTCTGTCTATTTCATCTGTTTCTTGTTTTTTACGCTCCCTGCGCGGGTTCTTACTTTCTGATCGGGTTTGCCAGCGTTTTTCCTGAAAATTCTTGTTTTGCTTCTGTGGCTCTCCAATCTGCGTTCCCCTTCGAGGTTTACCCGCGACCGTACTACGCTTTGGACTGGCTTTGTGCGCGCTTTGATTCAAGCGCGAATGTCGGACATTTTTTCTGGCTTCGTTGACAAGTTTATTTAAGTTGTCCCTCAAGTCTCTTTGCTTTTGCATTATCTCTTGGTCTGTTAGCTTAGGCTCGTCTTCAGGTTTATCAGCGTTTTGACATGAACAGTTCCAATCGGCGCTCTTTCCTTCACGGCTAACAAGATTTTGTTTGGTTAGTTCCTGGTTTTTAACATTAACAAGAGGCTCTTTAGTGAACACTTCTTTATCTTTATAACATTGATCTTGAGAAGAATCCATTGTGGAATTTTGAGGGCAGAAACAACATTCCTTGTCTAAAGTTTTACAGGCATAAGATTCGTCTGCGGGTGTATACTGTCGCTTTAAGGTTCTTATGTCATTTGTAGTATCAAATCCGCTTTCGCAATCATCATCATACTGAGGTCTTGCTTTCATATCTACACTGTCATCCCTAGTACACATGATGTGCGGCACGCGAACGAAATCACTGTCTGTATAGGTTGCACTAAGCCCATCTGAAGTCGAAGTTTCAGTTTCAAAAACGGATTCAAATGATTGCATAGGTTCTTGAAGGACACAAGGATATTTAGAACTGATCACCGTTTTTGACTGAAATATACTCATTTTTAGCGGAAGCAAGGGAAGCGGAAAAGACGACTCATTGCAGTCGTCTGCAATGAAGTCATCTTGTTCAGAGCCACTACAAATGAAGCTTTCTATATCTGCATCATAGGATTCCTGCGTAGAGGAAGAAAATGCACGAATAGGGCTTTGACTTGGACAAGTAGAAGACGTTGATCCTGAGCTCGACAACATCGCTGTACTTACTTTCAAGTTGGTTGTGGCTGTAACCGTCTTTGCTCACGAATCTCAAACGAGTGGTTTTCTGGCAACCACAACTCCAACAAACAAGATTAAACGACAAAATTCGCCGGTTGGTTGCTGTTTCGAAGTCGCAGCATAAACCTGTTCGTGAAGTTGATGGCTACGTTAGGTTCCTTCTTTTTCGTCTACTTCTACTAAATTTGTAGATGCAGTAGTCTCTTGATCTCGTTTCTGAGCAAAGCAGGACCAGTACTAGTCATAAATCAACGTTATCGTGTTAAGAATTCTTATGGCACATAGAAGGTTTCCCTCGGTCGGACAACTCACTGCCAGGTCAGTCGCCTATAACTTTGGCATCGAGCCATTTCGAAGTTCTCAGCATTAATTTCATCTCTTTTCTGAAAGAGAGGTGAGTGTTCCGGCTGAAGTGTTTTGACTAATACGTGATGTGTTTTTATATGCGATCTTAACCAAGTCGTGATAGTCTGAAGGCAGCTTTGTGAATACCACATTGTCAATTATCACTAAACGCGCCATGAAAACACATTAAATCCCTACAGGGGTGTTAAATAATTGATTTTGTTTCCTTTTTCTTGCACATTTAAAACGTAGAGAAACAAAAATTTGCAGCAAAGAGATTATATCTCTTGCATGCTTACGTACGTTTTTTCATATTTAATGAAAACAGAAAGGACCAAGGGTAACGCCATAACTGTGGTCTTTAATGACAACTAATATTATTTTCGTGTACATGTGAGATTTCATTCTACGAAATTCAAACACAACAGAGTTTCTCCTAAAAGACAACCCTGTCAGGTGTTTTAGAATGATATTATCATTAACATAACATAAAGAGCCGGGGACAGTCAGCAGCACGATATCTTTTTAAGGGTTTAAGGGTTTAAGGGGTTTAAGGGGTTTAAGAGGGTTTAAGGCTACTCTGACTTATTTTCCACAGTGATATTAACTTAATTGTAATTGCTTTGTCCTGCCTCACACAACGGGAAGTTTATTCTAGAACTAATCTTGATGAAATTGGTGGTCAGTCTCCATTTTACTCTGAGTTAGCATTATTTATTAATAGCAAAGATGTCGAAAATGATTTAGTTTTTATGAAATTTAAAGGATATATTCAAAGAGATTACTGGTGTAGTTTTCCATGTGGGCGCTATTAAATTATATTGCGATTTGGGTGGGCTCGATTACCGGCCTCTTTTTTAGGAAAGGTGCCGCGCTATGATTTGGGCTGTTTGGTAAAAGGCCAAAATGAGCTTTGAGATTTGAGTATGCGACAGATGTTTCATTGTCTCCTTTGCTCTGGACTCAGTAACGAAAAAAATGTGGACTATCAAAAGAGACAGGTCAATCATAAAAGAAAATTGAATGAACGAATAAATCATATTCACTACAGTCACGTTTCCCCGAATATTCTGGAGCAACAAATCACGAAAACCGCATTCTGGGCAGAATAGACAAAGAAAACTTGACAGAGACAAATGAATATGAGACTCATCTGGTTCTAAAGACATTTTTTTAAGGATTTCAATAACAGGAGACTCGACCGCGCGGTCGACGGAAGTATTCAAACCAACAGGGTCCCCTGGTCGTCATGACGCTCCTACCGGTTTCTTGAAAACCGCTGGTCACCGAAACTTGGGCTCATAGAGACTCCTATCGTTGCTAGGGATTTTTAAGAAACTGAGAAACTGGTCGCTCCCAACGCTTGCAACATGAATCAGATGGAACATAACGTTAAAATCAAAGACTACAAACCGGATGGAGCACAAGGACCATTTATTAGAACCAGTTACAGCCTTAACCACTCGCAAACCTACCCAAATTCGCAAGAAACGCAGAGAATGGAAGAACGATTTCGGAAAATCCATTGGCCACGAAGCAAGACACTTACTGGTTTGACAGATCAAGGAGACCGGATGAAGTTTACAAGAGACCAGCAGATCAGTGTTTTGACAAACCAAAGTCTTCATGTAGCCGATGTTCAGCAACACAGAACGACGTTACTTAAAAATATTAAAAGAAACATTCACGTTGCTAGGGATGAATTCGCCCGCGAAACCTACGTTGGTAGGCCAGGAGTTCGCGATCTTTTGCGCGGAACTAAACCGCTTTACAAAGTGGTAAACAATGGAACATTGTACGGTTGATGACGAATTAGTTTGTGTGAAGCGATTTGGGTGATGTAGTCTGGCAGATCTTTTAAGCCTGATGTTCATGTGTAGTTTAAAGAAATAAGTGGTGGTACAGTATTTAGTTTAATTCATTGAAGTATTGTTGTAATTTATGGCTGCAGCGAGTAGGCTTAAACATTTTTCACCGCTGCGATTTAGGAGTTTAGTTTCATTTTAGGTATATTCTTGGTGTTTCACTTAAAATTAAAGGAGTGAGTAATTGGCAGAAGCGGAAAATACCGTCATACTCTTTGTTTTCCCACCCAAATTTGTTTTCTCAAGAGAAACAGGAAATAGTGCTTATTCAAAATTTGGGTGGACAAACAAAGAGTATTATGGTATTTTCTGCTTTGACCAATATTATCTAATGAGCAGTTTTTCGAGAACTTAATACAGAACTGAAATAAATGCTGGATCAAGCCCCTGCCAGTCACCTATCAAAGCTGCATTATTTAATCATCACCGTGTCGAACAATAACAATGTCTGCGTCATGTTCTTGTATTTGAAAAACAGCATTTGTTACGTGGAAAGTATGGTGACAATTGTCCACTATTACCAGTTACATTGAACCCTCCCATGCAGATGTCTCCTGTCCAGGCCCGGTTGATAAATCACTATCTAGCGGATAAACACTAGCAAAACCAATTGAGTTATCAAGTGGATAGTGATTTATCCGGTGGATAGTGCTTATGATCCATCGTTTGAACAACTGGGGCCAGTTCTTCAAGGGAGGAAATATATATAAGTGCCCTTAGAAGCCAGTTACATTTCACTGTGGTTTCATTAAAGTACTTGCATAGTATGGGAAACAATATTAGTGGTTATGGTCTTTTCACGGTAAAAGTTATTTTTTCTCTCACAAGGAGACAGAATGGAAAAAGTTATGTTCTACACTAAATGTATGCAAGTTATGTGGCTATTCTTCTTTTTCGTTTATATGTATGCTAATGAGAGTTGCCAGCCCTATTTCGATGGACCCTTCACCAAAACGGTGGCCGAAAATTCAAAGAAGTTAAAATTAAAAACTAATTCCAGAAATAGAGAGAGCACCTTTACTTTAGTAACCCTGCAAAGTTTCGGCATATCAGGTGTAATACCAGCTGAGAAAATGTTAAGTTGAAAAATGAAAAATTTACAGACGTTTGTATGATTGGGGGTATGGCATATACCCCCCATCATACAAACGTCTGTAAATTTGTCAAATTTCAACTTACATTTTCTCAGCTGATATAACACCTAAAAAGATGAAACTTTGCAGGGTTACTAAAGTAAAGGTGCTCTTTCTATTTCTGGTATCAGTTTTTCATTCAGTTCAACTTAACTCAAACTAACTTATTCAAATCTGTTGCTGCCATTTTGGAGAAGGTTCTATTTTGCACATGATGAAATTCCTAGAAAGGTCAATTATCACATCACTTCACTACCAGGACCAAGAGCAGAATAGTTAGTTCCTCTTGTCCCTAATTGGGCAATAGGCAGGAAGTCTTCTCCTTATAGTCTAATTGTTTGCCACACTTCAGTTGTTTGAAGGCCTGATAACTTTGCCCAGTGGATAAATCACTTTCTAACAGTTTTAGTCTGGGCAAGTTATTTCAGTATTTCCTCCCTCAACCATGAATATGCACACTCTTGGCACATCTAAGTACAGGTATGTATGAAAACCATGGACAACATTTGATGCAAATGCCTAACGTATCCACAGGAAAGAGTTATACAGCCCTTGAACAAATGGGGTCAGTACTATTGCATCTTCCAGTGTCTTTTCAATGTGGATCTCAAGGTCTTCTTTGGTCTACCCCTATTAGGTTTTCCTTGGGCTGGCACCTACATTGTCACCACTTTGGCTGGTCTCACATCTGGGAGTCTAATCACATGACTAGCTAGAAAAATAATTTTAATGTTATTCTTTTGCTGACAATGTCTCTCAGTAATTTCTGGCCTGCCCTATCAGAACTTCTTCATTCCTTATCCTTAATATCCTGCAAAAGCAGGGTTAGTGGAGAACTTCCTTGTGACTTTTTCTATGACCTTTCACATCTCTCCAGCTTATAAGCCTGTTAGCATGACCATGGAGGGATAAAGCCCGGGGGGGGGGGGGGGGGGGGGGGGGGTATGTTTTTCAGGATTTTTGTCTTGAACAGGGTATCGCATTTATCATTTTTTGTCTTAATCAGGGTATCGATTTATCAATTTGTGTCTTAAACTGGGTTAAATGTCTTAAACAGGGTATCAAAAATCGGAATTCTGTCTTAAAATGGGTAGGAAAATCAGCGATATTTGTCTTAAACTGGGTCAGGGTATGAGGGGCGGCGCCACACCTCCCCACCCAGGGATATATCGAGTACCCCCCCCCCCCCCCCCCCCGGGGGATAAAGCTGGATTTTAAGTTGAAGGCTCACTGTATTCAACTTATGGAATACATATGCTGCCTCACCCTGCTTTGAGCTGACATCAACTTCAGTGTCAGCCTTCATATAAAGTAAGTGAACTTCACCTGTTCTACTTGTTGTTGCCCAATGACCAGAGGACTTGAAGACCAGTCTGACTAATAGTCAGCCACTCGTTGTTCTCACAGCTGGTTCTTAAGCCAAATTGAAGGCTGCTGCCCAAACTCAATTGGTCTGACAAATTCTGAATGGGTAGCTTAAAACTCTTGGTATGCTAGGAGTAAACTATTTTATGTGTGAATAAAGGGGAAAGTCGTCATTTCTAGTAAAAGCTGATATCACAAAAAGTAATGGTTAAACTTGCAGCATCATAATTAACACACATCATTGTACGTAAATACAGTCACCCACTCGAGCTTCAGGTCAATTTAAGAGCTGGCATTCTGCAGGGTTGTGTACCACTGTTGAGCATTTTTGTTGCCTTTATGTACTTCTTTACTTATTTTTATTTTCCTCTACATTTTCTGTAAATATGAGTAGGTTTTTAATTTGACAGAAAAGGGTAAACAGGGGTGACTGAGTAACTTCAACTGTGCACTCAAAACTAGCTGTTTCCAATAACTATATGGTATATTGTTTCAATTTTCTGAAAGTTCCCGGAAGAGTTGTAATTCTGTAATTCACAATCACCCTTTTGATGAACTAGCCAGGTGTATGACAACTGCAGGCTGCAAACGGCTGACCGCACACTGCCTACATATAGCATTGATAGACAGTATTTGCGTCTACGCACCCATTTAAAAACGGTTAGCTGCTTTCAACAACAGTGATTTAGGGTTAGTCTGCAGCCTTCAGTCCCGTTGCGTCAGCTCGCTAGTCACCGAGCAGGAGGACCTCAGAGGAAGAAACACTAGTTACTGACTATGCAAAAGTTTGATTAAGAAAGTGGTGAGTACAAGGCCATTTTACGAATGAGTCATTCCCGCGGTGACTAAGAACCGATCGAGAAGTTTGCTAAACGCGTTCGCGCATGCACCAACATTTCCCCCTAGCGCCTTTACTCAATGTCGTCAGCGGTAAATAAACAAACATCATGGCCGACGTCCCACTTGCAATTGTGATGCAAATGCCGTTGAGCAGACATCAGGCAAAGGAATAATCAGGTGAGAATGATAAGAATAAGAACATGTAAGAAAAAACCAAATTATTCGTTGAGTATTAGTACTTTGGGTGTGCTAACACACTGACCAGGTCACTTACATTTCTCTTTTTATTTAATTATTTATTTCGTCTGGATAAAAGCTTTTATAGATGGATAGCAAAGAGTTATAGCAAAGCCAGTCCGAAATTGCCCACGTTGTAGACCGCAAATGGGTCTCTTTACGGTTTTATAGCTGATATAGTCCAAAATGAAGATTTATGCTCCCCGTGGACATTGCACCACGCAGCCTCATCCCGCGAAATCCCAGTTCACACTGTCAGTTCCGGCGTTTCTAAAACGAGGGTAAGGGTAAGACCAAGGGTCACGGTAAGGGTAAGGATACGAATACAGAAAGTATCCTAAAAATGCATAAAAGCTAACCTTAAACTTTTGTTTAGGCCTAATTAGGCCTAAGGTTAGCTTTTATGCATGTTTAGGATACTTTTTGTATTCCCCTTACCCTCACCCTTGGTCTTACCCTTACCCCCGTTTCAGAAACGTCACTGTCAGTTCAGTTCGCCAAAAATCTAGTTTAATGGCAATACAGTCGTTTTCTTCGCTTAGAAGTATTTTTCTTCCGCTTAATGAAAGATCTTTCGATTCTAATAAGCTCAACGGGACAAACAGACCCGGGAAATGCAAACTGCGAATACCGATGAGTAGAGCCTTTAAGACACAGCTGATAGGCAATTTTACCGTTTCTTGTGATGATCTAGTGATCAGTTGGCCTAACTATTCTGGCTGGCATTTACCCAGCTTTAGAACGGAAATGGTCACTTTTTTAGGGATGGAAAGTAAGAAAAGCTAAAGGGCCTTGAAACGCTTGTGTTGAAGACAGACTCTTTGTACATTTTTTTCATCGCTATATCTCTCGCCAGCTTTTTTAAGTTGGCCATTTCTCTTTCCCGTCTTTCTCTCTCAAGTCTTTCTTTCTCAAGCTTTTCTCTTTCCAATCTTTCTCGTTCTTTCCGTGCCAACTCATCGGCATATTCTTTGCGAACCTTCCGGACTTCATCCTCTACAAGGACCATGGTGCGTTTCCTAGTCCGCTCTTGCTCATTGCTCAATTCCTGACGTAGTTTGTTCTCAGACTCCTCTTTTCCTCTCAGAGAGTGAGTCAGATTAACAGCAGCCTCCGATAAGCCCAGAGAGTGAAGTTCAACAATTATTTTTTGCACTTCTTCCGCTCTCTCAAGCCTCTTAACTTCGTGTTGTAACAAGTTAGCCACCTTGGCCCTCCCGTTTACTGTCGTTATCGCAGCAGCCAGACTGTGCCGTCTTCGCGCGCGTGCGCGATCCAATTCGGATTGGATTTTTCGCAGTGAAGCAAGTTCTTCGGACTGCGTTCGACTTTTCGCTGCACTCTCGTCGGATTTTTCCTTTTCGGCTTCTTTCTTTCTCATCGCGCGCTCTTGTATTATTTTGGCCTGTTCCATTTCAGCTCGTTCTTCCAGCCTGTCAATCGATACTTTTTCGGCTTCGATTCGGGACGCGATGAGTTGAGATCGGGCATCGTCGATAACAACCTTAAATTTTCTTCGTATTTCATTCTTTTTCAAGGCGGCCTGTACACGTATTCCCCTTAGTTCTCTCTTCAACGTCGCCTTTGCTCTTTGACGAATTTCTTTTTCCGAATTCTTGAATATTCGTTTGGCGTGGTCTTTAGATTGTCTTGACTCTGGCCCGATTCCGTCGACGTCGCCAAAACGGTTTCCTTCATTGCTATCATCTACTTCTTCTTCTTCTTCTTGTGCTAATTCCTCCAGGTCGCTGTCAATATCCGGACTGTTTGTGCTACTTGCGCTTGTTATGAGAGAAATCGTTTCCCATCCAGTCAAGCTTCTCCTCTTTGTTTCTTCTACAATTCGTGGTAACGACAAGTGATTTATGTGGTTTACGCTACCATCACTTTTTGTAAACCTCGTATTGTTGTTTGATTCCATGTTTATATCAAGTAAAATCACTTTGGGTGTACGATCCTTTCACCCTTCACCGTGTTCTGCTTTTCATTAGTACATTTAGATCACTGCGGATGCGTCTCAAAGCGAAAATGGCTCTATAGTTTTACCTGCACGCTGCATTTTGTTCAGTTGCTCCCGCTCTAATGCCGCAAAGCTTTCAATATTTTGTGCCACGTTAATTGCATAACATTTCTGTACTCTTGTCCCTATCTTCGTCTGCGTCTAATAAGCAAGATAACTAATGTCACTATGACTCCAGCGAATAGCGTGTTTCGATGTATTTGGCGATAACGCACCGAAGTAGCTATGACTGGGAATAACAAATGTTTGCCGTTTGATAAGACTACGGAGGATCTAAAACTGTCGTGGCATCTCTAATGAGAAAGTTTATTATTTTTGTGTTGTCCAATCCCATACGTTTGTCAGTAATTCATGTGCGGAGCCTGTTTTAGCACCTTCGCGTTTCTATCTCTTTCCACTATCTCTTTGCAACAACAGGGGCCCCAATTCTTGAACGGTGACTCATCAGGGAGAATATTCAACATACATTTGCGGAGGCTCGGCAGGATTGCAGTAAATATTTTAAATTCTGCCGCGCACAAACAGGGCGAAACTGGTGCCAAAATTAGAAATAAGGATTCAAACAAGATTGAGTTTCTTGAGAAACGTGTTTTTGTGACATTAGAAAAAAACTTCAATGATCGATAACACTGATATTAGCCTTTGTAATGACTAGTTTTTGAAACCACCCAGTTTAGACTGAGGAGTAGCTGACATTAGCTAATAATGACAATTCTGCTGTGCGGGCGCCTACAGGTTGAGAATCCGTTTAAGTGCTTACAAAAATAGCATAATGACCAAAATTTTGCACTAAAAGGAATGAACACAAAATTAATTTTATCTTTTTTCAACAATGGAATCATAGCCACGTATTTGTATAGATTTAATTTAAGAGTCCACTCGGTCAGTTCTATAAGAATTAAGATTGCTGGTAAATGCTCAGTTACAAATGTTTGCTAATGGCAGGCATGGCGCTGCCGTGGTCAGATCACTCGTCTTCCATCGCTAAAGTGGCCCGGGATCGTTTCCCAGACTCGGCATCATATGTTGGTTTGAGTTTGTTGAGCTTGTTGGTTCTCTACTCTGCTCAGAGAGATTTTCCGTCGGGTACTCAGGTTTTCCCACTCCTCAAAAACCGGTGTTTGATTTGAGTTGAGTTTGAGTTTAATTACTTTGATTTCATTGTTCAGTGTTCCCAATCAGTGCCATAGCGCAAGAGGAGTTGACACTTCAGTAAACCTCATAACGTGTATTTTTATCATTAGTCAGTATGAATCGTGAGAACCATACTTGTTTGATACTAGTCGTGCGTTTTGGGACATAATTCAGGAGTAGTATTTACCAAACCATCCCCCGCTCTTATCTTCAAAAAGTATCCATACTTCGAATAGAAAAACTGTTATCTGTGATCATTCAAAGAAACTGGAGGCGAAAGATCTAATGCCTGCGCTCCATTCAAATGATCTAAAATGTATTTTTGGATTACGGCCATGCATGCTGCGAAGTTTGTTTTCATCTGTTGTTACCATCACCACGCGGTTCGCTTTCACACCAACTGACGAAGAAGGTGTCGTCCGAGAAATAATTACGCAGCGCTAGCATGGCACACTGATGATGATATAATTTTCATTGGAATAGATCAAATTTGGAGGATTCGCTGTCTAACCTCATATTATCGCTTTGTTTAATTTTCTTTAGTAACCCGCAATGTCATGCAGGTGTTGGATGAATTATCCTGCGGTCAAATAAGTTGCGGTATTTATCGACCACCAAGTCCCCTAATTATTTATCAGCAGAATTCAGGCTTATCTTAATACCCTTTCTTAACTGGAGGCGAAAAGTAGGTGAATGAATGCGGCTTTGATATCCGTGAACCTAACATGGTTTGATCGTATCCTCGTCTCAGCTCTTGATTGTGTGCTTTTCGTGCCAGAGCTGCCATGACTCTTGCTCGCCGTTGTCTTTCCTCCCTTGCCTTCCTTTCTTCCTCCAATCGTTCCATCTCCTCAATCCTCTCCAAACGTAGCTTTTCCACCTCCTCCTCTTTCTTTGTCCAAGCTTCAATCTTTGCTCGGTTTCTTTCCTCTTTCACCTTGTCGCGCAGAGCAACGC
>OX421445.1:17343953-17381453 GCA_949126865.1 Montipora capitata
GACTAATTGGATTATTCAAATAGGGGCAAAATCATAACGCTTTATTAAAAATTACAGCCACATTTGCCCTTTAATTTTGTGTTATAAACGTCATTGCGAAAATTTAATCGTCAACCATCAAAGGCCCCCCTTCCCCCCCCCCCCCCCACTTCCCAATGAGACCCTCTAAACAAGCTTCTTGATTGGCTAAGATACTAAGAGACCCTCTTCCGCAGAACGTGTGTTTATGCTCAGTGTTCTTTTGCGTGAATAAGTGTAACCGCAGAATGTAAGGGCTTCATCTTCAGGTATCCACTGATCGTCTTGTTGATTTTCGTTCATATCCATTCAAGCGAACAGGTTGCTGTCGTTCTTTTGACAATATCCTTTTTGCGGTCTCCAATTCAAAGAGAAGAGAGCACATGTTTATTCATAATCGGGTAAACGCAATGAAAGAAATTGAGAAGGGCATTGTTCCGACCAACTCATGCACGATTAGGTGTCTTCAAACTTGATCGAAGATTCACACAGTCGACTGACTGAGGAATCGCACGCCGAAGTTTCATTCGCGCATTTGATCGAAACTTTGTTTTTCGTGTTTACCACTTTATTTGTTTGCGTCACGGAATTAGCTGAACAAGATTATGGGACATTCATTTGTACAAATTTGTCATGTAAAACTTAAACAAAACGGCGCATTAGAAGACTGAATATCACAGCTGAAGTACATTTGCATTTAACCTTCATGAAAGCTAACGGCGAAGAGAAGAAACAAATTCACAAAGTATTTTTGGATCACCGCACCAATGATGACGATACAGCTTACAGTGAAAGCGCAGGTTGGTTGGATATTCAATGAGCGAGTTTTTGTTCATATCAAGAAGTTGAAAACTGCTAGAATAATATAATAATTATAAGCCGCTTTATATGGATCCTGCAAAGATATATTCGCCCCCCATGCGGTTTCTTTTACCGATTCCGTTTAAGTCTACTTTACTTTTCCATTAATTCAGTTTTTCTTATTCTTGAAGCGCGTTTTTAGGATTTTAAGGTCATTGATTTATTGCTCTGTTGTTCAGTCGAAGGGCGGAGGCGGTGGTTAAGAAACCACTGACAAAGAGGAATTGCTATCCCATTTGCAAAGAAGTTTGGGGAAGCTTCTTCCCGACATCGCTGCCTAAACAACGAAGGGTGTTTGAAACTCGATATTTATCTCGGATCTTCAAAATGAATTCCTTCTCCAAAACAAATAGAGCTTGCAACAATTTCCCCTCTCAAAAGATATGCAAATTGTGTGGGAAAGATTTTGAACACACAAAACTAAATTCTCGGCATCACGCTACAGTAAGCAGGAATTCTACTGATTTCATATTCGATAGTTTAGTACTTGGGGAAGCATCACTTTAAAGAGTGAATGAGAGCCCTTCTTCTATTTGGAGTCAGTAGCTAGATTTTCTGCTCTGCTTCGATGAGTGTTTTTCTCCGAGGACTTCAGCGGTTTTCTCTCCTAACCAACTCCTTTGATTTGATTGTTCGTATCTTTGCGTCGTTCACACCAAACGGTAGCCATGTTTTGAAGATGTTTAGTAACACACGATTTCAAAGTGTTTTCTTTTAAAAAATAATGAATACTGATTTTTGTCGACCACAGATTTAGCACAGATCAAAGCGTGTATTGAAACTCATCTCAATCTCATGTAAAAGCCATTTGTCTATGACTGATTTTCACGGGTCAAAACCCCGTTGAAGTCAACGGGTTCAAACGGGTTCAAACCCCGTTGAAGTCCTGAAATTTTCAGGCTTCTCTACGCAAGTGCAAAAATTGCGTTTATAAATGCGAGGATCATAGCTTCACTTGATTTCATATCTGCAGTTCATATATGATCCATTTCATATATCATTTCATCATTGATTCATTCCTCGCGGGACCATTAGAACCCACAAATGGCCAGCTCCCAACGTCAGTGGCTTCATAGCTCAGTTGGTTAGAGCGTCGCACCGGTATCGCAAGTTCACGGGTTCAAACCCCGTTGAAGTCCTGAATTTTTCAGGCTTCTCTACGCAATTGCAAAAATTGCGTTCATTACTGCGAGGATCATAGCGTCACTTGATTTTCATTTTGTTTAACCCAGGCTAATTATTAAACATGTCTTGTTGGTGTGAATGGGGTAGTGTATGGACCAAAAAATCTCGAGAAATTAATCAAATTTGTAGTTCTTGTTACTGTGAAAACTACTGAAATTATAACATTGGTAAGTGGGTGGGCAATTTCTTCTGCCCTAGTTAAAGGCTCATTGGTCTATATCGTTTACCTTGTCGTTACAACTCGCTAAATATGATTAACTCATTAACTCTTAAACGACTAATTTTCAAGAGTTCTCTCTGATGCCTGTGTTGATTAAGCATTCGACGTTTTTTCTCGAATTTCAAAATTTGTAAAAGCTCGTGTTTTGTTTGTTAAATGACAGAAAGGCTCAATTCCTTTTACCTAATCATTAGTTGGTTAATAGATGATATTATTTCGAAAACATCAAATAGCAACGTTTCTTAAGAAAGCAAAGATATAAATGATATCTGAAATGCCAGGCTTTTGATGTTTTTCCTTTGCCACAGATATTCCCTGAAGCAGCACTTCTCTCTGCACGATGTTTAAAAAGCCGCTGAAACGATGATTTTCACTGACGTTGCATTGAAAAATACAATTAACGGAGTAGTACCAGGGTTTTTTTCTTTCAATTTTCCGTCCAAACGTCCACACCGTTCATACCAATTTTCTTCCTGGAGTGTTAACCGCCATCGTTCTCTTCGCTACAAGTAGATACCTTTAGATCGGAGGAAGAAGACGACTACGAGTTCGAATTTTCCCTTCTGAGCACGCGCACTTCGAAAAATGTCGGCCTCCAAACGTAACGCGCATGCTCAGTACGGAAAAAAACTCGTACTCGTAGTTGTTCTCGTCCTCCGATCTGAAGGTCCCTATTTAATATTCTCCCATGATGGACCGCGGTCAAGATGTTGTGACTTCACGGTTGAGCACCCCTTCGTACCCTCCCCTCATCCTTCATTGGAACTCTGGTGGCGCAAACGGTCAAGTGTTTCTTGCATAAGTTCCTGCATCTATGTCTAGGCTGCTTATTTCGTTCAACTGCGTAACTTTTGACCAGCTGCATGCAACACTCCTTCAAATGGAAAATCACATGATGGCACGCGACAGCTTTTAGCTATAAACACCGGCTTAATTTTTTAGCTTTTCAATTGGTATTCACTGGGAAAGGAGACTTTTACTTGAGAGGGAGAGGAGGTCAGCTTCTGCAAGTACCGGAGAAGAAATTACGTAAGAGAAACGACTCCAAATAAAGACTAATCCCAAGTACCCAAAAACACACTGCTTCCCAGTACCTGCAGAAAGACCCGAGAGGAGGCAACCTGAGATTCTCGAAGGCGGACAATTCACTTTGGCTTGGTTTACATGCAGAAATTTAAGTCATGGTCTTAGGAAGCAATCTGACGCGGGGGTCTTTGCCATGCTTTTAAATGTTTTTTTGCACTTATAAAAGTGCCCTTATCTTAATATAATCGTAGTTAACTTAACAGACACATCTATACTGATTTAGGGCTCAAGGGAAAGGTAGCAATTGATTTCGGCCACAACGGAACACAAGCGCATTGCCCCATGAAATGCCCTCATTTCAATTTTAAGTTTTATTCCTTCGGCTAACCGGCCGTCTCTTGCTGTGTTTTTGCCGTGCATTGTCTTTTCTTAGTTTGTAAAAATGCTAATTTCTGATTATATGAATCCTTTCCTTTCCTTTTACGAATCTGTTACAGATGTGTAGAGAATGAACCCAACAATAGATAAGGGTGTCTTGGGAACTAAAGTTATTCTTTCATAAACGGAATAATATGCAGATCTGTCGAGAAAATTCTTGTTCCACGATATGTTTACTTGAAGACTTCTAATAACTTCATAATATTCAACAGATGTATAAGGCTTGCATTGTTTCATTGTTTGCATGAGTGATTATCCCATTTTTTTCTCTTGAACAAAGAGATTTTGGCTTTATTCATTGGTCAGTTGTTCGAAGGAGTCTGTTTACAATTGCCATGTTTCGTGCTTGCTTGCAACCGTCATATTTTGTTGATATTGGAAAGCATGAATGATTAGATATGGTAGCGCGCTGATCAAATTTTATGCGGCCGGCAATGCGAGCGTAGACAACTTTATCGATGGTCCTTCCTTCGTTATTTAACGATTCTGAAGCTACTGAATCCTCAAATAACGTTACATATGATGGGTCTTTACAGTTTAATCTGCATCAGGTTGTTTCTTCGTGTACGCGAGGTAATATATGACGCGAACTTGTATTGTTTACAAGCTTTGCCCTAGTGTTTTTAAGAGTTAACACACTTTTGTTTTATTTCTTTCAGACAGCGTAAAAGTGAAAGTTGCAATTGGTTTTGCAGTTGCATGTGCTGTGCTTTTACTTGCGATCTTAATTTTATTGTTATACAAAGTTCTGTGGTTCAAGAAGAATGCCACCAAGAAAGCGTCGCCGAAAACCGTTCCGCAACCCCGCGCGCCCAGCATAACGGAACGAGACTTCAAAACGAAGCGCCAGCAACGACGGCATCATCCCTTGATGCGATCCGATAGTTCGGCATCAGATATCAGGTTGGATTCGTGGATCAAAAATAACAACCTCAACTCGTCACATGCGGAAAGCAGCGAACCCAGTCTTAACTTAGGAATGCTTGAATTGGAAATCAATTATGACACGGAAACCGAGATGCTAGGCGTAAGAGTCGTGGCCGCGCGCGATCTCCCACCGAATCACAGCACCAACTACGTTGAAATATACCTACTGCCAGATCGCGTGGAAAAACACCAGACGAAAATTCACTTTTCTGAATGTAGTCCTGTCTACGATGAAGAATTTGAATTCGACGTCGGTTTTTCCGAGCTCCCAGAGCGGACACTGCAGTGCTGTTTGTTTAGCTTTGATGGTTTTTCACGTCATCAATCTATCGGCGAAGTGTTCTATTCGTTTGGCGAGGATGATCAATTTAGCGAATACACTGGTGTAACCCTGTGCAAGGCTATAAAGAGGGACCTGTTTTTATTAAAGGTGAGCCAGTGAAAAAATATTCAAAATTTCCTTCCACAATCACTATATTTTTTATTAGTTCGTGTTCTGTGGAAAATCAATGATGTGTTTTTGTTTTGTTTTTTTTGCAGAAATTACGAGACAAAAAATAGCTAGACTGTATTTTATCGCAACCTTGTAAAATTCAAAATGGTTTTAAATGTGGGTAAATTTTTTCTGCCTTTTCGAAACCGGAAAACTTGCAAAGGAATTAGAATTAACTTGTACATGAACAATTATGGCCTTTTTTATACTTAAGACGCATAATGCGTCTGGACGACGTTGGGCAATTTTATTTTAATGCGTCTTTCAGGGCGTCATTTAATTCGTCCTGGAAAAGACGGGCGAGAAACGCATCATGTGTCTAGACGAAATAAATCGTTTAGTCCTTCTTCAAAGACACTAAACGATTTAGCCCGTCCAGACGTTTTATCAGCATTTTCCTTTTAATCTGAACAATGAATGGCTTTAACATTTTGTTAAAGAGGTTCATGCTTGGCAAACGAACTGTATTTTCATTCTGATTGGCCGAGTAACAGAGAAATCGAGGAAAGCATTTACTTCTCTGCATTGTTCACTATGATGTTTATCATGAGGTGTATTTAACCCAAAACTGTATTCATAGGGGACAAAACTATCGTTTATTTGGTCAATGACTTTTTCCATATTTGTCTGACTTCTATGTATGTACAATTCAAAGCGAAACAATGTCTGGTGCTGACAAATCGATTTTCTTCTGCACTGTTACTGTTACTTGCGTGACACGATGTCTAATATGTAGTACAAGTCGTCTCGCTACATGAAAAACTTGCCAGCATCAAATTTTCCAAAGCCTTGCTTCCACCAACAACAGGATCCGATCTATAGGATTCTGCCATTCGGTTCTTCATTATTTTGCAATTTGGAACAGTGATCAGTGATGATGAAGACGACCATACTGATTATTGTAATAATTAGAGAGACTAATTCTTTTTGGTATGTCATTGTATTTGTTCTTTGTATTATTCATTCAGGAGGAGAGCCCAGCTCGAGTGGGAGAGGTGTTGGTTTCCCTGTGCTACCTTCCAACTACCAACAGACTTACCTTTGTTGTCCTCAAAGCAAGAATTTCAAGGAATGCTTTTCCTGAGGATTTACCAAGTGAGTAGACTGAAATGTTGATTTTGCTAGTCTTCTATCAAAATGGTTTATTAGTTGCCTAATAGGTTAACTTTTTAATTAGAATGATCTCAGAGTTTGGGAGTATTATTCCAAGTGGTTGAGAGACTGACTAACTGACCGAATGAGTGAGTGAGTGACGGAATGAAAGAGTGACTAAGTAAGTGACTGACTGTGTGACTGACCGACCGACCGACCGACCGACCGACAAACTGACTCATGGCTGACTGACTGACCGACGCGCTGATTGGTTGGCTGACTGCCTGTTTGGTTAGTTGATTGATGGATTGATCGGTATGATTGGTTGCCGGGGATTTGTTTATCAATCAGATCATTGGTTTGATATATGGGTTCCGACGGCCATACAAATAGGTGACTTTGTTCGGTAAAATACTCCAGATACCAGGAGAAAGGAAAAGAGTTTATTGTTAGGCAAGAATTTTCTTCTAGCTCCAACGTAAACCCAAGTTCATTAAGCTGATCATCGTTCCCTTAAAAGCCTTGCATCTTCATCTATAAGTTTTAGCACCTAGCAGTCGACAATTCTTTTTTTTTTTTTTTGGAAGCCTCTATGCATGATATACCGATAACAATGAAAACAAACTCTGAAGCCTCATTTTTTTATTCTTTGAAAATCCTTTGTTGGTCTAATATTCATTAAAAAAGCATCACCAGGAATTAGAAAATAAATATTTATATCTTATCTGTCTGTGAACATATTGTTCGTTTTCTCATGTTTATTAGTACATTTCATCTTAGGATATTACGGGCCAGTTATTTAAACAAAGTCTAACTTAGGCCGCGGCTTAAGACAATCAGTGGACCTCCAAATCTGTTTATAAGCGGTATATTTTAAGTAGATAAATTGCTGTCTAGTCTGGAATGCAAACCTTCTTGTTACCATCAGCAGCAGGCAATGTTTAGATATGATTGTTGGCAATATTGAAAATGGCTTAGAACGCGGTTTTGTTAACCATCGTCTAAACTATGTTTTAATAATCGACCCTACGCTTCTGGCCTTTTCTGATTGGCTCACTAAATGTCGGTTAGGATCTGTGCACAAGGCCGCCCGGTTACCAGCTTCTTTATCGTAAGATAGCGCAAAGAGTTGTCAAAACTTGTGGCAAGCGTTCAAAATTCATTAATTTGATAAAACAATTTTCCATATGCGTCTGTTTCTGAGATAGATTCTTCTTAATTGAGTATCGATATTAGCATTACGCTGCATGACATTATTTGCTTAGTATTGAGCACAATTACTGAGTTTCTGTGGGCAACATGTTTTTAAGGCATTTTCTGATTACTTATTCAGTTGTTTAAATCCGGCGTTAGGTGCTGATGTATAACTCGTTTTTAAGCTCCTAAATCTTTAACGCGTGCGCTCTTTTCATTTACTGTGGTTCCGAACAATTACGCGGCAAATCGCAATTATAATATTGATAATGTTTTTGCATAACCAGAAAAGTCTTAAGGTAAAGGTTTTCTTTACCTTAAGACTTTCCGCTAATTGAACTGAAATACAAGCACGCCATTTTATATTTGCTTTCTGTCATCTTAAAATTTCTAAAAATGAAACCCAAATGATTGTTTCTAGTCGTTCGTAGGTGCAGCGGGGCCATTGTCGGCTGGTCTTAACTTTTGTCGAACGCTGTTCCGTATTTGCTGCAGCGCCTCAGTACTTTGAGTCATAAATTTGTCTAATACAGTCAAGTTTCCACGACTGTCCAAATTCGACGGCAAGTGTGTGTCACTCCTTTTTCTATGCCTCCTCGAATCTGACAAATCCGAGGTAGATCGCGCCCTTCTTCCTGCAGGCGGTAGCGTTCTTTTGGCGGATATGCCAGCAGCCGTTTCAACTCTCAAATCCCACTGGCTCGCTGCAATTGAGTTTGGAAACTGATTTGATTTTTTGTAGCTATTTTTTCGCGGCGATGCCGCATCAATTTCGTTATCTCTCTTCGCGAGGACTTTAAAATCCAGTCGCGCAACTTCTGGGAGTCTTATGTACTCTGCCATGAGCTGGACATCGTCATTATCGTACGATGGTTTACCGTTCAAGACGCGCTCGGACCGTAGAGCGATTAGTAGTGCTTGTTTTTGGGCTTGTGACTGTCGTAGCTGCGATTTTACGAGCTTGATCTCCGCTGCTAGCACGTTTTGTCTGTTTTTCATGTCATGAACTGTGTCTTCCAACGCTTCAATGAAGGCTCTGCTTTCCTCAATACTATCGTAAGGGCCCGGTGGGTCGTCGAAGCAAAAGAACTCCACCGCTGGCTGGGCTGTTATAACATCTTGTCTTACTAAAACGTTGTCGATGTACTCCTGAAGACCCTGTCTTCGTTTTTCAATGAAAATCCTATCAAAGTTATCACCGAAGTACTTTTTAGGTGGAAGCACTCCGTGAAAGTCGCTAAAAAGCTTCCTCAATCCGTCGTCCATGCGAACGAAGTCCGAGTACCTTCGGAAGACATGCCAGGTTTGCTCATTTCCCAGTTGTACAAAAACCTGATAAACCGTGAATCGTTTTCGTGCCTCTACAACCTCGTATCCGACAATCGGAGCTTGAATTTCTACCATGTCGTTCGTTTGAAAAGATTCGCTCTGTTTTCGGCACGTCTCTGAAGCCATTCGACTACAATTTTGCTTTTTCCCTTACATCTTCACACTTTCCAGTAACTTCCAAAACATCTCCTTTTAAGAGTGTGAATGACACTTTATTCACATTCAAAGTAAATTCTAATTTTGTGTCAGTTTCTAGTCTGTTATGCAAATGTTCAGTGTTGCGTTTCTTTCGGTGAACAAAGGATTTCAATTTCCAATTCAAATGAGGCTCCAAAGGCACTTCACTGCCAAGTTGAAATAGCACGTAATGATAATTGGCTTTTGTAAACTCAAATTAATTCATCGAAGTATAGTATTACTGTCAGTAATCCCACTAATTCTTAAAAGAGACAATGTTTTGCGGTTTTCTTGATCATAGTGGAATTTTAAGCGCATTTACAGTTTTAGTGTGATGGCGTTTTGCCACCTGAACTTTTCACTTTTTTGCCATGTTCCAAACGGGTAGAAGACTCTAGATATGTATCACATAACCGTTAATTGCGCATTTGAGCAAGACCCTAAAGCAATATGGTGAAAGTGTCCGCTGTATTGTTACTAAAAGACGAAAACAAGTAGTGTCCACAAAGGCTAAGATATTGACAAAGAATTTCTTTTTAGACGTATGATATGACCCCTTCTCTAATTTTCAAGTGCCAATATTGCCAGTTATTCCGTGAGCACGCGGATGTGAGACGGTGAACAGCCAACGTGGCGCCACGTGCCTCATTGGCAGTGAACCATCGCGTATCCTCTTTTAAACTAATGAGCCCAGAATATTGAAAGCGGGCGGGTCTTGGTGGCCGAGGGATTATTTGAAGACCGCCATTTTGAAAGCGTAGCAAGTAGTGAGTTGGCACAATGGGCCATTTCCGAGTTGCTGTTTGTCTCGGTTTCGAAGCGAGTCTTGTTGCTCAACTATTGTAAGGGAAATGAGTTTGATTTTCATAAGAATACGCAAGTCATTTACATTTGAATGGTTGTGCACCAGGACTCATTTTGAAACTGAGACATGCAGCAACTCTGAAATGGGCTATTGAACCCTTGGTGCTTTTCTTTGAAGTTCTTTTTTTGCTCACACCAACCCTCTGTCAATAGGCCATTATCGAGTTCGTGACTGCTCTTCAAAGCGAGTCTAATTGCGAAGGAAGTTTTTTTTATGGTAATTAGTTCTACTTTACGCATGAATGAAAACTAATTTTCATCAATCTCGCTCCCAGAGCGTTACCCTTGTCCAGCGAAAAGGGCGCGGGAGGCTCTGGAATAATCCAAAACCGGAACTTGAAAACTCTGGTTCCGGTTGAGTAACTGCGCGTGCGTGAGGGGAGACGGTTAGAAATCAACAAAACAACTGGAGTCCACCTTGTCCTTACAGTACACATGAGTATAAACACATCTCCTAATTCACTCGAAACGTTTAAACTGCCGAGAATCACAAACAGTAACGAGAGACATTTTTTCAATCATAACAGATTTCAGTATCTGGTGTCACGCAAGTCAAAATTGATGTATTTTCAAAAACAAAAACGTTACGGAACTGATAAGTTGTAAAAAGATTTATTCCTAGATTGTCTTCAACCTTGTATAGATAAAAATCCAGAAGAAATCACGACTTTTTAGTTTAGAATTTGACAAATGGCAGGAAATTAAACTGTTTTGAACAGCCAATCAAATATGGCCTTTTTTTGGATTCGACCTGAGTCTCTCTTTCCCGACCGCTGGTCAAGGGAACGATGACTCTGGGAACGAGATTGACTTCGCACTTAGACTCGCTTTGAAGAGGAGGCAGACACGATCTCGGAAATGGCCTATTGCGTAATCCAAAATGTTGGGATTAGTGTATCCATCGCGTACCCACCCAAATACGCCTTTTTGCAGGCCGTAAATTTGCCCTCTTGAAGAGTTCCATTATACTCAATTTCTTCATTTTCTAGATCCATTTGTAAAAGTTTCTCTTATGCTCGCCGGAAGGCAGATGAAGAAAACCAAGACCTCTGTGGCGAAGAACACTTTATTCCCGGTCTATAACGAGGCATTTGTCTTCGATGTTCCGATCGACCGCTTGAGTGACGTCAGCTTGCTAGTTCGCGTGCTCGACTCCAAAGCCGAGGAAGGTGAACAACCGCAGGTTCGAACTATTGGAAAAACAGTCGTTGGACCGGATTCACAAACCAGCATTGGACTGCATCACTGGAATTGTATGATGACAACACCAAGGAAACCAATCGCTCAGTGGCATCCATTACTAAAATCCTGATGTGGAGAGGAAAATCGTGGAATTTAGCCTTTTGCAGTAGCTTCATTCCCATGCCACAACGCCTACTGTCTCTTCGCTCCCAAATTTGGTTGACTCTTGGTTCCGAAACTCTGATGACTTGTAATTGCTAACTGTAAATATGTGCTTATTGGATTTCATAACAGATAAGCATGGAGATCGAGAAGAAACTTAAAGAGTACGCACCAGAGGACGAAGAGAAACGTGACGAACCACATTTCAAATTTGCAACAGTATATCAAATGCTCTCGTATGCGAATATTGTTAAAGCGTATCATGTTTTCAATATTTTTCCTCGGTTTTGTGCGATCGTGCTTTGTGAACAATTATAACTTTTTTGTAAGAATGGTATTTAAATGCAAGTGCAAATGGTAAGACTAAAAAGATCGCTTGATATTTTTTACCTTGATTTCTTGGTCACTAGCGGCTTTTGTATTTTATAATAATCAATGGATTTCTTGGTCAACAACATTGCTTGGTGGCTTATTTATGCAAAAAAAATCACTAAGTGTATCTATTATTCTTTTACATACAGTATTGAATGGTAATTTTATATTTTTCAGAAAACCCAGGAAATTCAACCGAGCGTTACTCTTACCAAAGAAATTAGAAATCACGAGGAAGGGAGAAAAATTCGACCTCTTGAGGATACGAATTTGTAGCATGACCTCTACATTAGATCACCTTGAAAACTAATACAAAAAAAGATGCAACAAATTCTATCTCAAATCGCACGGTTCCGTGAAACCAGCCGGTTTGTTCATTGGACCGTGCAAACTACTCCCTCAGTTTCCTTCATGAATCAATTAGCTTAAAAAGCAGTTTGATTAGCAGCGTGAGCCCCCGAACGCACATCTCATGAATGTTATATGGCGCATTTTGTCTGTGGATATGCTCAAATGCCTTACAATAATGAGTAGCGACAGAAATGTTTTATATCAAACATAACATGATGGAAAACACCAAGTGGCAGAACTGACACAAAACAACTGGTTTGCTTCTCTCAGTCGGCGTTCATAACAATTAGCATTATAAGGAGCGCCATAACGTGATTCACTTGTTTATAAGAATAAATCTTCATACCGTAAATCCTCTATTAACCCCCCCCCCCCACCCCCTTCGATAATAAGCCCCCACCCCTTCACTTCATGTAGATTCATCCGGATGGTTTATTCACATGCTGTAAGTTCGGATTTGGTTCCCGCAAATAAATAAAAATGTCGCAAATAACTTGCACAACGCGTATAATATCACTCAAATCGAATCTCCATTTTAGACAGTCGTTGCCCTGGTACAAAACCGGAAGTAGGGAACCGTAACTCTTGTCTGTTTCTTTCTGTTTCTTTTGCTTCCAGTAATGCGTTTCGCTAATTATATATAAATCAAATAAGCCCCCTTCTCAAATAATCCCCTCTTTCTCAAATAAGCCCCCGGGGGGATTAATAGAGAATTTACCGTGTAATTGAAGGTGTATTTTGATGATATCGCGAACTTCATTTTTGCATAGCGTACATTTTTATTTCTGTCCGATGACGCGTTAAAAGTAGTACCTAAAAATTGAAGTATTTATGCGATAATAAAAATTACGACGATGATAGCATTTTTTTTGGAATGTATTTTTTTCTCGTTGTTTATAACTGATTAGTATCCCTATACCTGAGAATCGTTTGCCTCCTCTGAAACGGTTTTCCTCCTTAAGCACGCTGATTCCATAACTTACATGTGGGTGGAAAATCCCTGCTACATACTTGGCCTAGGAGTCAACCTTTACCGAGTAGATTTATTTATAGAACGCCTCCCTTGGGAGATTTAGCACGCCCACGTTACTTAAGCGGGGACCCGTTTCTCGAAAGTCCCGAAAACTTTTCAGGCCCGGAAAACCATCTATGAAACTGCCAACGGCTTGTTTTGGAAAGCCCATCTTTTAACATCTTTTCAAGGTAACAAAAAGAAAAACGACTGTGGAGTTTAAATCCTCTCCGTTCTTGAGATACAAAAGGATTGGTGACACCCGAAAATGTCCCGTAAAGTTTCGGGACTTTCGAAAAACGGGCCCCAGAAACGAAAGTAAAACCTGAAAAATTAGATTTGAACGGGATTTGAACTCACTGATGAGCTCAGCGATGCAAAGATCTAAAGCAAATGTTAGGAAAGAATGAAATGGGGATGAGACAGGTAGGTCTAGTCCTCCTACGTGCTAAGATGAGCTCAGGAAACATTCAACAAACATATAAACTTGTCTTGTCTTGGTGTAAAACAGTACAAAGCGTTAAAAAAGGTGAAATACAACATTTTTGTTTCGAGTTTATCGCTTACGAAATTTTCATCGTAAGTCCCATGACATTCTGGTGAATTATTTCCTAACAAAATTTACACTGAATTTAAAAAAAAAAAATTGTTAGAATGACTCAAACGGTTTGACTTATCAGATTGTAAAGTGATATTTAGTCAATTTAATCAATGTTTGATCTGAAAGAGATATATAGTCAATAGCAACTGAATACCATGCGGAAAATTCAGTACATTAGTCCTTTGCTTAAACGACTTAATTCAGAGAAATATGTGTAAGCCGATTTCCCGATCTCCCATATTCTCGGTTTTCACATGACGCCACGACCGCCATGCAAAGAAAAGGCGGCCATGTTGGTGCCTCGACCAAATCCTCCGGGAATTGAACTCTATTATTATGCAAACGCTTCCTTTTGTTTTCGTTGAAAAACATGCCTGTTGATCACGTGAGTGAAAACCAACAATTGCATGGCTGTGTGGCTTAGGTTTCTCATTGGCCCGCAGCAGTCACTAGAACCGCGAAATCATTGTCCCTGTTTATAGCGGGGATACAGCTCTTTCATCGAAATAGATTGACTGTAAGATAATGCAAACTCCATTTTAAAAAGGAATCTGACAACATTTTTTGGTGTGATTTCTTCCCTAAGCACTGAACACCAGCGTACAAACTTTCTGCTCAGTTGGTTTTTCAGCAATTGAAAACTTCACAGGCAAGTTATGGACTCATTCTCACAGAATTATTTTGTCAATGAGGCCGTCCGGCAAAAAAATGAACACGATATTTTATTTTGCATAAAACTGGTGTTACAAAATCTTTCTCAAAGAGAGGAACCTCAACTATTAAGAAAAATTTGTTGATAAGAGTCCACCCAGAATCTGCTCTTACAAATTTTATTAAATTTCACTTAAATCTCCCGGAGAGCGCGTAGAGAAGTGGATATCTCCCTTGACCTGCATTTCAGAGCTCCGAATTCACTCAGTTTTCCATCCATTCGTGGTGGGTAAAATGAGTACCAGTATTACTGGGGACAGGTTGTGCAAGCAACGGGGTTGGAGTAGCGCCCACCCCTGCCGTAACTTACGGTAGAAGCTAAGAAAAAAAAGAGCCTTTGGGTTGCTTTAACTTCGGTCGGCCTCTTGTCTTATCTCCCGTGATACTGCTCTGTATGTCTACTCACTTCATTTATCTCCATTTATTTCTACTCAGCTGATCTGACTGATATGCCACGGGACAGCCCTAGCCTACGTGTAGCCGTACCCTCCCCCCGTTTTTCCTTCGGGGGGAGGGGGGAGGGTACGGCTACACGTAGACTAGGACAACCCCAGCCCGATAAACTCCCCGCCCAGAAGACCATCCACTTCCTCTTTTTTATCTCTGGCTGCACCATCGCCTCTGATTTTTGGCAAATCAGATCTTAAATTGCCGGGGCACTCGGCAATCCCTCACAAATTGTCCCAAGCATTGCTTCTTCGACATGGTCGCGGCTGCTTGTCTCGAGAGGATTCATATTTTCGGTTTTCTCCTACTCCGTTAGTAACACTAGCCACAACAAGTTCTGTCCTAATATTTTACGGTTTATTCCCTGAAGCGCACTGGGAAATCTTGAGTACAGATCCTGTGGCAAGCAAATCTTATTTTGCTGTTTTGATGCAGATTCCTTTCTTCTTTTTGTTTTGTTTGAATTCTTTGCCGCAGCCGATCGACGTGGTTTCTCTGGAATTACTGTAGCTTTTAACAGTGATTGCTCGGGTAACTCTGACAGTTGATTCTGAGTAAAAAAGAATTAAGTGTTTCGATTTCAGAGCCAACTTTTCTTGAATAGGCGAAGGGGGGTGGGGGGGGGTTCTGGCACTAAGACGATCATATTTTAGTAACTAACGAATGGTGCTGGAAATTGGAAAAAAACTGACAGACAGTTGCCCCCAACCCAAGAGCACACCGGGTTGGTAGGGGACTGTTTGGGTGTCCATATATCAATTTTTAACTTCAAATTCTAATTTTTAAACTACATCAAATCTGAACTATTCCTTATTTCTCCAAATGTTACTACTCTTTTGCGAAAAACTATCTTCTCCCAAATATACCTAAAAATTACCAAAACACCTCAAAACATTGATTTGTGTTTTGAGCAAAGGGTTTTTGTATTGCTTGAAACGCGAACGAGATATTTCCATCAAACCGATTTTAAGCGGCGTGAAAACGGCTTTTCAGGTGTACCCCCGCCTTAAACACTTAGGACGCGGACGGCAACCGGAAGTGAGCTGTTTTCCCTTTTAGCTTGTCTTCATAAAACCACATTGACATTGCTAAGTATCTTTTCTCCATTAGAGATGATAAGTATAAGAATCTGGGGGACACCACTGTCCTGGCACGCGAAATTTTCTCTTCCGGTTGCCGTCCGCGTTTCAAAAACGCGCATGCTTAAGCTCCCTAATGACTGGTCCCGAGGGAAACAGTTCATTTTGTTTCCCGAGAATCTCAATGTTTCTCCGAGGCGCAGACCAGAAAAACATAGCACAAAACGAAAAACGTGTAACGGCAACAGCAACGGCGGTCGTAGGTCTACATTCGCGGGTAACAGCGCATTGTTACCCTCTGACGTCATAGATTTTGCACTGTTGCCCGCACAGAGACTTTTGGCGGGAAACAGTTTTATTGTTAGACGTGATGCGACCTCGAAGTAACCAATGAGCGCGCGCGCTGCTGGAGATAAAATTCAGCTTTATAACAAAGCACTTAATGACTGGCTCCAAGGGAAACAGTGAGTTTTGTTTCCCCGAGACTCTCAATGTTCCCCGAGGTGAAGCCGAGGGGAACATTGAGGGTCGAGGGGAGACAAAACTCACTGTTTCCCGTGGGGCCAGTCATTAAGTGTTTTGTTATACCTCCCAACTCAAAATAGAACAATACACGTATTTTACACGGAATTTGCCGCTGTTTCAAAGGTGCACCTCCTGATCACATGCGAGTCGAAAGTTCAAGTCGTTGTTTCCGTGGGAAGTTAGTGAATTTTGTTCGCCCGAGGGAGTCAGTGAGCTTTGACCCATGACACGTGACACGTTCTCCTCCAATCGGAAAACGTATTTGAGTTGGGAGGTATAACCATATGCGTTAACGACTTCAATATCAGGAGCCCATGGTTAGCTTGGAGCGTACAACTTCATTGTATTTGTGGAACGGCGTTTTTACAGATCGAGTTATTTTTAGATTGATTTTCCCGCCAAACCAGATCTTTCCAGCTAATCACAAGCCTTGCATGAGAAATTATTGAGAATGGTCTCTCGTGCAAGACAAAGCGAATTTAGACTCGTCTCTTTAAAAAAACCGTTACATGTATAGACCTGGTTTTGGAGTTGCAGGCTGTAGGCATTACTCATTTACCTTAACACCTCTGTGTGGTTGTTCGCCTTGGGTCAGCCGCTTTACTTTTGTATTTTTTCGCTTCTCTTCCCTCCTCCTTCGATTTTCAAGGCGGCAGTAAAGCATGGCACGATACTCTGGGAAATGGAGAATGCAAGGTTTAAAATCAGTGTAAAAATAATATCGCGACCAGGCCCTGCCTTTCGCTCGGCAAGAAAAAAGGGCTTCCATGAACTCTGCGATTGTGCAGTGCTTTACCAATTTAGCTGTCAAGCCAACTGGGAGATGGTCAATCAGTTTTCAGTTCGTAAAAGCCCGTAGAGGACATAGATATGATAAGACATTATACATATATTAGTAGTAATCTCAGATTATTAAAGCGCGTTCGACAACCGCTTTGGAAGCGAAACAGACGGGTACTGAAAGAAACTTTTTTGTTTTAATATGTAGTCTATCGACCGCATATTTATTTTTCTAAAAGGTTGTTGCAATTGGCTTTTGTAGTCAATCCTAGGGTTTACAAAACATTTTATAAACGAAGTCAAACCTAATATAATACATAAGGTCATGTTCGATAAGCGTAGTTCAAAATCAAATAGGAGTCAAGTCCAATCCACGGTTTCCACCACAGCGTGCGTTGACTCGCAGATCAAAAGGTGGTTAAAGCAGTACTCTTGTCCTAGCCGGTCCGGTCTGGTTGCCAAAAGTTCAAAATGAGAATTTTTCAAGAACAAACGTCCGGGTCAAGGCGAAACGCCGGTAAAGAAACAGAAGAAAGGTTAAATCAATCGTTCGATGCTTGTGTAAACAATGGGTTGAACCCAACAACGCGCCGATTAGATGATGTTGACGGCAAATGTCTTATCGAGTAAAAAGGTGGGGGCAAAACGCCGATAAAAAAAAGTTTATTAAATTCGCGAGACCAAGGTTTTTAGTCGCAAATTCTTGAGAAGGTGATGACCGGGGTGTCACTCCTGCGAAAAACAACAAGTCGTGACACAATGCAAACCAGATTGCAACTCCGACTTGTTGGCGGTGCGAAACGCAGTGTCTATTTCCGCAAAAAAACACCAGTACACATTTTTCTGGCCCCATTTGTTCAAACAATGGATAGCGCTATCCGCTGGAGAAATCGCTATCCAGTGGACAAGTATTAGCGAGAGTCCACGCAAGGGGGCCTCTGCAAACAACAAAAGAATCTTCGGAGCGGCTATTTTGGTGTCCCCACGATTCCTTTTGTCAAAATTAGGACGTGTTCTCTTTCGATCGAACGCAATAATTTCACCATATCTGTAACTCACAGAATGATTAGTTCCCAGTTGGCTTGATAGCAATAGGCCTTCTTCGATATATTAAATTCAGCTTGATGGTGAGGCAGTGAGGACGAAGACAAAGGGAAAAGGATGATATCTAAATACTTTTCACATTCATTCCAACGTGTTTCTATTGTTTTTGTCCTCACTGAATCACTGTCAAGATGAATATTTGATGTTTCGAAAATGGTCCATTGTCCAAGCACTGCACCGGCCTTACGCCCTGATATAAGAGATCATGGGTTCAAATCCAATCCTATTAAAGTTTAAATGCTCACCTTTTGTTACTGTGTTAAGAAAAAATGTTAACGGTGAATTATTGTATTTGGCTTGGTTACGAGTCAAGGCAAGCCTCGATTTGCTCAGGGAATAGTCTACAAAGTATTCCTGCAATGAGTTTGTTTGCAGCGACTCCCAACAGGGTGTGGGTCTACAGTTCTTAAGGGAGGTACCTGAAAATCTCTTTCCACCAATGACTTGCTTCTGGTCTTCGAACACGTGACCACACGAGCAAGACCTGGACGGTTTTGTGATCTACAAATAAAATTACAAAACCGTAAAATGTTACTCAGCTCCACAGGAAGTATTTTTCTTGGCACCGTGATTGCTTAGGAAATACATTGCCGTTTATTTGGTGAATTGAAACAAAACAGTGTAATATGGAAGGTATGTAGTATTAAATTTATGTTTGAAAGGGCGGCGAGAACTTTGAACCAATCACTGAGTGAAGTAATGCAAAACCAAATTAATTCGCTAATTATTTTCGACACTCAATTGAAAACCGCTCTGAGCAGTTCTTATTTGTAATCGTTCCAAAATAACTTCAACACCATCAAAGTCATCCGTGAAACAAAGCCCGATGTAGTTTAACGTTAAGAACATTTTGAGCCTCACATCCCAAAAATACATAAGAACGCTAAGCATCAGCTCCAAAATTAGACGTTCTTATAAAAACAAAGAGTGTGTTCACTATCACTGAAACGGAAGGAAAGAAGTTTGATAACATGAACTTCGCCTCAGGAATACATTCAACGAAGAAAGCACAATGACGACGAAACTGTATTCAAGTATTTGAAACAAAGACATAGATAGCATTCTTCACTTGAAGCTAAATTCACTTTTCACCATAGCGGAAACAAAGTTGTTTTTAACCCTATCATAAATTATTCAGAAGGGTTTCATTCTGTGTCAGTAATCATAATTTGAATGTGTAGTAAGTACACTATTGTCGCTTAGTGGTCCTTCAACTACCCGCGTGCCATACACTCTCATTCCATTTCCTATGAGTAACCGATAGTTGGCTATTAAAAATTTAAAAGAAAAAAACAATTGAAAGTAATTAATTTAGTAACAAGAATTTAAATTTTTGCAAAAGCCAAATATTCGATGCCTCAAATCAAGTTCGATTGTCTACGAATCTGGTTTGTGGGCGTCAAAATCACCTGAATCGACAATTCAGATCAGAGCTAAAGCGATAGTTTTACGTTGAATAAGGCCCGTTTCAAACGTCGAACTTTACATGTGCCGAATCTAATGCAAACGAGAAAAACGGTAAAGTTCGACGTTTGACAAGGGCCTAATAATCTCATTTCTTCAAATTGCTACCGCTCATTCCCATCCCCGGCGTTGAACAGCTTTAATTTCTTTTCACTGAACTGTCTCCTTTGACCCGTAAAAATGTAAATTCTGAAGCTCGTATCAATGAAAGCCGACACTAACTTCTTTACCCCCTGTTGTCTTGGCTTCAACTCTGTCTGTCTTTCTCTCTGCTCTTTTCGAGATATATTCGACGTTGAGGCCACCGAGGAAAGGGGGGGGAGGGCTTTAACCCCGAAAGCAGCACAATAAATTGATGGAGTTACCAATACTTACCCAAGAGTTACACGCGAGACACTGCTGAAGTACCATAATTAAGAGTTTATTCTGTGTCGAAGTTAGTTTTGCTCCACCGAGTACTTCCTCTGTTTCGACTATTTTTTGTTTAATGAGTAGTTCAAGCTCAGTTTATATCCAGTCGTATTGACAATATTAATTAGTGAGGATTGACGTCATCACTGACAAAAACCTCCGATTGCACAGTAATCGTTACATGATAGAAAGGGAATCTAAAAATAGCAACAAGTGGGATAAAAATCGCTGAAAGCGACAAAAACAATATTTAGGGTCTAAAACATTTACAATTTAACTGGGAATTTTTTTCATTTAGGTCGCATAACAAATAATCCGAAAGAGAGATAATAATTGCAAAGGAAGCGAAACTATTTTACCATGGACGTTTGATATCGAACTTATCAGTGCAAATCGTGTTTCAACGGAGTGTGGTTTTCGAGCCGAGCGCGTTTAAGATTCTTCGTCTTCTCTTCTTGTAGAGAATGTAAATCATTTCTTGAAGCGATGTTTGCGTGGTCACATATCATGGAATTCATACAATGCTACTTGTTTCAATCCTTTTCCCACCTCGTTTACAATGTTTATTTATACATGTAGCTGGCGAGCGATAATGAATTAGGTAGTCAACGTAATAGACTGTTGAGGATGGCGAAAACGAATGGCGAAGATAAAGAAGAAAAAAGTTAACCCTAGGTTTTATTTACTAAAATTAGGAGTTCAAACACCGTATTACACGCACCATCTTGGCAAGAACGTAAATCACTTTCCAGTGGGCAAGCCTGATATATACTTATACAGATATAATTTTTTTTTCTTTTGTAAAGACCAAAGGAACTTTTTTGCCTTGGTTTTAACTCGGTAAAAATACTTTCAATGAAAAACCAATATTTTTTTACAGAAGGGGCAGAGTGTTCTCACGGAATCAAACATGGATGCAATCCTCTGAAGCAGACAGCTATTTCCCTATGGCCGGATCAGTTGAACCGAGAGTCCATCACCCTTGATTAAACACAACTCTCCGGTTACGAAAGGTTTCACTGCCAAAGAATACATTGAGTCATCCACGTGGCATCTACTTAACGAAATATGGAAGTTGTTAAATTTTTTGCTCATCCGGAGGAATTATCCAGCCTTGGTGTTACTATTCTTGTAAAGTACTAAGTTTGCGGGAAAAGTCCGCAACTGGAAATACTAAAAACTGAGAAATCAAACAGCCGTGTCAATCAGTATTCACTGGTGTTAGTGATTTTGTGTCGCTTTTAGTGAATTGATTTTGCTTCACAGGTAACTTTAATTTACTGAAGAAAAAAAAAAAGGAAAGAAGACACTTGAAAAGTTTGGCCACGTTACAAGGCAGAAGAATTCCTTTCCCAGCAACCTTGACCTCACCTTAAATGATGTATTGCATGCCAGCATTGCTTGTCAAAGAGAAAGTTATGCCTGTTTTTGTTTTGTTTGTTTTGTTTTTTTTTTACTGGGCAAGGCCGGTGAAAACGGGTTTCTTGGCTAAAAACGGGTTTTAGCGGAGTTAAAGCGAATTTTAAAATCTAGGAAAATTAAATAAATTTTTAATTTAACCAATTTTCATGATTCACTGTCTCTTTCTCGTAGTTTTGCTTATGTCGGTGGTTCAAGGTTTATTTTGATAAAATTTAGGCAGCACTAATCTGCCGACATGAGCCTTAAGCTCCTTGCATACTGAATCGTTTTGGTTCCCTCTCCAAACGAAAGTATTATCTGAACAGTGACTGCTGTGTGGTGGGATTGTTGTAGGTGTGACTCGCTCGAGATTTTGGGTTTGCGGATAAGTTATGGCGCTGCTGTAAAGTTGTACCATTCATTGATGTGTGAGAGTTTAATCGAGTAATAACCTTCTTGGGTAAATACTTGTTGTATCGGATTTTAGGTTGTATGAGTTCTCAGTTATGTCGTGACCCATAAGGGCTTTCAGTTCATTTTTAAAGTCAAAACATGCACGCTTGTTAGACCAGTTTATAAGGGCGCGTTCGATTGACCGTCCGGAATAGGAATACATGGTGGATACGTCACCCTTCATTAGCAGTTTCCGTGTTCATATCACAAATAGCCATGGGTACCCGCACACACCACCAAAAACTGTTAAACCTGGAAGCTTTTTTCTTAACCCGTGGGTTTAACTTAAGAAACTGTCACAACGTGCCATTTCTCGTCCAAAGTGTCTCGCAAAGCTATTGCGAGGCAAGTTGCACAAAATATTGCCCAATGTAGCGTATAACGGGCAAAAAGGTCACGAAACAAGTTTTAAAAAATCATCGCAGAAAGTAGAAGCGAGTCAGTCCTTTTCACAAAGTATCTTGCAACGTTGCAATAATTTTTTTTAACCAGTTTGCGGAGTGTAACATCTATGCGCCAACTTGTGTAGCAACGATTTGTTATCAGCCAATGAAAATGTTTCTGTGACCAAGACGGTGACCGTTGTAAAGGCATCGAGATTGAGACAAGTTGGAAGAAACGTTGTCCAGTGAAACAGCCGTTGAGAAAACTGCCTCGTAATGTGAGAGGGTAACAGTGCCTTTAGTGTCTCGGCGTCGATATGTAAATATACTAGCCCGGAAATTCCCTGACGTATTGCGAGTTCACTTTTAACAAGACGACGACATTTACTAAAAAGCAATGAGAACGATACGTTGCTTTTATTCAGTTTGCTCTCTCTGTAACCGTGAGGAGTGTTGAAAAGATCCGTTTCAGAGAAACTAGAGAGAAGTGTTTCGCTTCGCTTGTCTGGCTCCAAAACTTATCGGGCGTTTCGAGAAACAAGCCTTATAGGAGGAACTGAAGTGCATTTGTCAATATAGTCTGATTTCGAAACCAGAGTCACGTCGTGGACATCTTGAAAGCGAATACGTTTTAAAGCATTAATTAAACTTTGCAGTTATCATGTTTCCCTTTTTCTATACTTAAAGACATGTTAAAATACCAGAGATTAAACTCGGAGTAAACAGATCGTTGACTGGTTAAAACTTTTTGGGCCCGCTAAGGTTTAGCAGACCTTATCGGGCCCAGAAAAATTAACCAGCCAAACGATTTCGTAAGTTCGATCGGATTGAACTCCCGAAAGACGCTACCAAAAAGCTGTTATCTCTTGGTTTAAAAATTCAGTCTTGTTCTTGTTCAACTGGTCAACTTGTTCTCTTAACTTTTCTTACCAAGAAAAGCTTCGATAACTTGTTTATGCAAAACAGTTGCTCTCAAAGAGCCTCGTTATGCAAACAATGAACATTTTTAGAAGCGAGCAGGTGGGGACATGCCACGACATCCTTGGCATTCTTGAAACGAGAAGAGCTATTGATTTTTGTTTCTATTAGTGGTTTATTTGTGTTGCGAAGTTTGTTTTGAAATGGTGTGCTCCCCGGAAAATCGAAAGCACCTGGGCAAAATTAATCCATGCATTTTAAAAATGTTGTTGCGAGCAAGGAAGAACTAAAATATTTGACTTGCATGAGCAAGGCTCTGTGGAAATATTCATTTGACAATTTAATGAACAATGTGCCTCCTCTATTGTTTGGTTCATGAGATTGTCGCATTTTATAATAGTACGTGAAGAGGTTATGAGTAAATCGAAAAACACGACAAACTACGCCGCCGTGTAGTTAGCCATTGTCTGAATTTTTGGAGAAAATAATCTCTCTCACTTGCCTCAAAAGGACACCCAGCTATTTGTTATTCTCTCGCAGATTATTGACATCCGCATTTCAATATGAAATAGATTTTTTACTAAATCCGCACCTTGTTTCGTCAGTTGTTTTTTGGTTATGGTGACGTCATAAGTTGTGTTACAACCAGTTGAAGGAAAGTCATTCGTTTGGGGTCAAAACACGGACGGCGCCTTCAGCGCTATACACGGTCTTCTCTCCACTGATTCCAGTGCGTACCTAAGACTGAAAACGCCGTTGACGTATTTGATGAAATGTCTCTTCAACAGTGTTTGGCCTGTAACGCTGTGGTGAGTCAACCATACGTTATTAATCGTTCATTATTCGGGTTTGCACATTTTCACTGTCGTGTGTCTCTGAATACATGAGGTTCGACAACCAAATTTATACTGCTTGAAGATGCGCGGGTTTTTTCCCCGAAACCCAGTTGGACAGCAATTGAACCTTCACTCTTCTCAATGTAACACAGATTGTTCAACATGAAAGCGCTTAACAAAACAAGAAAATTTCGCCATTTACGAAGATATTGCGTCTGCCAGTATTAAGATCGACTTATGAATATTTAGCCAAGTCAGTAATTTATGCAGCATTGCTAATAGTCGATTCTAAAGAACTGAGGAGGCGAAAAGTGGTCTGTACGGGCAGTGACTTGCGGAAACAGCTGTCTTGTGATGACTTGACACAAAGTCTCCCTAGCTGAGGTACATGCTCCATGAAATCAAATCGTGAAGACAATCGTTTGCCTATGTTTGCCTTGTGATAATTCAGTTTAGTCCTTTGGGGGGGAAGCTGAACGCTACCGTCCATCTGTGAAGAGCAAACGGCGGGTGAAACATCGGATAAAACGTTAACGGAAACAAAAACAATAATCTCAGTAAAGTGTCTTAATTATTTGTAAGGCACTCTGCGTCGTTCTGTGTTCGTCAATGAAAGGAGTTATTTTGGTATTGTAAAGAAAGTATGATTCGCGTGCAAGTCGTAAAACTCTGGTACATCTAAATGATGAGAATGAATTGCAACTCAGAGAGTTGTGAAACTAAGTGGGACTTGAAAACAATTCAAAGATTACTGAACAGCAGCAACTGATGCATGGAGGGAGGTCCACGCTTCATGCTTGCAAAATGTTCTCGCAAAAGTCTCGCAAAATGGTACCGGGAAACCACGCAGCACCATGACAAGTACGATAAATAACGACAGTTAGTTTTCAGTTAAATTCGGGATTGATATCACATGCATACACAGAAAAAGACCCTTTCCGTGCAAATGGTTCACTTTGGCGCAGTTTGAGCTGAATTTCTACCTTTACAATTTGAGCAACTTGTTGCCTGCCGATGGTGTACAATTTTGATGTAACATACGCGCGAATTAGGAATTGATTTCGGTTTAACTGAGGCACACAAAGGAAAGGTGCACGGAATACAGACTTGTTGCGTTGTGGTAAAAAAATTGCTCTTTCAACCGTCAGAAAAGACTTTAAATAGTCCCAGGAGAATAAAGAACGTCTTAAAGTACTCCAGCCCTTGCCCGAGAAGTAGACATTGGCTGTGTTAAGGAGGGGAGGAAAAAAATAGAGCTAGTTGCTACGCAGGTTACGCTTGACTCTTCGACCACAGTACGACCAAGCGCAAGACATTGAATCGTGGAAGTTCCGTATGAAAGTCCTGCTGAGCCGGACGACTTTAAAGCCAACTTCGTTCCCGTTCCTCCCCAGATAGCTTTTCCGGGCGAAGCCGAGCTCGCCCATCTATTCCGTCCGACAATTGGTGGCGAAATGCCTTTTGAACGAGGTTCTATCGGACCTTGTTGTCGATACACCAGAAATAAACGGCATAACTTGTGTACGGAATCCAATAATTCTGCTACTAACTAAGTTGGAGGGCTGTGTTGTATGTTTGTGCGGCCCACGCTTGTCTAGAGAAGTGGACGGTCCACGTTACTTTGTGTGGCAAAGGCCGTAACGTACGGTGCGTACCGCAATAACCTTAAAGATTTCTCCAAGTAATGAAATCGAGTAGCAAAGCAAAGGAGGAAGTCAAGCGGCTCACACTGAAAAATACGGTGACGTCTAGGTCAGTTGCCTTGATCAGATAATGCGCGCGTTATACGAGGCCGTAATGACTCTTAATTGCATTCTCTTTGACTGGTCCTTTTTAGGTTCCCAAGTCAAGCAAGACGTGTGAATGTGGTCACGTATTTGAGGATGTAAAGCAAATAGCAGGAAAACGGTTTTCAGGTTAGAACTCAATAGCAAAATTTGACCAAACTGAAAACAATGAACTGAACTTATTGGGCTTCAACTCATTTTGTATTTCGTGTCTTTTAGCTGCAGATATTGAGCAAGTTCTCAGGGGAGAATTAAGCAAATAGTACATTTTCACGGTTTTGTGACGAGTAGCATCTCGTCCTTTTTCCGGCGTCAACCGCAAATATCGTTCATTTTAATATAATCTACGCCTTATCGGCGTCTATTGTATCGCTGCAATTATTATCTTTCAACTCCTTTTTCTAGAGTATCGGGCTGAGTTATACTGGCGTCTGGAAAGCAAAAGAATGAAGGCATTGTCAAAGGAAAATAAGCCATTTAACAACCTTTCCTCTGACCAAAACAACAACATTGGGAATGAAAACGAAGGATTGATCAAGGAGGTACCAAACAATTATGAGTTAACTTCAGTTCACGTAACATACAAATAATAGGCCTGTATGTTTTGATGTCGCTTGCGTGGTGATGTTGCTAGTTTGTTAACCGTTTGTATTATTTGTGCAATTGTCGTAATTGAGTTTTATATTGTTACAAGTGAAATGAAATGTCTGTAATCTCACCCTTTAATTTAGTCGACCGACAGGCTGATTGACGCACTGACTGATAATCGATCAATCGATCGATCAATTAGTAACATAATTCAATAACTTTTTTAATGTTTTGACAGGATTTAAAGGAACTATTTGGGAACACAAGGCCAATTTAGTATAAAATGAAATGTATAAATACTAGTAATAGTTTTCGCAACATCTGCCCCCGCCGAAGATAACATGGATGGCAGTTGAGGTGTTTTCCAATTAATATGTGCCTGCACGTTGTGATGTCTTCATATTATTTTACATGTAATTAGTTTGGTAGATGAAAGTGAAAGATGCAAGGAAAGGATGGGTAACAACAGCAAATGGCCATTTATTTTCAATTTCCATCACATTTATTTGATACGCTATCAATTGAAAAGCAATTTACATTATTATGGAAAATGCCTTGCAAATACCATAGTAAAACAGGAACAGGAACATTAACAAGAACGCAACATTTCGTCGCCATCTTTTTATCCACGTGGTTCTTTCCACGGTACCTTGAAATACCATAAAATAGGAACAAAGCTCGGTTATTATATTCGGATCGCTGATTAATATTATCTGTAAATAACTGTCGTAAATATGATAGAAGATTGTTTGAAAATGTTGATACTGAGACTATACTTTGCGATTTCTGACCCAGGCAATGTGATTTTCTACTAGATACTACAATATTTTATTTTTAAAATAAAAGGAATCGCGGTAAATATTCGAAAGTTACTCACCTTCAATCGCTATGCTGACTCCAGTTACCTAGATCACCTCGCGAATTCGGTGAGCAATACCGATACCACCTTGCGCGCTCGATTGTGCAAATCGCGATTGCTTTCCCCTCCACAACATCTTTTCCCTACCAATTTACTTTTTTTTTACGCGGGGGCTTCTAGGTTGCCTTCTCTGGTTTTAGCCTTTGGGCCAAAACCCTGCGGTATTATTAATCCTTATTAGCATAAATTTCAATATTGCCGGCACGTGATCGCGGTTTGTATTAGTGAGTGAGGCAATCTACGGTCAGCCTTCGCCATATGCACAAGTCAAGTTTCGTTTATTGTTATATCGAGCTGAAAGAATCTTTGACGCCTTCGCAAGGCTGTATACGATAGCATTCCTTTACATTGTAAGTAGTGCCTTTCATTGAAAATCATGACCACTGCCTTGGTCTGGCGTACACTGACGTTCCCCGGTTTTCCACCTGCTGGTTTTTAGGAGTTTTCGTGTCCGGCTCTGGTGCATTCACCTTCCTTGAGTGATAGAGTTCATGTATAAACATTTTTGTACATATTCCAAAGCTAAATAAATGGCTCGGTGGCTTGGCTGGCCAACGCGCCCAGATATCATCAAGCTCGAGTGTCCGGTTGAGAAGTGGGTTCAAAATATGTACTGAATGTTTTAATTGGTGTGCTGATTGACTCACTGACTAATTATCTAACTGATCAGGCGTTTCCTTGATTTAAAACAGGTAGACGAAGGTGAAGTTGCTGTCAAACCTCATAGAAAACCTCTACAAGCCTCCAAGAAAAAATTGTTCCGGCGCAGGATTGGAGGGTTATATCCAACGAATAAGAAGCTCCCCAGGCCCTCACATGTGACCTACTTGTGCCAGGAATCCAACACTGAGAAAATCGTCTCGCCTGAAGACATAAACAGATTCTCTAAAGCGTTGGAGAGCATCAACAAGAAGATTTTCTCGCAAAACCTGGTGTGGACAAATTTCATCAGTTGAGACATTGATCACAGAGCCCACGTTGTGCACTGAAGAGACTTAACAACGATTCACATGAAATCAAAGTCCATGTGTCGTCAGCTTACTCAGCATGACGGACTCTGAACTGTTACTGAGTCATTCGTCTAGATTAAAGCAGTTCTGTCAAAGTCGACCTGAGCAGCACTGTTGCAGTTTCAGACCGGTTGCCAGCAGGGAATGAGAGTTCGGTCTCATCATCATCATCATCATCAGTGATTTGTTTCATTTATTTACTCTAGTTATGCCTAGAAAGCTCGCTCATAATTTATTCGAGTCAAAATATAAAACTGACTGAGCAATAGAAATTAATGTATTTACTTCTTTGCCAAAGGTTAAAAGCGAAAGGAACAGTTCGTCAATTTATTTCATTTACCAAAGGTTGCAAGGAGACTTTGTGAGACATAAAAGAAAGATGGAGGCCTAATCATTGTCTAAAGGTCATTAAATTTTCAGTCAAGGGCGTAGGTCATCATGCAAGGGAAAGACAGCGCTCCCGCTCCCGTCATGATATGAGGGACCCCACCACCTCTCAAATCACCACGCATTAGAGACCTGGAACTCAAATCACCACAGGGCCATGGGCGGTAACCGGAAGTGAAGGGACAGCGGAACCGTTGAGGGGGGGGGGGGGGGGGGGGGGAAGAAAAAAAGGCAAACAAAACAAAATGAGCAAAGCATTAAGACGTAAGGGTGGGATATATGTATTAAGTTATATATGTATCAAGCGAGAGAACAAATAAGAAGTAAAACATCTGTCATATTACGGTTGATCCACGTTTATTTTTTGGATATCTCGTCGAGTATGCTGAAAGTAGCAAAACTTTCTGGCGGAGAATTCCCCCAGAACGATAAAAATGACGTTTCGACCGTTCTACGGTCATTTTCAGATCCATGTTCAAGGTCATAATTGTTTTATTTTCGGACTCTATAGGTCATTTCATTGTGTTTTCAAATTTTAATTTAATAATCGAAAGGAAAAGGTGTTAAGAATTTTCTCATTCCCTTCGCGCTCTTTTGCACCTTATTATTAAATTCTTAATCACATTAAGGCCTTTTGTTTTTTCAAATTTGTATATATGCGGAATTTTTATAAACTTGAACGTGGACTTGAAAATGACCGTAAAACGTTCGAAAAGTCATTTTTTATCGTTTTTTTTTATTCAGTTGGTAAATGGTTATCTGCGAACTTGTTTATTAGATAATCTGGGAGAGACTACCGCCCTGGCATTTCCGGTTTCCGGAGAACTTCTAAGGGCCAATTTAGGGCCGATTTACACGATACGATTTTGTCGCATGCGACAAGCTCACGACAGGGCTATGACATCGACTTACGATTGTCGCAGCGTTTTAAAACATGTTTTAAAATGCTACGACATTTTTTCTGACGTACACAACAATCGCAAATCATGTCGTGGGCCTGTCGTGTAAATCGGCCCTTACACGGTACGATTTTTGTCGCATGCGACAAGCTTACGACAGGCCTACGACATGACTTACGATTGTCGCAGCAACATGTTTTAAATTGCTACGACATTTTTTCTGACGTACACGACAATCGTAAACGAGTTGTAAGCCTGTCGTGAGCTTTTCGCACGCGACAAAAATCGTACCGTGTAAATCGGCCCTAATGATAGCTCATTCTCGCCTCCAGAGCCTCCCTGCCCTCTTGGCCACCAGAGGATGACCACTTGGCCTTGGGGAACACAGGATGACGGAAGTCCTAGATTCTAGGACTTCCGGCGTTGGTGTTGTATGAAGGCTTGAAATGTCCACTATGATCGTAAAAGCATTATGGCTGCTGCACGAGGGAACACGTTCTCTGACATACTTTCTAATGTTCTGGGTCTCCTTAATTTTGAATCGATCTCTCTTCGTGAACCGCAGGTAGACGCTCTGAGAAATATTTTCGAGAAAAAGAAGGATGTTTTACTTGACTTGCCAACTGGCTATGGAAAATCCCTGATATTTTGGATGGAAGTCAGTGACCATAGTTTTAGTTGTATCGCTTTTGAATGCGTTGATGCGGGATCGGTTAATCAAATTCACCGAGTTAATCAAAACACGGCCGGCAGAGTTTTGAAGGGAAACTATCATCTACTGGAAATCTTCTTTCCCATTGAAAATTCCAGCAATCTGGTCAATTCCAAGCTGTTTTCGTTCCCGAAAATATTGACAGGTTGGTTTCTATTTAAAACAATTTGGTTACAGCACCTACAGGCGTTTAAAAATCTAGGACTGTCTTTCGCGGAGAATCTTCAACGAAGTCCTCCATGGTAATGCATTGTAATTTGCGCATTATTTCGCGCCAGTGTTGATGGGCGAGTTCTCCCTCCAGGATTTATTCACTTCCGTTTTAGATTTGTAGCCAATGATATCCCGTGTCTCCAGAGCCAACTGGTTCTCGTGGTCAGCCTCTGGTGGCTGAAGAGGGCAGGGCGGCTCTCGGGACGAGAATGATGATCCCTACATTTAAATTAGTCATTAACCCCGGGGCTTCTCTCTACCAATATAACAATTCTTCAATAAAGTAATCGCTTGCGCTTGCTATAAGCTTGTTTTCAACACAACAAAAAGCAAAATAACCGGGAGGTTTGACCGGTTTTAAAAACCTCTCTGTTCTCAAGATACTAGGAAGCCTACGAAGGGAGTATGAAGACGACGGTTAATTAAGAGAACTTTTTCTAAAAAATATAATTACTCCAAGTCGTTGGGCATAGGAAGTGTGTTGGAACATTGTCAATTTAAAATTTACCGTCAGGCGTTCGCGTCTTGACATAAGGCCTTGGTCATTGCACCGTGATGTCGTTATCAAAGCAAGAACGATAAAATGCAAAACTCTTGAGGGGGGCGTACATAGCCATTATTTTTTTCCGTTAAACCAAATGTTTTGTAGCGTTCTGGTAGCCGTCTTCGACGTCCTTGCGTAATCCCCTACTGAGAGAATCGGCCCAAAAATTGTCGGGACTTTCGAGAAACGGGACCCTTGTCACAGAAGACTTAAAACCTTAACTAAATGAAGATGTAATTACAAGCAGCACTTTCTCCTCTTTTATTAGACCCATGAGTGTTGATCCGACCGAGCTTCAATCCCGCGACCTCCCACAGTACCCCGTTGTTTAACTAACTGAGTCAACTGCGATCGGAGGCGCAGGGAATTCAGAGGGGGCCAATAAGAGGAGTTATCCTGATTTCTGCGTAAAATAATTTTTCCGGTGGTTATTAGGAAAGATATATGTGTCTTCTTCGCCAGTATAAAGGTTAAAATTGATCCCTGAAACCAAATACATGTAACATGATGTTTCGTCATAATAGTTTATTTTAGTGAAAAAGGAGCCAAAGTTTAGTTTCTCATCGACCTACCCAGGGTCTGTTCTCCGGAAGGAATAACCCATGTAAAGGCCAAGTGGCTTTTTTAGGTCCCTTCTGTTTGAAACGAAAAAGTTCCTTAAATCCATAAAAAAAGTTACAAGAACCGACAATAAGATGTGTTTTGATTTGGAAATGTACACTATTTAATCTTGAAGAACACATTAACTAATAACTGATAAAAAGTGTCAATCAATACGTCTTTCAGTGGAAATAAGTTAGAAAAGCCACTCTCGAAATTTCAAAGTGAAGTACAATGAGTACATCAGTCGACTATTTCCGATCATTCCCGATGATTAACCATCGGCAGTTGTTCGCACCGAGCTCGCAACGGGGTGTTTAAAGTGAACCATAACAAATTCTGCGACGCCAGGCGTTTGTTTATCTCTGCCAAAGCGCTGGGAAACCTTCTCAGCAGACTTTGTAGCACTTTCGCTTGTGTCTTGTCCAGCCTCCCCTTTCCGATCTGCACATGGTTCAGTGGTCTTCCAATCACCTTTGAGTTGGACCTCGCAAAGGCTACTTTCGATCGTTGACCAATATTTCCTCTGTTTATTTTTTCGGCGTTGGGATTTTCATGGCGCTCTACTTTCATATTCCAGGCTTGGTGCTGCGGAAGAAAAAACCAGCAAGGTAACGGTGCGAATATGACCAGATGACTCCTGAGTAGATAGAACCAACTAAACTATATGGGGCAAGTCGCGAGGTCAAATTCTAGCAGGTGCAGGATAATCACGCTAGACGATTCCCAATATCCGAGGGCGAACAGTCTGTAAGGGACCCAGTGCTGGTCCTATTCCTGAACCTTTTAAGAATAATTGCGTTCGACGAAGGAGACTGACATACTTATAGTGTGATACTTTCATTACTGAACAAATACTAGAAAAGGGTGCAAAACGATTCCCCCCCCCCCCCCCCCAAAAAAAAAAAAAAAATTAACTATTTTCAAATGCCTTATCGATGACAAAACAGGGATCAAACCCACCTCACTAATCCTTGATTATTGCTGGTAATATTTATCATTTATATTGAGAATATTCTGTACAATAATCACATGCGCATGGAAATCAAATCAAATGCCGGTTTTGAGAAGAGGGGAAAAGTAACCGGAGTAATACTGCATTCGCTATCAAGCGCGGTGCGAGTCAACAATTAAAAGAGTGATTTCAGAGAGGAAGGGAGAGAGAGGAAAAAAATAATTTACCAGCTAGTGGTCGGTCCGTATAGCAAAAACCTGTGACCTCGGTCTTGCAAAAGCTGCGGCAGCATTTTCAAGACCTCGGTCACAGTTTTTCGCTATACAGAACTCCCAGCTGGCAAATAACATATAATTATTTGTGTCCCAACAAATGGAGCTCGCCCAGAGCAATGCCTTGCCAACAATATCCGTCAGACTGTATGGAGCATGAAGCATAAATATATTACTTGCTTGTACCAAAAGGATTTAAGTATCGTAAATACTTTTGTTCTTGGGCCATCGTAGTTTGGACATAACATCAAGTGGGATCATTTTGATATTTTAGCGAAGGGCAAAACTGACTATCATTGTAAAATAAAAGAGACCTTCTTTATTCAAGAACTTGAGCCAGCTTTCAACGTCAACGTCGGAAGTGAAAAGCTGTTGCTTTATTAATCTTTTCTGTTTTTATTATTATAATTATTATTATTATATATTTTACTGTTAAGTATTTGCTTAATCTAGGTTCCAGTCCCCTCATCCACTGTTATATATAAATAGCTGTTTTAAATTTCAACGGTTACTTTTGAAAATGTATGTAGAGCACATACGAAACGTCAAGTCATAATCAAAATGAACAAGTTCAATATGTTTATCACTGCTGTTTGTGTCTTATTTTAGGATTTAAGTATTTTTTAGAATTTTTTTTTCTTTTTTGGTTCTCATTATTAAACAAAATTGAAAAGGTCGCACTGAGCCTGCTGGCGATTTTTCTTCCGTTCTTTCTTTGGGACAAAACCAGTTTTGATCACTCGGAAAAAAGCAACCAAATCAGGTCTTATTTACCCAACGTCATGGCGACCATAAAATGGATAAAAGGGTTTATATGAGACCAGGGCGAACTCAGACCGGTATGAAATTTTTGTAGCCGTTTATTGAAGCTACAACAAGTTGCAAAAATAGTGGAGACACTTCACCTTCTTGGGGCGTTATTAATTTCCCTATTATCTCTCACACTGTAGCCCCCCTCCCCCCCCCCTTATCAGTGTTGCTAGCAAGACAAAAAATGTTGGGAACTTAAGCAGTCAACAGTGAAAGGGGGAGAGGGGAGAGGAAGTGGGAAAGGTTTAAATTCTAGATACGGCGGGCATTGGAAGCTAGAAAAGGTGTTTTTTAATGAAAGTGTCTCAACAAGTTTGCAACTTGTTGTAGGACGAAATTCTTGGTGCCTGGTTTTGGGACGAAATGATACTTTTTGTTGTTGCCACAGTCATTGAGCCTGAAGCGAACGAACGAGGAAGTTTTCTTCGAAACGCAAGGGATTGTGGTTGTGCGCGAATGGAGGAATTAAAATGCGCGGTATGATCATCAGAGCCTGTTCTGTTTTTCATTTCGCTCCTCGTATCCACAATTCACTGTCACGCAACAAAAAAAAATAAATTCGAAATCTTTCAATGAAAAACCACCTCGCCAATTCTCAGGTCTGTGCGGTACATCATTTCTGAGTTATTTGCCGATGCGTTTCATGCAACTTTATAGAGTTTTCTATGGAGACTCCACCAAGTGAAGCTTAAAGTGAGCACAACGTCGATTGAAGACTGATGACGTAGGACCCAGTGTCACTTGAGAATTCGAAAGGCAGGTAGTCTCCAGAAAGAAATTGTGAAATTAATAGAGATTTTAAGAAAATTTTGGGATATTTAGGGATTTTTTAGAAGATTTTTGGGATATTTAGAGATATTTGAACGGGTTTTTAGGGAAAAGCTGGGAATTTCCGGATCAATTTTTAGATAATTTTTATTTGATATTTGTGTCTAGGCCTAGTCGGTGGGGAAGCGCAACACAGACATGGGTTTTTTCACTGAACTGCGTTGATGTGGTAAATTGACCGCCGTAAAGAAATTTGAAAGCTCGATCGTTGGTGAGTGTTAAGTCCCTTCGTCAGAACGGTTCCCAGACCAAGGGCCAACGCTCGAAACGTGAGCTTTCAATTTACCATATCAACCCAGTTGCCGGATAAATCCATTTCTGTGACATGGCGAGCATGTTGCTCTGCCTCAAACAACTTGGTCCCCGGGCTATCGACCGATTAACTCTCCCAGTACCTCGAAAGTCGCTTCCTCTTGAATTCTTCCGTGGATTTCCTTGTTTTGTCTTATCAGGAGCCTCTGTTTTTTGTTCTCCAGTCGGGAGTACAATTCCGCTCGGTACTCTACAACAAACGACATAATGAACCCGTTAGTGAGGCTCTGCACTTTGTCTGGAAAATATGGTGTTTTCAAATAGTCTCGGTCATTTGCCTTAAATTGCAAATGAGCAACATGTATAGTCGGGCATTCAAAATCAATAAAAAATACATGTATATCATACTTCTGTTGTTTCCAGTGTTTGTTTTCAAACATTGACCCAACTGATTAACAACTAAAGGACCTTTGAAACCTTTGAATTCGACACTACTTTTCAAAATGATGGCACTGACAAAAATATGATGGGATTCACTTTGTCGTAGTTTATGGAGACGTCTACTTCAGCATTGGTGAAATATCTCAACGTAAATTACAAGCAATCTCTCTGATTGAGATTTCTAAGAGTGAGGTCGAATTTTTTCTCTTCTCAGCTTCACCACTTACTTCTGCGCCCTAAAAAAACAGTCAGTCACCCAGGCTAGCCGTAACGTTATGAAACTGAGCCCAAAATTTTGTCATTTTGATGAAAAAGGAACTGAATCGTTCTGGAGAACCGTCCGAATCTGCAGTTCAGTTATATGACCTCAAACTTATTGCGATGACCTGGAAACTACATTATTTTGGGGCTAAGGCTGAACCGGTTATTATTTTTTGCGATTTGAGTGTGAAATCGTTATTAACTTGCTTTTAATTACAACTTGAGTTGTGAGGTATACTAAGTTCGCGGAAACCAAACTGAGTTGTTCATTTACCTTTTACCTTTCTGTACTGCTGAAAGAAAAAAAACATATGTGCCAACGTTCTCATGACTCTCAGCCCGGGTACGTTCTTAGTATGTTCCAGTTAAAATGGTTAATCTCAGGCTGAACCCCTTCTTCTATACTAAAAAGGTTCTTATAAAAAATAAAGTACACGCCTGAAAACCAAAGAAATTCAACACCAAGTAGCAAAAACAATCATATTTACCAGAAAATCTCTTTCCACCAATCAACTTTTTCTCGGTAAACACGTGACCACAGGTGCAAGATCCATCGATTGAACCAGCATTCGATACTATCTGCTCAGATGAAAATAAATTTGACAACAGAGAGATTTAGCTTCACTTTTCCGGTAAACTACATGAAATTTGCCGTTTGCCAAGAATCGACGCCTTACCCTCGAGCAACCTTTCAAAGAAAAAAATGAGTCAGAGTTTCAAAATTTTTATGTTTTTCATGACGGCAATCCACAGCCTGTCGTTTGCTGTCTGCCGTTTCCCGTAAACGTGAGCTATATCTCTCTCGTAAGCAAACGTGGTTGCTTTTAATACTGCTGCAGTTTTACTGGCAGAGATAACAAAATCTGTTAACTATTTAAGAGAGTACACTTAAAAAGAGCCGGATACCCTCTTCCACCATACTCTACTAATAACACCGACTACCAATGACGAGTTTAAAATTTTATATCTTTACAACTTCACTGGCCATACAGAACCCACGCTGTAATTTTACAAAGATCAGAATCTTGGTGTTTTTCAATAGTATGATGATGTTCATTCAAAAACTCGCTTCAATAATGCGACCGCCTTGAGACTTGGAACTAACGTGCAACGGTAGAGACAAGCCAAAAAAATTCTCAAATAATGATCTAGCCAGAAAGCATATGGTAAAGCAGTACTCCCTTTCACTAGCTAGTATTTTCCTACTTTCTTTACACTTTATTGACATATCCATTTGGTACTTAAGGCTACATTTATTTGTTCGAATTCTTCCCTTTGAAAGACAAGAGTTTCTTCCCTTGCAATTTTTTCCAGTGAAAGACAGTTGTCCCGCGATAGTTTTCAACTGCAGCTAGATCTTAAAAATAAACTTGAGACCACCGAGGTTGCAAGCATGGTTTCAATATTTATAGTCATTCTAAGCACAATGGTTAACCTAAGAAAAAACATCACACAATCTCATGGGCAAGTTTTGATCAAAATTCTAGGCGTAACAACCACATAAAACATATCACTGAGCAGTACTTTCAAGTTTGCAAACTTGGTCCGATTTACGTTACGATTAGCTCGTTTGCGACCCAAGCAAAACAGTTTTAGTTTTTTTACTCTCATGTTTGTAATTTAGAGAGTAGGCTTACTTACCATGAGATTACAAGCCACACACTGTTGCTGCAACATGACAGATATTCTTCCAATCAACTTCTTTGACGAAAAACGGCCATATTTGAAGCGCAATCAGGAAAGTCAAGGTCAAACTGACGTCAACATTGGTTGCGTGACGTGGCAAAACGCTCACAGCGCCCGATGAATAATGATTCTCCTTTGATTGGCTCCCGGGGGGTGGAGGGGGGGGGGGGGGTACTTCCTATTAATGGGCTTATGGAGATGTGCCACTGGATGGAGTGGCATTTTCACGACTGGATTGACTATAATGGGGTTGCATTTTCAACAGAAATCCCGACAGAGTTACTAGAATGAGGTCGCAAATTGTCGGGATATTGGGGGTA
>OX421445.1:17383953-17391453 GCA_949126865.1 Montipora capitata
GCTATTACTTAAATCGATTTATTTTTAGATTGAATTTCCCGCTAATGAGACTCCTGCAGAAGCCCGATGACCAATCGCAAGAAGCTAACTTGACGTCATAGCGTCACCAAACCGCAAATGTCTTGTCTTTTTGCAGAAAAAGTAGTCTAAAAATAGATAGTACATGGGCTCCTGGTCTGTAAAAATACCGTGACCTAGGCTTAGTATGAGAGTTGTTCGCTCCTAGTAATGGACACCTGCTTAAATTTTCCAGATAAGTGCCAGGGTCACTTCTCTTTTTCGTCTTAAGAGTTTTTCTGCTTGTAAAACATATCGAGTTTACAAAATGAGGGGTGGTCCACAGGGGTAGTCCATGGACCGGGTGCACAGGGGTGGTCCAGGGTTTTGTATGCGTCCAATGAGGATTCAATTCAGTTGAGCAATTGAATTGAAATGTTAATTACTCATCAAGTACTCATCTCCTTTTCCAAGTATTGCGCTAGTTTCCCAATTGATATATCATGGCTGTTGTGTCCATTAATCGATCTTATGACCATATGACCAGAAGAATGAAACCTAGCCGAGAACAGAACTTCATGTCGTAGGCAATGAACACGTTAGATTTATAAACGCAGGAACTTTATCTGCTTAAGGGAGATGTACATCTCTACCTGTGAGATATGTCGTGTAAAAGTTAAGGAAAAAAAAAACTCTGTTTGGGGTCCCCCGTCCTACTTTCGATCCAAAGAGGCAGAGATTAATCGACCCCTAAGCCATGCTTGATTAACCCTTTGACTACTCGAAGCTTTTCCAATAGTTTAATAAAAAAAAAGGATAGTCTATAGTTCTGAATTGATTTTTTTCTATTCTACATGTGGTAAGCACAAAGAGGGAGAGATTAATCGACCCCTAACCATGCTTGATTAACCTTTTGACTACTCGTAGCTTTTCCAATAGTGTAATAAAAAAGGATAGTCTATAGTTCTGAATTGAATTTTTTGCTCTTCTACCTGTGGTAAGCTCATTGCATTAGTAGAGAACGCATGCGTATTCATAAAATACGTATTAAAGTGTACGCATAGTGATAAGGAGGAGAAAATCATTCGAAATTCGTATGTCTATTCTTTGCTCCTTTGGGGCCATTTTTTCTCTGATCTAGACAGATCGTCAAGATTTATCACAAAAAACCGCATTGAAGGCCAGTGTGTAGTGACAGAAAAGTTTTCCGGCAGTATTATAATTGTTCCTACCACAGAAAACCCTGAATTGAAATTACTGGTTTTGTCGCACCATATCGTCCTACCGTGATTTCAGTTGTAATTGTATTTGGAAATATTTGATAGCCGAGGAACTTGCAGAAAAAAGACCGGAAACCTCTCCTTTTATACCAAGACGTTGTCTGACGAAGTGTCAATAAGGATAAAGGAAGTTGAGTTGATTAATTAATCTTTACACATGTATGTATGTAAAATATTTTCAGCTCTCTCCGCCCTCGTGTCCGGCCCCGACTGCAAATTTCAAATTCCGTCAATGGTCGCTTGGTTGTACTTCATGAGGTCAAATACCGCGACCGGCCCAAACTGCATCAGTCCTATTCTTGGTTGCATACGAAAAGAAACCGTTCTAGTCTAATTGAATAGGAACGATAAGCCGGAGTTTAGTTAGTGGTGGTGAGGGCCGCACAACAGAGCTACTAGTTCCATTTACAGTGCTCCCTCACGGTCATGCATGCCAGACCAGTTCAAGCCGACACCGGGATCGTAACAGAGCGCCCTAAATGAAAATTAGAAAGATCATCGCATTTGGATAACCAACTTCAACAATTGCACGCAAGCCGGCTAAACTGATATCCAGGCTTGAATCGAACGGGATTCGAACCAATGACCGTGCGAGTTGCGTAGCACTGCTCTACCAGCTTAGCTATCAAGCCGTTTGGGAACTAGACAATTGCGAGTTCGAGTTGTAGCCCGAAATAGGTGATTCAAATGATATTAAAATACACGAAATTTCATTATTCTAGAATCAACGTGCGTTCTTTAACGCCCACACAGAATCATGATTTTACGGACAACAGTTGTACTGAAGACTGGACCTACTGTTCATATATATCATATCATATCATCATATATCTTTCTTTACCATCGGATTTTAGAGTACCTTGGTGTAGCTAATATCTCCGAGCATTTACCCTCCCAACCATGATACACCACATAAGACAGACCACAACACCGGCAACTACATGCCCTACTCTTTGCGACAAGTAGGTGGGTTCTTTTACGTCCCACAGGATTATGAACATTGAAGGGTTGTGAGACGGGGCCTACGGATGTAATTACAAAGGCAGCACTTTCTCCTCAGTTATTTAAAGACCCTGAGTGTTGGTCCGTCCGGAGTTGAAATCATGACCTCCCGCGTGACAGCCCGGTGCTCAACCAACTGAGCACCGCTGAAAAAGACTTGCAAGTTGATTAAAGTTAAACAATTCAGTTGCAGATTTGATCACAAGGACAACACTTTCACCTTTTAAAGTCCCTCAGTGTTGGACATTACTGTCGGAGTTAAACTCACGACTTCCCGCGTGCATGGTAGTTCGATGCTTGAACATCATCATGTCGAGGGGGGAAGTAATTGGATCATGTCTCAGTTATTCGTTATTCCTTCCATTTTTTTCTGAGTAATTTATTATTCGATCATTATTGAAATTTCGTTCGATATTCATTTTTCCGTATTCGTTAACGAAAACCGTAAAATTCTTTATTCCTAATGTTCGAACGCTAAATAGTCCTTATTCGTTTTCTTTTTTAAGCATTACTCGTTATTCTTTCATGATTACGCTTCCAACCCCGATTGCACAACCGAACCAATCGACCAACAAAAGCCAACTTCAATACTCTGTGACACGTTGAAGGGCACACTCAATGAGTCGGGAATGTGTTGAGAGTTTGCCCTTTGATGAAAAATCATCAGTGATTTTTGGGTTAATTTATTTTGTCCGCTTGAGAATTTAGCTATTTCAAAACTCTCTAAAAGCGGATAGCAAATGAAGATATAATCCCCACCGGTTTAACTGTAACAGTCTTAGCTACTTTGGTTTTGGCTAATTAATTAAGGTAAAAATTATCTACTGATCTATCTCCCCTTAGGCCGTTCTCCATGCAATCCTAACCAACTATGTCCTAACTGAGTAGCAAAGAACTTTTTTTTTTGAAAATTAGGGCCTCCCTCCAAAGACTAGACATTTAGTTATTGACAACTATTTGTTATCGGCATTTTAAAGTTTTGAGTTGTTGAAGTGAATAATACTAGATTTGCATTTTGCCACATTGTGGATAGTATATTGTATTGGAAATTCAGGCTACCTTTCACTACGAACCAGACACTATGCCAGTAACTCAACAGGAAACTTCTTTGCATGTGGGTGATTGCATCAAGTGTAGTGAGTCATACTATTTCAATGTGCTTGGATGAAAAATTGCCAGAAAATTTGTGTTAACGTAACCTTCTTTATTATGATAAGGTTTGAATCAGTTGACAGCGCAGCGAGTGCACGACAACGTTACGAATGAAAATGCTGACGCATGAGGCTCAGGCAGCTGGCTCAGTAGCTTCCGTTGCTCGAATCATTGAGGGCCAAAGGAAACACTAAAAAATCGGAATTGTAGCGGGTGAAAATTGACGGCGAAAGAAACGAACAACAGTCGATCTGTAGACGGTTTGACGGCGAGTTCTAACACACAGCAAGGTCTTTCTCTATATCGATCAACGCGTTTAGCCGGGAAAGCCGGAGGGAAATTGGATGGCAAACCTTGCCAACACTCACCGAAAAGATTGGTCATCAGTAGATTTTGTTTGGCCGGGGTTACAATGTTATTTCCATCTGAAAAAAAAAAATGAGGAAAAACGTCACTGCATCATAAAATCACGTGAGATTCGCTTAGCCTGTTCCGTCACCACACGGCATCAGACATATAAATACATTTTATGCCCACTCGCGTTTCAAAAGCACGAAAGCCCCTTGCCTGAAACACTGCTTTAGCTGCTTCCACGAATTGTAGTGGTAAGTAATCAATGCTACATATATAGATCACATCAACTGAACCATGCGGTTAAAGATGAACTAAAGGTCTCGCTGTATCTTTTGAAGAAGTCGCGAAATCTTAACCCTTGGAACTTTTGGATCGGCGGCCAACTTATGATTTCCAACATTGTCTACACCCAATCTTCAACACGTAATCGGCCTACAGTTTGTGCAGGCAAACCCTCCTTTCTGTTCAATGATGTTGTACACGAAAGAAGGGCACTATAGTGTTAAATTTCTGTTAAAAACATCGTTGAGATTTTTTGACTAAGCTTTAAGCAAACCTAAAACGAAGGTTTTGCAATCAAAGATAAAACTCTGATTCGACCTACAAGCCAGCTGAATCACCACCTGAAACAAAAACAGGGGAAACAAGTTGAGTCAAAACTTGTCAAACCCGTTTGCAAAAAAAAAAAGGTATTTTGCGGTCGATTTTGGTTTTCCTAGTTTTGAGCTTTTATCCTTGATTTTAATTTCTGTCTGTTTTTCCTTAGTTCTAAAATTTAATGTCGTCAGCTTTTCGCCTTGTAAGGTAGGACACCTTAACTGTTTGCTTCGTGACGTCACACATCACCAACGCAAACCAGCTTGTGGCGTATTATGTCAACTTGCGGAAAGGTTCAAAACTCCATTTTAGGTCCGACAATTGTTGTATCAAGACCTGCAAGTTTACCGCTCGTACCAAGAAATTCATGAACATGGTTCTTCGACAATGCCTGGCTTGTAATGCCGCGGTAAGTATTACATAAAAAGAAACTCTCTTTTAGAGCTGCCAAAATATATTCTCACCGATAGATTTGTCTCCCAAATATTCAAATTTGTCTTTTTGGTCGTTAAGATTTTAATGGCATTAGTCTGTCACACAACATGGCGCAATACTCTGCCGATACTTCATAAGTTAACCTCTATCATTTAATTCAGATCCATTTCTTGGAATCATAGTTTTGGCTATATATATATATACACTCATGAGAAGCCGAAAGATTTCCGATTTTTTAAAGTTCGCTTACGCCTGCAGGCCACACGCTAGGGCCAAAGACAGGCGTCGGCACTCACTAGGGAAATTGAAGCTTCGATGAACACAGCAGGTTTGCTGGCTTCAGATAAAAGGAAAACACAGAAAATGTATTCTCTGATGCTATTCTGATTATCATATATTATTATTCTTGCATTGGGGGTGTTCACTTATTCATTACAATTTTCGTAATGTACTGAATTCGAAGTAATTTTCTTAGTTTCCTGCCTCGAACAATAATTCTAGGTTAATTACACGTGCAAATTAAAGCCCAAATCCTTCAAAAATGCCCATTGGAAATGGGGGACTTGCACGGTTCTATTTCATCTTCAGCAGCCAAGGCATTTTGAGCTTTGAAATGATTGTTTTAAGACTGATGTCAAGGTCGTTTCCTCAAATAGTCCAGAAGGCGTTAAGTTACCTTTGCCTTCCTCGTGGCTGTTACTTTATTTTGTGCTGATTTGACGGACCGGATTCGATTACAAATTTGTTTTTTCAAAGAAAAAGTTGCTATCATTATGCCTCTACCTAGGGGAAGGTACCACAGGAACTAGTAGGGCTTGCTAGTACTAATACTAGTAGTAGGGCTAGTATTACGACCTGCTCCTTACTGGGAGGAGGTCGTAATAAAAACTCATATTTCCTTGAAGCTGTCAGTAGAGGAAGCCGGAAATACTTGCGTGTGATTTCCTTATCGGGATCAAATAAGCGGAAGATGATAAAATTTAAACAGGAATATGCGGGCAGGGTTTCAATTTCTTAAAGTGTGCAGCTTGTGCTGCTTGAGGTACTCAGCTCGCATCGTCCGTGGCTTCATTGTCTGGCTCGGCTCTCTTTCGTTTCGTGTGGCTATAATCTTGCGTAATCGTAGAGCGGAGCGCTGGCAGATAGTGGATCCCAAGGGCGCACCAATAGTTTCCACCATTGGGAGTTCAAAAGCACCCCGCGGACCATGGAGTAAAAGGAACTGAGTAATTAAAGGAGAACTGTCATGCTAAATTTGCTGTTTTTAGGTCAAGACCGGGTAAAAATCTAAATTAGTACGTTTAAATACCTCACACGTGCAACATTCTTGACAACCCACTGAGAAGATATGAAATGTATTTATGGCACAAAGAGCTATTCGCATTTAATTTTTGGCGAATTTCTGAAGACATCGTCTCCAAACTTGAAAGAACTGGCCAGTTTTTTCAAGTTTCAATTCATTTCCATCCTCTCCATCGCTAGGGTGCAAACAATAACGAATAGTTTCAGTGCACTTCACTGGTTATTGGCAACAAAACTACAGCATTATTTTTTGGTCTTCATTGATGCAAAGACGTCTTTTGGTGTTTTGAAGTTTGACTGAAATAGCGTGACAATGCCACGGACAGCAACCGGAAGTGAGTGTATTGCTTGGTATTTTTTTCTCTGTTATATGCGATTGGTTTAAAACTCTGTGCGAGGCCACTGTCCGAGCTTGCAAAATAATCACTTCCGGTTTCCGTCATTTGCTCAAGAACGTCCGATGCTTAAAAGCCCCATTTATATAACAGCTTCAGAACTGACGGAACTGTTAACGCAATTTTGCTCTTCCTTTATCGGGTGATGCAATAATCGTCAATCTCCTCCCTAGATGTCAGAAGCGTGCCAGTCATGCGTGTGTGGTCACGTGTTTGAAGATGCAAAACAGATTGGTGGAAAGCGTTTCTCGGGTAAGAAGATCTGATATTTGAAAGATTGGCCTGGGGACTACAAGATTTCATGTCACGTCAAATGAAATTGGCAAATAACGTTTTCAACTGATTGCCGAAAGTGAGGTATCGAGGCAGACTCTGGAGCACTTGTCGGGAAAGGATGGGGGGTGGGGGGGGAAGGGGAGAGAAAATCCAGGACTGTTACGCCTAATTAGATGCTTGGCCAATTAAGTCAAAACATTTGCTACCTAATTCCAACAATAAGGTAAAGCTTGAGGTTAATTAGCGTTATTATTACTCGGAATACCTGACAGGTATCCGAGTTATAATCTGGTCAGAATTTAGTTTTCTGTGCAGCAGATGGACAATAGAATTACAAAGCGGTGATTTCATTGGTTAAAAAGCAATGTACTACACCCCTTTGAGCAATACATTTGACCTCCCTCTGTGACAAATAAATCAACACAGCAGCGAAGGAGAAGATTTCAGATAGCGAGAGACTTGAAACAGCCTCTCGCCCTACCGAATTTGATGAAAATCCTAATTTATAACCTACAGTGGAGCAACCACATGATGGGTTCTATGTTGGAGCTTCAGTGTGATTCATTTTATTTCGTTTGCTAATTCAACGCCCAAGTTCCACGAGAGGGCAAATGACGCAATGCGATGCAGCTAAAATGTGAAAATGCTGGATTCAGCCTTCAGGAATGTTATGAATGACATATTTACTCTAATCATACTCTAATCTTGCC
>OX421445.1:17408953-17426130 GCA_949126865.1 Montipora capitata
TCCACCTGGTTATCAACAGATGAAATTTTCTCAGCCACCGCCTCAAGACTACGATGTTCAGGCTCCACAACCGGATGTTACAAGTATTTTGATTCCGCCGGAACCACCTCTGATCGAGGCGTCCTCCAAGGAAGATCTCGGCAAAATTTACTTCTCAATCAGTTATGATTCCAACGAGATGGTGCTCTCTCTTAAAATTCTCAAAGCTACTGGCCTTCCCGCTAAAGACTTTAGTGGTACTAGCGATCCTTTTGTGAAAATTTTGCTCCTCCCGGACAAGAAACACAAAATGGAAACTCGGATTAAAAGAAAAAACCTAAATCCGACTTGGAACGAAGTGTTTCGATTTGAGGGATTTCCTCACAACAAGTTACTGAGTCGAACGTTGTATTTACAAGTCTTGGACTATGATCGATTTTCCAGAAATGACCCAATTGGAGAAATTGAAATTCCCCTGTCGGATGTCGATTTGGGACCAACAACCTTGACATTTTGTAAGGATCTTCAGCCATGCAAGCGTCAGGTATGTTTTCCCTTTTTATGCAGTTATATTTCAAAATATTTTGTTCTTTTCAACCAAAGTTATTCATCAGAGCTGGAAATTGACAACCCTATCAGGACAGTATCAGTATAACTGAAGGACTTGGTTTGAAAATTTTAAAAATATTCTGTGTTTTGAAGTAAAAAACTATAGCTTATTATTGTTCTGTACACGACATCGTGCAGCTTGTTAGCGATCGCATGAAAAATTTAGAAAGCCCAAATTTATCGCCATTCCATTAACTGTTAATTGAAAGAAAAGTGGCTTTCGCCAAGTAACAGGAAATTACTAATTTATAGAATGACTTGCATTTCTGTTTAAAATTTTTGTAACCATGCACACGTAAGAAAATTAACTATCTTCAATAAATATTTTCCTTTTCTGCATCTTTTCATTGATACAACATAGTTAAAAGGCTTGTGGTGTATGAGGCCACCTAAGCAGAAACAGCCACAAGTCAAAAAGGGACTTCGCCTCGAGTGCTGGAACATGTAGATGTCCAAGAAGCTAGTGCTTTTTTTGTTTTGATGAAACTTTACGAATGCTCCTCAAGGCACTGTATGAGTTACTTAGAAATATCAACAATTGTAGATATTTGTCTTTGTTTTTCTTCAAAATTATGTCATTTTCTTTCGATAAGCGTTGATTTCCGTTTTTAATACATTGGCATAATTTCAAAAAAGCTGCACATAATTATCCGATTGTGGTATTTTATGACATAAGATAAGAAATAAAATTAAGGAAGAATTACATGTAAAGGCTTAATAAAGCTATTAATATTTCACAGGTTCGAGCTCTTGACTCACTAAGTGAGGTAGATTTTGTATCATTCTATCACTACTGAAGCAAAATATGATTATTATAGTGTTCTCAGAAGATGGTTTTGGGATTATATATGTCATGCAAAAATTGAGGAGACCTTCACTAATGACCATACCATAGTGAATTTTCATGAATAAAATAACTGAGAAACATTACAGGAACCCAAGTTAACAAGATGCTTAGACCAAGGCATGAATAATTAATAATAACTTTCACTTTGTGCACACCGATACTCAACAAGCAAACTTCTGAAGATGAAGCTTCCATGAAAAGTTTTATTTTTCACTGAGACATCAATCTCTGTAGCTGACCAGGCTGTTCATAGGGATGCATCATGCTTAATGTGATTTAAAGTGGTACTATGATCAAGAAATCATCTCCTTTTTTTCTTCAGATTTTGAAAGTATGTTTGCTTAACACCTAACTGGCAAACGTTTGAGCTTTGAGTTTTATCCAAAGGCTGTTTATTTTGAGTGTAAGTTTTGGATTTCACGGTCCGCCATTACTCACGTTCAAAACTGGCCGATTGGACCTCAGAGGGTTGGATCTAGAGAAAATGACGTCATTTACTCACTGGCTTAAAATTTCAGCGTGTAAACGCAATTTATTACATATGCAAAACACGGGTTTAAAAGTCTGGAAGCCCGAAACTCCCGTGCTGCATATTAATTTGGCCAAGTACACACGCATTGCATTCTTAAACTAGTGAGTCTTTGACGTCATTTTCTCCTAAACCCAGCTCTCTCAAGATTTTAAAGTTAGTAATGGCGGACCAATAGATAAGAAAATTCCAGTTAAAATAAACCGGTGTCTTTTTAAAATCAGAACTTAAAACTTGGGTCAGTTAGTGTTTAATCTACATAGTTTTGAAATCCAAAGAAAAAAAAAGAATTGTTTTTTTGGTCGTAGTACCACTTTAAGTATTTTTGGATTCCCTCCTATTGTGTTTATTTTGAACAGTCTATCAACTGTCGTGGAGTTTAATCTGTAATGCTACCCTCAATTTATATAAAGGTATTCAAAGGTACAGGAAGAAAAAATAATCTCTTGCTTTCGTTGGAGATCTTTCAAATCCATTATCATGATTGCGAGGTTTTTGGAAAAAATAATCTTTATTGATAAAAGTTATTATAATATTAAATCGAAAAAAATGAATTTAAATTTGGTCATCCTTGCCAAAGATACTCCACTGCCTGCAATGCTTTTACTATGAGAGATTTTACCGCTTAAAATTAAATAGCCCATGTGTAGGTGTTAAATAGGTAAATGAAGGAGAAGCATAATATTGATATAAGGGGATTTTTGATTTTGAGAAAGATAACAGATGTTAATTACGTGAAAGACAGATTAAATTGGAAAAAAGGATTGAATTGTTTCCTTTCTTTAGGGAAGTTATTGAAACAAGAAGATTAATAAGTTGTACTATTAATCAGCTTTCATATAATGTTTATTGAAAACCCAAGGTACACACTGTACAAAGCAAACAGAGAAGATAATTCAAAATGCTAATTAATCTGTGTGGGCTTATTGAAAAGGTGTTCTTGGGAGTTAAGTTTCCAAGCAAAATATTGGCAGGATTATACACATGCTGGAGGATGATCTTTGCTTTATTTCGTTTTGAGAGTCTCTTGGAATTTGCAGAGTTTGGTGTGTGATCTATCTTCCAAAACATGCAAGATAGCGGCCAGTGCTTAGTTCAATAGCTGGTTCAGTGTGAAACTAAAAAGCCTTTGTTATTTTGGCCACTGCAAACATCATCTTTAATTAATTTCCATTGCAGCTTTAAATAACTTGTTTTACCACAGGTATATATTTTTTCAATAATATTATTTTATGAAACATTCTTTATAGTGTGGTTAAAAACAAATGGGATATTCAATCAGGCTTGCAATCCCAAACCACTTGGTTAGCATTGGGTGCAAAAATAGGTTCAGTGATCCAGATGTGGCAGTCAGATTGGATACATTGCAAGAGAATATAGCTAGTAGAACGAAAACAGGACCTAAATGTTGGCATGAGCTCTGTTTTGGATCATGACAGGGTATTGAAATTAATTATGGTCTTTACATGAGCTGGCAGGATCAAGATGCCCAAAATGTTCTTGGTCACTTGGCACAGCAAATGAGTCAAAGTAAATGCCGATCTTGAAAGCTGAAAGCACATTCCCAGAAAAAGCAGAAATCTAGAGATTTTGAAATGCTATTGTATTCAATTTCCTTGAAAGTATTTTTCAAAAACACTTTTTGAAATTATTACTCTTAAGTTATTAAATTGGAGAGCCAACCCCCATATGTAGCTCTCCTTTCTCTAATTATAGTCAATCTTTTGCTGACTCATTAATCAATGGTTTCAATAAATACCAACAGCAGACGAAAAGCACCCCCTACTCAAAAAAAAAAAAAAACATCCTTAATTGACCACTCCCCATAGCGGCTTTTCAGGGCCAATGAAACACAACCAATGAAACGACAGAACAGAACAACTGTTAAGAATCCCACCTGGCCGCAGGCAAACCAGTTGGCTATTTACAAATGCAGCTGGGAAGTTGAACCAGGGACTACCAGGATCAAATTCAACGCGTGGTCAGAGCGGGTCTTGAACCCGGGATCTCCGGATCTCAAAGCAAGCGCCCTAACCACTGGGCCGCACTGCCTACTTCACTCAGAGTCATTGGCTTTTTCCTTTTTTCCCCTAAATTGAAAAAATTAAAGACAGATTCTTTCAAACCTAAGATTAAAACCATTTGACAAGGGCAACATTTAGTTACTCTAGTCAAAGCACCAGCAGCCAACTTCAACTTGATTAATAAAGTGATTTTGGGACGTCCTAATCCCACACTGATAAACAGTCAGGATGATAACAGGCACCAATCATATTCCAAAAATTTCCTGGAGTGTGATTGTTTCTGGGCTTCATCTAGTGGTTGTCATTTAATTTGTAAGTGCAAGCTTGTATTGTAACATTTGTCTTGAAATGTTGATTTTTTGTTTTGATTTATTCATGACAAGCAGGAACACCTCGGGGACCTTCTAGTGTCCATGATGTATCAGCCCACTAATAATAGGATTGTTGCGGTTGTAATGAAGGCTGCCAACTTGAAGAAAATGGACATTATTGGATCATGTGGTGAGTTTGCCTCCCTTTTAACAAACACTGAAAATAAATGCAAAAGGCCATTGTGCACGATCCTCCAGTCACTGTACTTACAGATGTTTTAACATTGCATGCAACGCGATTCCTGTAGTGTGTGATGTGATTTGCGTAACACACGAGGGTGGTATCTTAAATTTGAGCAGTACTGCACGTGCATGTATTTAAGGGGGTGGATCCATACCGGTTTCCACCGTTTTACAGAAATCAGTAAGTATACCCCAAGACCCCCTAGAAACTTTTTTGTTTTTTTGAAAACCGGCCATTATTTATCCTAGATCCACCCCTGATTTAGCTGTGTTTCAGAAACTATTGATAGGCTCTGATATGAACCTTGCCAGCTACTACAAAAGAGATCCATGCATGGTGGCATGCTCTACTTGATGCATCTTTATGTTGTGAGTGCAAAATGATGCAAAACATCGAGACATTTAACTTGAATGAACAACCAATCTATTGAATAGTTGTATTTCATGTGCTGACAGAGGGCCTGGAAAATGTTAACTACTTTGCCCCTTTTCCTCTTGTTAGATCCCTACGTCAAGATTTACTCCATGCATGGAGGAAAGAGACTAGACAAGAAAAAAACAACAATTAAGAGAAGAAACAAGGATCCAGTCTGGAATGAATCATTTATTTTTCATGTCCCAGTGGACAAAGTTAGAGACATGACCATTGTGTTCACCGTTATGGATTTTGATCGTGTTACACAAAATGAAATGATCGGCCAGGTCATTTTAGGGTATCGTACCACAGGAACATCACTTCGGCATTGGACTGAAATGATGGGTAATCCTAGGAAACCTGTGGCACAATGGCATAGATTACAACTTTATTAATGCATTTGGAAAATATTAATTTTATGGTTGAGATAATTATGATGATCTTGGAATTAGAAGGAAATACTGTTGGTCGGTCACCAATGAAAATACACAGGTTTCAAGATAAAGGAGTGCCAGATATTTCACTTTTTAGGTGTTAAATATTTTAGGCATTAAATAAATATGAATAGTATTTATTAGCAATGCATACAAATCCATTTCAAATGTATTTTTCCTGCCTACTGATTAACAACAATTAACAACTAGCTGTTTGTACTGCTTATTTCCCTTTCCCATGACAAAAAAGTTTTTTTTTCCCAGTGAAAAGAAAAAAAAATTAAAAGCAAAACAACAGTGGTGAGATGGAAGCCCTCTGCCATCTGGGTAACCTCAAAGAAAATGGCTCAGACAAATAAAGCTGCTGTCAAATTTTCTGATCTAACATCTTGAAGATTCAAATTCTTCTTGGAAAATATTGATGAGAGGCCTTTCTCTTATTCACTTCAAAATCTATTCCAATTTTAAATATTCAGAGTCTGTAAAAAGCAAATTAATGTTTCCCATAATTGACAAGGCACGTTCTTACTTTAAACAACAGACACTCTTACTTCCCCTTCCCCTATCCCTTTGTCCTCTCTGAAATGGGGAAAAGAGGGAATTGTGCTACATGTAAAATAAACAAATCTCCTGGGGTTTTGTTCAATCAGAAGCATCGTAAGGTGTTACATTATGAAGTGTAAATAATATAAATTAATTCCAGTCAGTGTAAATATTTTAATAAAGCCAATGGCCATGAATGACATCCAAAAATCCCTTAACAATTACGTGCCTTCAACTAAATTTTAATTTTTAGTGACATCCAGTCTAATCCTAAGTCTAAAAAAATGGCTGTAAAGTAAATTTGATCTACTTAGAGAGGCAAGATGTCAATATCAGCAAGGCATCCAGACAAGAATTTTTGCCACTTAAGTTTAATACTAAAAAAACAAACCCTGGTGTCAGCATACACACCACATTCATGTACACCATGCATATGGCTTAACATTGTTTATGTAGGCAAATGTTTTGCATTCTTTGCATCTTTTAAAACAGCTTAAATTTCACTACTCTTCACATGCGAGCCTACCACAAATAAAGAACTGTTGTACCACCCTTATGAGAAGTTTGATTTTTGTAAGAGTATCATATGTAAAAATATTGGCTAGAATTTTGCCAACTTTAAACAGCTCAGTACCATGAAACCAGAGGCTATCAAATATACACGTCAGGTCTTCACAATTTTGTTGCTCAATGTCACATTCAACTTTGCAGCCTGTTCTGGTCATAACATGCTAAACTGCAGGGGAAAAAAGGACAGCTAGTGGTATGAACATGGTGAGAAAAATGTCAAATAAACTTTCCCCATGCAATTAAGAGGAAAACATAACCACAAAAACAACTTTGGTTGTTTCTACAAATTATTATTCAAAACACCTCCGTGGATCAACTTTTGGTCTCAAATCATTATCGACAAGTTCGTGTATCAGCGTCTGTCATATTAAAACCCTTTCCCATACTTAAAGGGGCAGCGTTGTGCTATTTTAGTCAAAATTCAAAACACTAAAAGATGGCTTTGCATCAATGAAGACCAAAAAATAATGATGTAGTTTTGTTGCCAATGGCCACTGATGTGCACTGAAGCTATTCATTGTTGTTTGCAGTCCAGGATTGAGGGAATGGAAAATACATTGAAACTTGAGAAAATTGGCCAGTTTTTTCAAGTTTCATTGGAGACCTTGTACTCTGAAAGTCACGAGAACTTAAATACGAATAGCTCTTTGTGATATATCATGTTTCGTACAATCTCAGTGAGTTGTCCCGAATGTTAGACGTGTGAGCTAGAGTACTAATTTAGATTTTCACCCACTTTTGACCTAAAAACAGGAAATTTAGCACGACAGCTGTGCCCCTTTAATATAATTTATTTGATCACTAGCTCCGTGAGCGGTCAACATGAACCAAATACTGCACTGTGATTGGCTACCCAAGCAGGCAAGATGGAGTTATAATGCGTGCTCGGGATTTCTCGCTTGGTCCGCAAGATCAAAGATATATATATTTTAGTGTTTTATCCCATATAATGAATCCTTTATTGCCCAAGCTTGTTTGGTCAAGATGGCTGGATATTGACCTCGTTCTTTTTTGCGGGATTATGGACTTCAACTTCGTCTCAAAACGCAAAAAAAAAAAAAAAGAACTTGGCCAATATCCAGCCATCGAGACCTCACACTTGGTCAATAACCCATACATATTTCACTCTTTTTCATGCCAGACAATTTGATTTTACTACTTGGCAATGGAGGCCGCTTCAGGGTGAAGAGGTTAAAGCTAAATCCTGTTGTTTTTTTGTCTAGTGGGTGTTTTTTTGGTCTGATAACAAAATGCACCATAAATAAATTTGTGTCTGGGTTTCCACCCATGTTGACTTGCATTAACCTTTTAAGATACCATTGTCCCTGAAATTCTTTGATTGAAAAAAGAAGACCATGATGACTCAACACACAATAACATTATTTCTCAGGTCATGAACATGTTAGCTGTTTGCCAAGTGATGTCTCATGAATGGCAGCAAGTTGTTGCTTTCTCTTAACCTGGTGTTGATAAAGATCTCACTGTTTTGAGCACATATATAATGTTGTGTAAAAACAAACTATGCTCTTCTCTCCAGATATGCTAGAAAAGCAAAAAGCAAAGTCATCAGTATAAGCTTCACTTCCATTTGCTAGGCCAGCCTATTCAGGCCACATCCAAAAACAAGGTCTGCTCTTGGTTTTAATTAACACTTCAAAGGAGGGAAAGAAAAGCTGTGCATGAGCTCAAGCTCACTTTTCAAAGAGGGAACCAGCAGATGGTTTTCACAGTGACGTCATCAAATTCTAAAATCAAAACGACAAGGTGTTTTGAATTTTCTTTCGGAGGTTGAAGATAACCTAGAAATAAGTCTTTTTTCAAGTTTCGAGTTCCATGACATCTTTCATTTCAAAAATACAGCGCATTTTGATTTTCCGAATTGTCACCTTGCATGCCAGATACCATGATACAAAGTTGTTTGGTTGAAAAAAATGTCTATGCCTATGAATCTCAGCAGTCTGAGTGTTTCAAGTACATTAGGAGAAGTGTTCATATACACATATTTTATCTCTTGAGCGAAAAGTAAGCACTTTCATCGCTAAACGAATTCCAGATGTTCCTGTGGATTTCTGGCTGCCATATAGGTGCACAAAGGTGGTAATCGCTGTTTCTTTGCTTAGGGAGAGAGATCAGCATGGTCAGACCATGATGTCAAAAGTATGAAAACCTGGGAATTGCATTATCATAAGGCTAAGGGTAGACTACCTGCCTACCTTGCTGTTTGCTGTGTTAATTCAACGTTCATACATCACTTGAGGGTAATATTTCAGAAAAACAATATTGTTGTGAATGGAACCTATAGTCCAAGTCATAACCCTCAGACTCTCTCTTTCCGAAATACCGCACTGTACAACAAGGTTTATTTATACCACTCATGAAAGAGGAGAAGAGAACAAAAATTAATACAACTTATGTAGAGTATAAGGCCACCCAGAAAATAAGTAAAAAGCTAATCTAGCTAGGAGGCATAGTAATAGTCAAGTTACAATTAAATGGAGGCACAACTATAAAAGCAAAATTACAACAACTGTACAACAACAAAAAAATAATTTTTTATGCATGTTTTAGTGGTTGGTGACTACTTTGTCATCATTTGGAAAATGAGTAAAACAAGTTGTTTTAAATTTAGATATTTCATCAATATCTATGTAATAAATAGAACATTACATGGCCACTTGGGGATACGAATTTTATCTTCTCTTGCTGAAAGTATAGCTCACTTGTGAGAGATACTTTCAGCACTCTAAGATAAAATTTGTATCCCCGTGCGGCCATGTAATATCCTCTATAATTATATAACATCAAGAAACTTCACAATATTCAAGTCTTTAAAAATAGGAGATGTAACTGCCTTCTTCTGTAAACCAGTTATTGGGTGTAAAGTGGTTTCATAAGACTAGTATTACCCCAGATAGTTGCATCACATATTAAGAAAGGGTAAACAAGAGAATGATAAAGATGTTTCAGAATAGACAATGAAAAAAAAAAGGAATTTTTTTTGCTTAGCTGGTGAACATGCTCTTTGAAATTAAGATGGGAGTCTACTGTAGAATAAGTCCAAGGTATTTGAAATGATAATTCTGCTTGATAGACTTTTGGTTTTCCACAAACCCCAATGTCCCCACCCACCCCGTTATGGTACCATATCAAACACCAATTATTGCTGAAAAATATTTGGTCATTTTTGTGACGTAAAAAGTTACCATGGCAATAGGAAAGCCTGGCAAAAACACCCCATATTTTGGCTTTAGCTGCTCATATCTCCAAAACAAACTTGGTGACCCCCATTTTTTTATTTCTGAAATGTAATCAGCACGGCAGATTGAAAGTTTCAGTTATGTTTAAAAACAATTCTGTATTCAGAGCCACCTTAAATGATTGCAGGCACTCTTGGCCTTTTGATCACTTTTGTGCAATAAAAAATTGGGGTCACCGAGTTCGTTTTTCAGATATGAGCAACTAAAGCCAAAATATTGGGGTTTTTTGGCAAGGCTTTCCTGTTGATGTCACTGTTCCTTGGTATCAAAAGACAACAGACGTACTGGCATGTTTTGAGGGGAACACTGCCTTGTGACTGGTTAGCCTATGCGACTTCCGGATTGCGTGATTTAGAACAACCTCGCTTATCTCCCCAGCACTACGAGCTGAATGGTAAAAAGCATTTGCTGGATCGGGCAAGAGTATTGGTTAGCGAGCAATGTACAAAGGCAAACGAGCCAACAAGCTTGGGGGAAGTCGCTGCGCAGACAACCGCCACAGACGCGTGCAAGGCACTGTGCAAGGCACTGTGCAAGGCACTGCATCCCCCCAAGCCAAACACATGGAAACTGAGACTTCCACATGCGAAAACTGGTCGGTAACAGGGAGTACGAATATAGAGCGGCAGGTAGCAGTCAGAAGACCAGCGACCGAGTACCTTAATAAGCCAATCTGGCATGCCGGCAGCAGCAGCGCAGATGCAGCCCCAATGCGGAAGCTATGCCCCTTAAGGCTATGGTGGGGACGACTGACCACCACGATGACATCCTGGAGAAGCTGAGCAACAACTGGCCTGGTAAGATGGTTGCCAGATTGAAAGCGCAAAAGTGGTCTCTGAGGAGGCGTGGTTAGGAGGAAATATCTATGCATGGCCATAACGGTGCTAATGGGGGAAAAAGTATGAGCGAGCGTGAGGCAGTGCCCTTGCGGGAGTGCATCGGTCTTTGACGACTTTATGCAAACTGTCATGTACTGATTGGGATGGAAACCAATGCAATCAGTAGAAAGATTGGTGCTGGAACGAAACTGACTGATACCAGGTTAAGCAAGCTTCCTACAGCGGAGAAATGCAAAAAACGCTAAAGTAAAGGCAGCCCAGCTCATAGAAAAATCCCTAGGACTTAGCCAGGACTGCAATATAGGATGGATGGCACAAAGTACCCAAGGGGTAACCGGTTGACGACGAATTTGCGTGTCGCCCTGAAATCGGAGAATGTCCTTGAGAACCTTGTGCAACAGAAGCTTGCCCTTTATGAGACTGGGGAACCCCATTGTGATATGGAGGTTATGAACCGTCGCTAAATAAAGTTTAATTGTGCAACAACGTACTGATCTAGCTAAAAGGGAAGTGAAGTAAATGAGTGTACCTTCAGAAGCTGGTAACACTCCCCCTGAAGGGCTTTGGAGACGGTTCATGGGGCAAAATCTTAAGAAACGCTTTTCCCCGGGGTTGTAAGCGCGATTGGTATTCTTTGCAAGGCCCCAGCTAGCGTAGGTTAGGACCTCTGCCTTCAAAGGGTCATTAGCGAAGGCCGAATGGTACAAGGCATCTGGTCTGCGACGGGGGCGAGACGCTGCATCTGAAAGCGGGAGATCGCACCAGCAATGCCATTAGAAACCCCGGGAACATGACGGGCCCGTACCAAAAAATTGTGTTTTATAGAAATGAGAACTGAACACCGTACCAAATCCATGATACGCGGGGACTTGGAATGCCCTGAATTAATTATAGAGACCACAGACTCATTATCACACCAGAACTGAAGGCGTTTTCCAGTGAAAAGGGGTTGCCATATCACACAGGTGAAAACAATGGGAAAATACTAACCTTATCAAGGCGCAAGTGGGAACCTCGGAACCAGTGACCCTTAAGAAAACCGCCAAACCCCACTGAGCTTGCCGCATCGGTATAGAGCTCGAGGTCGGGGGTTGGGGTCCTGGAGGAGTTGAGGAAGAAGGAAGGCCCATTCCAATCGCTAAGAAAAACCTTTGACATATTTGTGTCCTTAAAGAACTCCCGATTGAGGCGGATGTGGTGGAAGCAACTGGGGACCCCTCTGGCCAGATTGATTATGCGTTGAAGGAAGGTTCTGCCCGGAACGACTACCTTACGTGCAAACTGAACGATGCCAACTAACGACTGTAGCTCCACTAAGCGCACCGAACAGCAATTTTTGAACGAGTCTAGGAGATCCCGGATACGTGTTAATTTATCGTCGGGGAGGCAAGGCTCCATGCCCATGAACTCAAGCACGTGAAAAGGGCCTATATTTTTGGATGCTACCACAGGGGCAATGAGCGACACGAAAACCCGGAGTAATGTTCTAAAACTCTCAAGACACAGCACTTTTGAGGGTTCTGCGAATTACATGTTGAAGGCCGTGATTGTGCTTAAGAATCCATTCGATACTACAGGACAGTTGGTTAGAAAAGAAAGGGGAACTACGCAAACTGAAGCTGGGCAGATACATATCCACAAAATAACGGGACTGCCAGTAAAGACCCAGAAAGTTCCAATCATCGGGTGGACCAGTATCAAACGGAAGGCAGACTTGAGGTCGGTCTTAGCCATGAAGGCCTCCTTACCAAGAGACTGGATTATACTAATGGTGTCGTCCACCCGAACGAAAGACAAAGAGAATTGATCCTTGGGTATGTGATTGTTAATGCTATCTCTCTGGGGGTATGAAAGATAGTAAATAGCCCGCCAGTCAGGTGAGTGCTTCTTGGGAACTATCCCTACCGGGTGACATTGTAAGGCAGGGAGAGGCGGTGAAGAGTAAAAAGGTTTACTTCCTTGTTCAAATTGAGGGTAACCACCTCTGGATGCTGAACAGCAGAGATCAGGTTGGGGGAAACCCAGGGGAAGCAGGGGCCGGAGTAGCCTATGCATGCACCTTCCCTGGGCATACTTAGCAGATTAGATACAAAAGTTCGGTTCAGATGATTACCTAATTCTCTAACTTATCAATGCCAATAGGTGTAGAAACCCGCCGCTTGTGTAAACTCCTGAGCTTGTCCACTTTATTTTTTGCTGTGTTCGCTAGCGGAGGAACACCGAGAGGGGCTGGAGCTATTGGAAGGTTGCTGTGGGCAGGATGTGGCAGCATGGTTGCTGGCAAAACAGTGGTGGCAGACGTGTGGTTAGTTACAGTTGTGGCGCTGGCACCCTGAGGGCATACAAATGCCACACCCTTCCCTTAAACTTGGTTACGGCCCTACTTATAATTTGCTGGTATTTGATTAGCTCGAGTGCTCTTCGAGGGTAGGCAGCGACTAGGACCAGCATGAATGCCAGATAGGCGTCTAACCATTTCTGGAAAGAGTCGATGGTGGGTCTCCATTTCCTGACCATGGTAACAGGGGAACCCATGGGGCCTAGGGTCGAATCGTCCAACCTTAGCTGAAGTTCAGGGGTCTGGGTCTCATTAAGCGATTCGGGTAACAACAACGCAAGGTCTACGTACTCACAGCATAAGATTCTGTCCTCCACATTACCGTCAACTGGCCAGGAGAGACCCAAAGGAGAGGCCATTCTGGGAGTACGAGGGTGCGTAGGACCGCTTGGGGTGAAGCATTGGAAACCATCTCCGCAATGATCTCCTTGATGGCACTTGCATTGGACTGGACTTAAGGGAGTTTATCCGTCAGGATCTTCCACAGGCGTTGCTGCATGGTCGAACAACTCACTAATAGAAGAGGACGAGTCTTCGTTTGACTGGACACTGTCCTCTATGTCTCATTCGTGGACAGGGTGCGGACGTGTTTGTGGCCATTTGGACCTGATTGTCAGAGGTTGCTCGCGTGCGAACGGTGTTGGAAGTTGAGCGACAGCATCTAGTGGTTGCCTTCTTGACCCTACAGGATTGCTTTTGCCCACAGACGACTGCCGTGGAGGGATTGCCGAACAAGGCAGTTGCAAGTCTGGTGGCAAGCTGAGCTTTTGAACCCATTATGGGTAGGTTGAGAGCCTGTAAATGAAGCTTCAGTACTTCGCTCAATAATTTTAATAGGTCCTCCTTTTTGGCTGTGGAACAACTGAGGTTGAGAGCAGGACGAGAACGAACCATGATGAAAAACAGCTAGTTGGTTTACTATCGAAGACAAACTGCTAAGTGAACCTTGGACACCTAACTGAGGCTTTTATAGCTAGACTCTGTCTATTAAAGTAGCCAGTTGTACAGGTTCTACTATGTAGCAGGTAGGCATTACACGTGCTCTTTAACAGTTATGAAATCAATGAGGCCTTAACAGATTTGGCCAATGCAGGTGTACGTTATAATCTGAGATCTACAGTCCCAGACATAATTGTTGGGACACTTCTGCCTCTTCCTTCCCTCACAATGTTGGTGTGAAAGATTTGGTGACTGAACTGCGATAAACAACATTGAGAGGGGCAGGGAACGCACGAGGAGTGAACAGAAGATCTTGGCATGAAGTGTCCCAACTATTTATGTCTGAGACTGTAGGAACAAAGTCTTTATGTCCTCCTCTTATTTACAAAAAGACCATTGATTTTATGACCTTGAACGACCGACTACAAAGAACACGAAGATAACTAACGCGACATGAATAGCCCCTTTTAGTATGGTCATGTTCCATTAACCGTATTTTACTGATGGGGCAGTAAAATCTCATGTTCTTTTGCAAGGCTTTCCTGTTGCCATGGTAACTTACATCACAAAAAATGACTACATCTTGTTCACCAATAATTGATGTTTCACATGGCACCATAACATTGCTGCTACGTGATAAAGTGTTGTAGTGTCGATCCCTCTAAGGTCTCTTCAAAGTGTTGAAAATGGTTTGAGCCACCTCAGTGGGGACATAGTTTATCAGTGAGTGATTAACCCATTGACTCCCAGGAGTTCCCCATTGACGAGTAAAATCGTCTCGCGTTAGACAGAGTAAAATACTAAGGCTGGCCGGTTTAGGCCGGTTTGGACGTCAAAGGGTTCATGACAAAAGCATTTCCCAACAATTAACTTTGCACTTTGCTCGTGCTTTGTTAAATACCTGTACCCAATGACAGGACTTTGCTTGCCAAGTTGGAAAAGATGACATGTCCTTCAGGATATTTTACCCAGATGACAATATCAATCATTCAGGGTATATATTTAGCAAATGCCTTCCTTCGTTTTGCAATTTACAGCAATTAAATTAAAGACACCTCCCAGGTGAATGATTATTTTAGGCTTCTTAACACTATACACCACCTGAGAGGAATGATATTAATCATAATTATTATTTTTAAATATTAAATTTACAGACAAAACCTGTTCCACTAAAATTTACACCTAAGGCAAGTATATCTTAGAAATATTTATAAATTTATAACTTGCATCATATGAAAATTTGTATAAAATTAATTATTGTAAATAAAATCTTTAGGGGGTATTTTATAAAACCAGGGTCTCTGATGGCTGTTTGGCATTCCCCTGCAATGCCACACTATCTCTCCAAGAGCTTTTCAGAAGAGCAAGCAAAAGAGCTCTTGCAAGGGGCATGTTCCCCTTAATTTCCCATGATTGTACCCCAAAACTAACGGTGATAATCTACTGGCAATGGTAGTAGAACTATTCAATCACAATGTACATTCCAATGATTTGTGACTCCTGATCCCTCATTTATCATGGCCTGATATGACCCCGTGAACATGGCACGCTGGCTGTGGCTTCTACGCTATTGGTGGATACCTGTCAGATGAGCTCCTTGTACCCTGGGCTGTGGATCCATAAGACGATCCCATACTTGTCAGGGACTTGGAATGAGAAATGAAAGGTGGCAGTAAGGGTCGACCAACAGCACCAATGTCATCATGCAAATGTTTGTAATGGAAGCTGTCACTCCTTGGACGGAACTGAGAAGTGAAGTTCTGCAGGAAAGAAAGAACATTTGTACAAAAACATCAATTAGTGTGCATGAATGCTTTTATGAACAAACGTGTCAAGAGTAAGATTCTCCAGGGGTACCGAACATGAGTAAGTCATAAATTAATTCATTCTCAATAATTCATTATTCATTGTCTTCATTTGGAAAAATGCTATGTTTAAAGCGGCTGCATTGTGGCAATAAAATTGTTTTTTTTTTCTAGTTTTACCACTATTCACCATATGCATTAACATTAGTTGGCTTTAGTTCTTTTATAAAAAGCATCTCATAAATTAAGCAGTCAAATTTGCTCTGGCACTTCTGTAAGATCTTAAAACTACGAGATATGTCCCTTGGGTCCCTCCCATGTTGATCTCTGACGTGTTTCCCGATGGCAGATCCCTTATGTTCTTCAATGCGTTGATACAGGTGTCGGCATGTGTAGCCGACATAATCCGCATCGCACAGATCACACTTGAAATGGTAAACAACACATTGTTGGTTGACAATAGGGGGTTTGCTTTCTTTTGGCTTGATGTTAGATCCGATCTTTCGGCTTGTGTACACGGGATGGATATCTTTTCCGAATTTGCGACTCAATTCTCCAAGTTGTCTTCGCACAGAATTCGCTGATCTCTGGTCCTTAAATGGTAATATTATTCTCACAGGTGCTTTCTTATCGTCACAGGTCTGTTTGGATCTTACATCCCCTGAAACGTTTGCAGTAACAAAATCTTTGATTGATGATTGTAAGAGTGGGACTGGGTAATGAAGCCGAGCGAAAGTCTCCTTGAGACGTTCACATTCTAGATGGAACAGTTGCCAGCTCGAAGAGAGCCTAAAAGCACGATTCAGCATTGTTTTTAGCAGTGACTGTTTATATCGCACATCGACATGACTTTGATAATGTAGTAATAATCCAGTATCTGTTGGCTTTTTATACACCTTTGTCTCCAGGCGGGACATGTGTTTCACGATTTCCACCCCCAGAAAGGGAAGTTTGCCGTTTGCGGCTAGTTCCATGGTGAAGTTAATTGAAGGGTGGCTGTCATTCAGTGTTGATAGAAATGCTTCAGCTGTTTCTACGTTAGGCATTATGCTCAACGTGTCGTCCACATAACGTTTGTAGAAATCCGGCATTTTTCCTTGGTCTTGGAGTCGTTCTTCAATACTACACATGAATGCGTTAGCCATCAGGGGTGCCAGAGGCGAGCCCATCGCGACGCCATCCACTTGTTCATACAAAATTCCCTCAAACTGAAACAATTGGTTCTTCGTAGAAACAGCTGAAGCATTTCTATCAACACTGAATGACAGCCACCCTTCAATTAACTTCACCATGGAACTAGCCGCAAACGGCAAACTTCCCTTTCTGGGGGTGGAAATCGTGAAACACATGTCCCGCCTGGAGACAAAGGTGTATAAAAAGCCAACAGATACTGGATTATTACTACATTATCAAAGTCATGTCGATGTGCGATATAAACAGTCACTGCTAAAAACAATGCTGAATCGTGCTTTTAGGCTCTCTTCGAGCTGGCAAC
>OX421445.1:17426330-17428830 GCA_949126865.1 Montipora capitata
TACATTATCAAAGTCATGTCGATGTGCGATATAAACAGTCACTGCTAAAAACAATGCTGAATCGTGCTTTTAGGCTCTCTTCGAGCTGGCAACTGTTCCATCTAGAATGTGAACGTCTCAAGGAGACTTTCTCTCGGCTTCATTACCCAGTCCCACTCTTACAATCATCAATCAAAGATTTTGTTACTGCAAACGTTTCAGGGGATGTAAGATCCAAACAGACCTGTGACGATAAGAAAGCACCTGTGAGAATAATATTACCATTTAAGGACCAGAGATCAGCGAATTCTGTGCGAAGACAACTTGGAGAATTGAGTCGCAAAATCGGAAAAGATATCCATCCCGTGTACACAAGCCGAAAGATCGGATCTAACATCAAGCCAAAAGAAAGCAAACCCCCTATTGTCAACCAACAATGTGTTGTTTACCATTTCAAGTGTGATCTGTGCGATGCGGATTATGTCGGCTACACATGCCGACACCTGTATCAACGCATTGAAGAACATAAGGGATCTGCCATCGGGAAACACGTCAGAGATCAACATGGGAGGGACCCAAGGGACATATCTCGTAGTTTTAAGATCTTACGGAAGTGCCAGAGCAAATTTGACTGCTTAATTTATGAGATGCATTAACATTAACCCAGAAATTAGCTTTAATAAACAAATCAAATCATAGCTTCGTGATAAAAAAAATTTAATGTCTGTCGGGCACACATACAGGTAAATAAATGTAAGTTACAGACAATAGGCTGAACAGTTTTCATTTTTTCTTCCTTCATTTTCACTAAAAAAAAGAAAACATAATGTTCATATGCAACTACCAGTGAGAATCACTCATGGTTGCAGAAGTAATAAAATGCATCATGAGGCGTGAGTTACAAAAAAAAAAAAGTAGATTGACTTACCCCTGAATCATCGTTCACAGCAAAACCTGGAGCCACATAGTCATCCTGACTAAACTGATTATTTTCCGTGTCAAATATTGCTGCCATTGCCCACAGTGGTAAAAGCCATCTGATAATCTGAAACAAATCAACATTGGATTTCACAATCACCCATTCACTGAATCACCCGAGTTAGTTACAAGCCTTCATTTCAGTAAACTATGACAGCTTTCTTATGTATGACAATGAAAAATTAACATACATTTACGGCAATGTAGACTGCTGTGTAGCCTGCTTTGGTTTTCAGCTGTAATAAGACAGAACACTTTTAAAATCCATGTGAGTCAACACAGCACCAGGGGCCAGTTTCTCGAAGGTCCCGAAACTTTAAGGGTCTCGTATCTCAAGAACGGAGAGGACTTCAAAGTAATTTTTCTTTTTGTTCCTTGAAAACATGTCAAAAGATCGGCTTTCCAAAACAAGTGGTTGCCAGTTTCATAAATGGCTTTTCGGACCCGAAAAAATATCGGGACTTTCGAGAAACAGGCCACAGGTCTCTTGATAAAATTAATTTATGGTGTACTGAAGACAAAGCCAAACCAATATTTATAATACATTTCTTCACTCTTTTACGGACATGACATTCAAATTCACATCTACATGTAACAAACAAAAAATTACTTTTTTTCCCAAAAAAAAAAATACTTACAAACACTCCTTGGCAATGATTCTCTGGCCCAGCTGCAAGTCAAAAAATATAAGAAGTACATAAGAGAGCAGGTCTGGGGTATGTACACAACTCAAATACCATTATAGACATAATCTCTAATTGTCTAATTTTTTCTTTTGGGGGGGGGGGGGGGGGTGGCAAAGGCTGTGCTTGTTCAAACTGGCAAAATTTACCGTTAACATGACTTTTTAGCACCCATTAATTGTACCGGTAATTAGTAGCCCGGCACAGTCCTTGCCTCAAGAAGTAACGAGAACAGCTGGAGTTGCAAATGCATTCAGTGGCACCTTTTGGGCTTCTTCTATCATGTCAACCAGATATTACCCTAACTTACCTGTGTATGAAAGAAAAGGGTCTAGTTTTGGCTGTTTTAGGAGGCTCAAAAGGGTTTCAACACTTTATAGAAGACACTCTCTTTAGATTGAATCATGCAACAACGCTGTATCACATGACAGGAATGTTATGGTACCATATGAAACACAGATTACTTCCAAACAAGATGTGATCGTTATTGTGATGTAATAAGTTACGTTGGCAATGGGAAAGCCCAACAAAAACACCCTATATTTTAGATTTTGTTGCTCATATCTCAAAAACAAACTCAGTGACCCCACTCTTTTATTGCTGAAAAGTGATTAGAAGGCCACAATAAAACTTTCGGCAAAGTTTTTAAAAAATCTGTCTAGCGGATTCAGAGCCACCTTAAAAAAATCACAGAATTGAGCGCTAGCTTTCACGTGTAGTGTCACGTGACTTTTCATGTAAACAAACCTCGAAAGTTCGGACATTCGAGAAGATCGGACATACAACACACAGTGAGATGGTGAGTGATGATGGTTAGCATTTGGTGTAGGACACGATAGTTTTACACTCGTATTTCGACA
>OX421445.1:17433830-17458830 GCA_949126865.1 Montipora capitata
TCTGTTACGCCTATGATATTAAAATGAAAGTCTAATTCATCTAATAAATGAGTTTGAAAATTTTCTAAGTTACGTTTTAGGCTGCGGATATTTGTGTGAATAAACGAAATATTAGAATCTGGGCGAGCATTATTAGCAAATTTCCTTTTTTGTTCAAAAAAACTATGTGGAGAGAAGTATTTGCATCTTGTATTAGAGTAATGAGTGTTAGAATCAGAGTTTCTATCTAAAAAAATATTCAGGGTAAATAAGTCAAGGTCGTAATAACTTGGAAGACGATCAAGATATCTTTTGGTGGGAAGAGAAGAACTGAGAATGTTATTAAATTGGCCATGTGCAGAAATTAGATCGCTGTAATTGTAATATGGAAGCTCGCTTAGGAGTGTTTTGTTTACCTTAGTAGATTGTTTGTTATAGATCTTATGGAGCAGTGTCATCACCAGAAGATCCTAGGCGAGCTGTTAGTGTAGACAAATCACTTGAATTTTTGATGGCGACCGGACGAGAGCTTTCATTTTTCCTCAGCCAGATGGTGGAGTTCTTGGCCCAGCAAAATGAAAAACGATATCTTTCCTTTATTTTCTTGGCGTCAGATAATAAACTCTGCAATCGTGGGGAAAGGTGATCGTAGATAGCAGCACGATCTAAGGATGAGTTTTCTCGGAGACCAATATCTGCAGGATTGATCCTGGTTACTTCTCTACGGGAAGCCATTACACGATCTCGAGCGATGCGCCGGGTAAACTTACAAATAATAGGTTTCGGCCGACCATCGGACACGTTACGAAATGGCACTCGATGGGCAATGTCAAGGTCATAAGGATGAATTTCAGCTCCAATTGAGCTGAAGATTCTCATGCAAAGTTGCAACGTTTCATCGGCGCTTTCTCGTTGTTTAAGTTCAGGAACACCTACAAGCTTGATGTTATATGAATACGAATACTCCAATACTTGATCCAGTGAAGATGATATTTTATCCACTTGAGATGACAAATGTTTAACAGATTTTTCAATAAGAGACATCTTGTCGTTGACATACCTCTTAAAATCTTCTTGGATATTGCTCGGAGTTGCCGTGGTAATTCCCTCTTCAGTAACTTCAGATGAGTTAGCTTGGCCGCCATTTCGGCCAGCCTTAACTTCGTCACGTAGGTTTTGTAATTCACCAAAAATTTCTTGAATTTTATCTTTTAGCTTGTCATTTTCCAGTTTCAATGATTGGACTGTGTCTTTTACCATTTTGGTCAAGGTTTCAGCAATGTTTAAACTAAAAAACTGATCAGAGTGAAGAGCTTCGAAATAAGCGTCTTGTCTGCTACGCGCACATGCGCAGACTAACTAACATTCTAGTATTTCTTATCAGACTCCATGCAAGTGTCAATTCTATAATTATGTGAAATTTCTTCACTTTAAATCTCCCAGATTGCACTAAATTGCATCTGGTGAGTGTCTAAATTTGAAAAATTCCCTAAGGGAGCATGCCCCCCAGACTCCCCCAGAAGCTTGCATCCTTTGGGCACGCGCTTGGGTGACTTCAGCACCAAACCGTCTCCACTTTCCTTATGACCTGCTCCCAAAAAGTATTTTGAGAAGGCTGAGTGACTAAAGCTAAGGTGGGGTCAGGGTCCCACCCAGCCTGCTACGTGCAAAGATACGGAACAGGTGTGCACCCAGACCTGTAGTCCAGCTTTATTGAATACAAGGAGGGTGCAGTGGGAAAACGGGAGAATACAGCAACAAAGGTGCTGTATAAAATGCGAACACGCACATGCAACTAAGTATAAAGGCCTAATAAGGTGTAAGTTGTATCGATTACACAAAAGTAACAGTACATTCTTGCTTTGTGGTTTGTAAAAGCAACCACAGCCATGGAAAGAGGTACGATAAGACATAACTTTGTATCAATTACAGCAAGCAATTAGCACATTCTAAAATTGTTCACATGGCTTGAAAGTTAAGCAGTTCATTGTCTAACACAACAATCATTATTGGAGCAGTTCTGTGTGACCATAAGACGGTGACTTTGCGTGACAGAGTTCAGGTGTTTACAACAGTCGAAGGTAACCCACTGATTGAGCTGCCTTAATTAGATGACTAAAATATTTGCATAATTATATGATGGTATCACTTCTAGTTGTTACAGTGCCGCTCGGAGATAAGCGAACAACGCAGACGCAAAATAAACGCAAGCAATACGCGTGTACGCGTTTTTTTTGACGCGTCTAAAATTGCGTATCGTATACGCACTTGTGCCTTTGTTATTCATAACCGTAATTTTGCTTTTCCTGTTATTGTTTACAAAGACAAAAGAATAAATTGCGTGACTGCCGCCAAGTCGAAAATTTGCATTTGCATGTATGTCGCTTTGATTACTAATCAATTTCAATCCGCAAATGCCGCCGATGAAAACATCCACAGGGCATTATTTCGAAATTTAATATCCTTTAAATGCAACAATGGTCTCGAAAGACGAGCGAAATTAAATCAGCAAATTATGCCCCGAAAAACTTTAACTGAGTACTTTTCCTTACAGAAATACCAAATAATTGTGATCAGCGCATCCATTAAGCCTTTGAAGAAAAATTTTGCGTCTGAAGTGAAAGCACTGTACCCGTTGAAATCAGAAAATCATTCCCAACAGAGCTGAAAATGTGGATATTACATGAATTAAAGTCGTGTTTGTCACGTGTCGGCAACCATGTTTTACTTTACTGTCGCGCCGAAAATCCACGCCAAAAAATCATTCTTTGCTGCTGCATTTACAACAAAACAACTCAAGCTGCAAAATTCTCAGCCTTACGATGAATTTCTGTACAAAACTGCTAATGATGACCCCTTTGCTAAAGAGTTGTGTTTTTAGTTTACGACTAAACGGATGCACGGGTACGAATTTTGTTTTGATACTGTATTATCGCTCTCAACGCTTTCATGTAAATTTTGATGTTAAAAAGGTTTTTGTGTGCCATCTGTCGATAGGTTTATATTTCTCCAAAAGTAAGTTTGATCGTTTTTTTTTTTTCGGCTTTAAAACACAAATATCTAGCCAGAAGGACTTCGCGCTGGTGAGATTTTTTGCTCTTTTAGTGACGCACCAACCAGCGAACACGCAAATTATTTTCACATTCACCACACCGGAAACGATTGAGAAAAAACAAAGACAAGGCAACAAAAGAAAGACAAAAGGAGAGCTCATAAATACTAATGAGCCTTTTTGCGTATGTGTTGATGCGCATCCGCGTTTTTTTTGACGCGTTTACGTGTTTTGCGTATGCGCGTTTTTTGCGTATATTTTGGTTCGCTTATCTCCGAGCTGCACTGTAACTCTATCTTACAATAAAATTGCCATTGTTTTCCATATTTATTTCAATAACAGTTAATTGCAACAGTCCTTCTTACCCCCACAGATCTCTCTTTTGAGCAGCCCTGTCATCTGCCAACATTCTAACAGTGTTAAGTTCTCTGAAAAAAAAAAAAAAAAGAAACAACCTTCAGATAAAATGATCATACATCACCAAAACTCACTTACGCATGTTTGGCAAAAAAAAAAAAGCACATGAAGGTTGTTGTCTACCTTGTAATAAAAACTCCTGATGCCATAAAAATTTGAACAATAACAATTTCAGTACTTGACAAGAGAAGCCACTCTGGTTCTGTAAAAAGAATGTACTATGTACTTTAGCCTGGATCTTTCTGTAAAATTTGTGAATAAGTGAGTTTTTCTGCTAGATGAGGAACAAATAAAGTGGAATCTTTAGGTCAAATGGTTTGTTGTCAGCTCAGTTTGTTTTTTGCCATCCGCCATTGCTTGGTCAACCGCCTCCTCCCTCCTTCCCACCCCTCATGAGTTTCTTCAGTGCAGTTTTGCAGCTTTTTTTGGGATGTTTATCACATTCCATTCATTTTGTAAATAGTGTTCAGGATTTTTTCAATATGATTTTATTATGATGTCAGTAATTACATGTAATTATGTTTCGGTAGAATTTAACTTAATGAGGATGATCAGGCTGTGTGGTCAACTTGGCTTGGCTCCCAATTGTGAGTGAGAAGATAGATAGGCAATGTACCATGTGAAATATAAAATAAAATACAAAGATAAAAGATTGATTAGAAACATGACAGTGATACTCAATACAAGTCATCTATTTTAAAAAGCACTAAACCCCAAGATAAGGAGAAAGTGAGCCTAATACAGGAAGAGAGTGAAAGTTAATAAAATAATGAAAGGAAAAATATGGGAAAAGGGGGTTTTAATACACATTGTACCTGCACATTCTTCATACTCATGCTTCATTGTAGCAAGTCCCACTATTGTCATTACAAGACAGGCAAGCAATAAAGCTCCAAACACCTTGTTAGAGTACCTGAACAGATAACAGAATGATACCAAAAAGGCTATAATTATAATTTATACCTTACAATGGAAGGAGTAAGCTTTCTCTTGTGTCTTACAGTCTGTTGTCCTTGACAACACCAAACAAATCAATGCTATACACATTTTAATAGAATCAAGATGGCAAAGTACTGTACCTTCTGAACTTATCATCTAATCCAATCATTCTGGCTGCCAAACAGCAGTGGAATTTGGTGACAATCAAGATCTGGCAAAAATAAAACAAGCTTATTTTAGCAAAATCTCAAAAAATTAACTCCTTTTTTTTTTAGATATCCTAGACTTTTTTGTTTTTAAAAACCCAAGATATTTTAATAATGGTGACAAACCAGATGTGGTGTTAAAAAAACTGTATCGTGATAAGGCCTCCTGGTTTTCATCCAGTTGCTTGCATTGAATACATTATTTGTGTAAGTATGCTGTGACACAATTTCTTTCCTGGAATTTTTTAAACCAGTTCAATTTTGATTTTCCTTTGTTTCAGGTTATAGACAAAACAAGAAGAGAGGCTGACTGAAGTTGAAGGCAACCTCACAGAGAGCTCTTTTTTCTTTTAGCTTTCACCGCAACTTATGACAGAGGTGGGTGCCACTCCAATTCCGTTGCATGCACAACATGTAATCTGGTACTCAATTTTACCCACCACGAATAGACGGAAAGGTGAGTGAACTTTGGAGCACAAGAACTGGGATTCTACTAAACTGGGAGCGCTGAAATTAATGCTGCCTGTGAGCGATAACCATTACACTACACACACCCCATAGATTATGATAATGAATAGACAGAGAAAATAATATGAAACTGAAACTGCTTTGAAAAATCTTGACCAATTCACACCAAAAGAGTCCCAAAGAGGATTTGGGGGGGGGGGGGGGGGGGGGGGTTAAACCAAGAAAAATAGTTTGAGTCCCAACAGGTACACCTGCAGAAAACTTTTTCTAGCTGTAATACGAAGAAAAATACTGCCAATGGCGTATAATTTATTCACACTTGGCATCATATAATAATTTTAAATTTTATTCTGACTTGAAAATTCACTCTCTTCGGACCTTCTAAATCCTTGAATAAACTACCTGACAAACTTTTATGAACTGCGTCACCAAGAACACAGCAGTTTTGGCCAAGTAGAACCAGTTAATTCCACTGAAACAGAAAATGTGTGAACAGGAGAACATTTTAGCATGCTTGTTACAACTAATTTAAAGAAAAAGAAAATTCAGTATAGCTATATATAAGACTTTACATTATCCTGAAGGACTTTCTTTAAACAACGCACATACTGTAAAGAGGAACAACAATAAATTATTGACAGTTGCACACTGGTGTGGTGTCCCTGCCTACTGTATGGTAATTTATCATAATAATCAGAGTTTAACATTTAATCTTCATTCACTGTCTATAATCGCCGCACCTCATTGATTAAAATTGATCATGATTTTCCGTTACCTAGCAACATCATACTTGTCTGACACAGTGCATTTAATTTATTGACTGCTGAAATTATCGAGAGTGCCACCCCAGCAAATACAAAATGGCAAACCAATTGGAGTCTTTCAGTTTTAAATGGTGAGTTAAGCAAATGAAGGTGGTTTTTGGCAAGTTTCCTGTTCTATATCTCGTTGCTTCTCACTCGATTCTCGCAGAGATTTCTGATTTTGTGTATGCTTTTTGCTTTCTTTAATTATTGGAATACACTTAATATATGTGAATATTTGCTAAATTCTGATCAATTTATTAAAGATTAGCATTCTTGGCCACTAATTTATGATCTTGCTTTCATTTGTTTTTCTTTGTGCCCTTTTTTATGCTAAAACAATTCACATTGGCTGAAAAAGCCATTGCAAGATTATTGCACACTGACAACTCAGATTGAATATTAAAAGGGTTAGAGACTGTTTATGTAGTTCGTGTTTTGTTTACAAATACACGCACTTGCTTACTGTACAATGAACTTGAAATGTTCAATACTGCATTCTGACAGCTTTGCTTTGTGCAGTGTTGAAAATTTCTCGTTCATTGTATGGTAAGCGTGTCCATGTGTTTGTAAACAAAACACTCACAACAGGTTCAAACCCATTAATACACATCAGGTTCTTTTATTACTGCCAATTTTTATCAGGTGAAGCTCAATAAAAAATGACTTAAATTAAGGTAACTATTGATGGCAGACAAAAAAATTCCATCTACCATGCTGTGAGGTAGAATCGACAAAGAAAAAACCCGTTGATCATAAATGGTGTGATGCACCTGTGAGAAAAATGAGCTAGTTGCTTGGCTATGGATAAAAGGAGGATTCAGAGCCACATTAAATCTGTGATTTTGGTAACCTTGGTGGCTCTGATTCCTCTGCAAACAATTCTTTTAAACCTTGCAGAAAATTTCATCTTGGTCTTTTGATCAATTTCCAGCACTAAAAAAATGCACATCACCAAGTTTGTTTTTGAGATACGATCAACTTAAGCCAAAATATAGAGTGTTTTCACTCACATGATCAGAAACCTTGTTTTTCCAGCGAAATAAAAGAAAGTGTTTACATGATATAAATAAAATAAAATAAAGTAAAATAAAACAGTAGAGCTCAATTTCCAGAGGATTAGCAGCGTTCCAGTCTAGGCCATTTGAGGGGTCACCCAGATGGCGTGCTAGCAGCAGTGGCCCTTTGGGGTGGGAGAGTTGGATAAGGAGGGTTTGCATGTTCACGCATTGAATGTCCCATCCCTTTTTTAGGTCTTTTACTTTTTTAAGCTTTGGTACCAAATTCAGTTCAAAGATAATGAAATAAGCTCTTGAGTAAAGCTCAACCATTTCTTCTTTAAAATATCAAGATAAATAGTCTGCAAAAAAACTGCAAATGCTCTGATGGAGGTTTTCCTACACATCATGCATGTCTTGCAACTTGCATTTTAAGCAAACGTTTATTCCACACACTAAGGAAGGACTAAAGATGTTGTTTCCGCTTCATAATTCCTCTTCGTTTCCTATCTTAGGAGGAACTGGATGACAAACACTGTAACAATAATTTATAACTAACCTTGTGTAAAAATTTAAGGATTTTAAAGGTATCAAAGGCGCAAATGGTGACATGAGATATCAGACAGAAAAAGAAACAAAAGTTTAAAGGTCTCACCAGAGAAGGCATTCCACTATACCACTGTAAAAAACAATGTACTGGTTTGGCAGGGAATGACGGTGAGAATGGAGCTTGCAAAGCTAGGAAAAAAATTTTTAACATGTTAATTGTTTAATGCAATTTTTTAAATGATGCCACAGTAGCCATAAAATGTTTCAAGCCAAAATTATTTTGACCTACAGCTGTAGTTTGATTTAATACGTCCTTTGTCTAATAATTATTATTCACTAAAATTTTTTATCGAAATACAAAGAAATGACAATTCAAGCCATAAAGTCGAAATAATTATGTTACTTTCTAGTTTATCTTTAATTTAATAACCTGCTATTTTGAAGTCATAATATAAGAGTGATACACATCCTGTCCAAAATTTTTAATGTAATTTCTTTTATGGGATACTATCCACTAATTAAAACGTGAACATTTTTGTTTTGACATTGTTTCACTTTCAGAGATGTACATGCATAAACTAGCAATTAGCAATTTCTTTGACAAAAAAAATACCAAAACCTAAATGGCAAAAAGATCATTGTAAATAGGAAACCTTCCCTTAAAGGAGAGAAAATGACCACTTCAGACAGGTATTAGCATTAGCTGATTACCTTTATCACACAGACAAAACATGTCACAACTGCGAGCAAGGTTAGACAGCTGTCTCTAAAGAGGAACACAAAAATTACAAAACATGTGACCTGCAGGAAAGCTCTGCCATATTAGTACAACGAGTAGTGACACAACTATTATACTATGATAATTATCATTTTTAAGTTAGAGCACCTAGATGTTGTCAACACTTTCACCCCTCAAAGCCACCCTCCTTGTAGTGGTTTAGTTACACCTGCTTTCTGTGTATTAAAATTTTTGTTTGTTGATCCTATCTTATTTCAATCAGATGACTTAGATGTATGTTTTACTTTCTGCCTGAACTGCATTTAGTTAGTTAGAATTACGGTTCTGTTACCCGACAGATCAGTTTTCAGAGGTGTAAGTTGTGAGACGCTGAAGATTATAGGAAAAGATCGGCAAAGTGGAACTGTTATTTTACGATATAATCTTGGATTCCTGTCTTTATAATAAATCAATCAAATCATAGTTTGACTAACTTTGATCGAGTGAAAACAAGTGATTGTCCGTAAAGTATATCTCTGTAACCATAGCGCATCGAAACTCGAGCCAAGTTGGTTGTTGAGACTGGCCTTGAGTATCGGTCACTACACTTGTTGATGAGTAAAATTGCATGGTCTTAGACAAAGTAAAAGAATTATTTAGAACAAGTAACACTCTTAGGAGCGAAAGGGTTAGCCATATCGTCAACCCAAGGGTCATTGGAAAATACACCTACCATGACAGCACCAACACAAATGGCGAGCTCCTTGTCGGCTTCTGTTAGCACAATCTTCGACCAACGCAGTTCTGATTCCCACAACCTTAACATCACAAGTGGACATGGGAGCACAAATCTGGTCAACAAGCCCAACTTGACCACATCATCATCAATGCCAAGAGGCTGAACTTAGTTAGTAACTGCAGAGCTTACAGGACAGTTGAACTTGGTTCTGACCACCGCATTGTCAGCGGAACCATCAAGATCAGCCTGCGCATAAAGGGTGCTAATCTAGTTCAGTGCAAAAGGTTTGATTGGAAAATGTTGGATCAAAACCCGGGCTTACAGGAAGAATTCCAGCTGGAACTGAAGAACCGCTTTGAACCTCTGAAGGCTATTCTTCCGGACAATGATGTGCAAGACACCTATAATAAATTCCAGGGAAGCATGGAAGCAGCCGCTGAAACGGTTGTTGGATCCACCAAGCCCAAGAAGTCCCCAAACTGGGTCACCAATACAACTGACCAGCTGCATGAAAAACGCAACCAAGCCAAGCTTATCTTGCATGACAAACCAACACAAGTAAACAGACAAATGCAAAAGTGTAAAGACTTGAATGAACAACTGAACAAGGTGTATGAGGATCTCGAACGAAAGGAAACATCTGGAGAACAAGCTTGACGAACTCAAGCATGCAGCAGAGAAGAACCAATACAACATTGTTTGGAGAGTGGTCAATGAACTCTCTGATAAAGGAAAGTCAAATGCCGCCACCAAAGTGAAGAAGGCTGATGGCACAAGAGTTGAGAACACTGAAGAACTGCTGTCTGAATGGCGCCAGTACTTCAAAAAGCTCCTCAACAACCAGAGTACCAACTCTAACATCAACCCACCACAAGCCGACGAAGACTTGTCAATAAAAACCGGCAACATCACTCAGGCCGAGATTAGATTCACCAGTTAAGTAAGAAAATCTCCCGAAGCATAGGAATTTTAGCTAAACTTCGTCTTTTTGTCTCCCAGGATATATTGATTCAATTGTATTACTCGCTTTTTTATTCTTTTCTAACTTATGGTCTTATGATCTGGGGAAACACCTATGAAGCCACTTTACATCCTATTATCGTTCTGCAGAAGAAGGCTGTTTGACTTATTACTTTTTCTAGTTATAATGCTCATACTTGAGAAACTGTGGAAATCCAAGTCCATTCCAACAGAGCTTAAAGTTAACCTGTTTCAAACAACCTGCCTTTCCATTCTGCTATATGGTTGTGAGAGCTGGACACTGACTCAAGAGGCTCGAAGATGAACTGAACAGCTTCGCAACAAGCTGCTTCCGGATAATGCTTGGCGCCAAGAGACTAGATTTCATACGGAATGAGGCCCTACTACGGCAGGTCAAGCAGAAGCCTCTGATCCTAGAAATACATTACCGTCAGCTGAAATTTCTAGGTCACATCTTGAGGAAACCAACTGAGGAGCCTATCAACAAATATGCCTTCTACCAACCTCGGCATGGAAAGCGTAAACCTGGCAGGCCAAAAACAATGTTCCACCAGTACATTGCCAAGGTGATGAACAGTGAGCACCCACCACTACCAGAGGAAATTTGACGGTTGGCACAGGATAGGAAACAGTGGAGGAAGATTGTGGCCGACTGCCTCGCAGCCAGCTGAGTGAGTGACTGGGGGTGTCCCTAGGGCACCTGAGGGGTCAATGGGTAATAAATAACTCTTTCACCCCTAAACCGGGCATACTTAGTATTTTACTCTGTCTAACGCCAGACGATTTTACTCGTCCATTTTACTCATCCAGCAGTCAGTGGGTTAATTAATGTTGGTGCTGGTATATGCCGTTGATAAGTTATAGGAAGGTCCCAAGTAGTGACAGCTAAGGTGACTTTAGAAGTTGTTCCAAGAGCAGCAAATAAAGCAGTAATAATAATTAATTATAATTATTATTAACCCATTGACTCCCAGGGGTTCCCCATTGACGATTAAAATCGTCTGGCGTTAGACAGTAAAATACCAAGTCTGGCCGGTTTAGGCCGGTTTGGACGTTAAAGGGTTAGTATTATAATTGATTAAATTAAAGGTGAAAATCTCTTATTTTATGACATTTATCCATTTTTCATAAAAAAGACTCATGCAATCATCATTACCTCACACATGATGCAATATTGAATGTTTTGAAGCATCCAGTGTATGCTAAAGAGTATTTCAGCGTGTTGTTTTCATCTTGCATGATCTGCATCGCCAGCAATTTTTATGGCATCATAAATCTACATATGAATAACGACAAAAAATTATTTTCAGATATATGCAAGTCTGTAAGTGATCACAAACAATTTGCATCCAGCAAATAGCCTCACTTCTGGCTGTATTTGTGTGATCTCATTTCGAGTGTGTACATTGAAACATTGATGCAGAGAAGTTAGTTGGGAGGGTTACGAAATAATGAATTATTCGAAAATAACAAAAATTATAACAAGACACACAATTAGTATACCAGGTTTTTAATTTATAATGGCAATAACAATATATCTAGACCAGGAAAAAAAATGTCAGGGCTTGGTTTTACATGATTATTTATATATTGACTGGCATTCAATATATGTTGTAAGCCTGCCAGAAAAGATCAAAAGATAAAACGAAACACGTTTACTCCACATGCTTCACATCGAAACGGATAATGAATAATAAATGAATTTATAATTACATGTCACGCTTACAAAAAGAAACTGAATGGGTGTTTGCTCATCGACTACGCGTGTGGCCTGCTTAAAATAGATTTCTTTCATTATAAATTCCTTTTCATGCATTCAGTGCTGGGATGGTCACTTGTCTGTGATAAGTATAGAAAAGCACTTTAAAATAAGCGATAAATTTAATATTGTGGCTTCACTCCAAAAAAATGCATGGTGATGACGTTACAACCACTTGCGATTCATTCATTTTCAGTCCGATCGAAGTCCACCATAATTTTCTTATTCTTCTCATTCTCTCGGTTTTTACATTTTTCCCTCGTTAATTTAAATCAAGGATCAATTGTATTGGTCTCTTAACTCTTAAGCTAATACTTCAGCAGTATAACAAAAAAATTCAAAGGTCAAAGCTCTAAGAGCACTGCAAACGAAGTCAAAGCTACGACGGTGTGACGCTACAAGGATCCCCCAATGGGCATCCCACAAGGAATACACAATCTTATAACCATCAGTCACAACTTAAAATGATTGAAAATAATAAAGCTCACCCAAAAACGTTCATCTCACGACACCATGCAAAGGGCCAACGATAACGCAGGCGAAAATAAAACTGGAAACTTCTGATTATTCGAAGAAAACGATGGCACTCCGGTGAACTGGAAACAGCGCACTTTGGTATGACAAACCTGATGCGAGTACGGTAGAGTAGGGAATCAATAAAATTCATCATATTAGTGCTTCAACTTGAAAGCTTTCTCTAATTTAATCATGCTTTAAGCTAACTGTCATCAATTTTTTCCAAAGCTTTGGAGAATCCTTGTAGGTTTTACGGGATTATAAAATAACTTGATTTAATAGCAATCCCCCGGGAGAGGTAGGTGGAATTTTGTTGTTTAGCATCTTAATGCCAGGTTACACAGCATAACAATCACAACACACAACTTCTGTTTGGCAGCAGATTATTTTTTCCAGAGAAAAAATGACTCGAAGGAACGAAGTGTTTCATATAGACTTCAATCAAGATCAAGGTAAAACCCACAAGAATTCTCTTGGTCGCTTATAGTGCTTCTTTGCTTTTTTTAGGCTAGCCTATCATAATTTTTCTGTCATTCATTCGAGACTTGTTAGGTGTAAGCTTAAATTTGTTAATTCTTTTGTACAACGTTTACCGAGAAACGTAGACGACAAACGTTCTTTTCTTTATGATGGTAAACGAAATGAATATGAAATGATTCGGTAACTGCAATGATTTTTCAATTTCCAATCAAGGTTGTTTTTCCTGCACCATGGAGGGTGGGTTTCGGATTTATAATGTGGAACCTTTATCAGAAAAGGCCCGTGTTGGTAAGTTCCTCTACGTAGTATATAGTACAATGTATATGATATCTAAAATAAAATACTTCCTCTCATCTCTTGCGATTGCACTGGTTCTTATTTCAACCGATTGTTTGATAATCCCTGCCAACCATATTCATGGTGATGGTTGGCTCATTTTTGACACAGATTGAGAAACTGAGAATTAAGAGGGGGTCCTTCTTAACTACAGGCCCCGTTACTATGTAAAGTGCCATCGGACATTTCTCAGATTCTAGAACAAATAATAATAATAATAATAATAATAATAATAATAATAATAATAATGAGTCTTTATTTCATCAAAAGATAAAACTGCATATCTTATGTTACAATAGTATGGAAGATACATGTAAAAGCTATGATAAAAATATCTACATATATATAAATGTTAAAAAAAGTATGTCATTACAATAAATGGAGCTTAAAAATCAACCTATTTACAAAGGTGTTCATAAAACACTCTGTATTAATTTTCGGGCGTGCGCAGCCTTTTTTCCTAAGATTATGTACATAAGTCTTCTGGACAGGAATGATATCTTTCAGTGGGTGGCAATCCGTTGATATTAATTTCTTTAAAATGTTTCGGTCTTGTTTATTTAAAAGGTTCTTGATAAAAACTGGAAATGAAATGAAACATCTAGTTTATGGCATTGGTCTAGAACATTTTGTATATCCGTAAGATTAGACTCCGATGCCCGATAGACTGAAAGTGCATAGCTAAAATTGGGTAAAACAATAGATATAAAAGTGATCTATCTCTGCCTGAGAGTAGTGTTCCTTTCTTAGTGTTGGTAGGACATGTAAACACTTGTTTGCTTTGACAAGCTTGGTTCTTACATGCTCATTAAATTTTCCGTCACTCTGTAGAGTAACTCCTTATAATAAAACGAAGCTATTACATTGAGGAATGTTGTTAATGGGAACGGCAATAAATAACCTCTTGCATGGCCATGTATGGTTTATTGCATTGGCGAACACTCTCAGTTAATGAATGTTGACCATATTTGGTGAAGTTACTTGACCACAACAGACCCTAAAACTAATGTAAGGTACATTTTAAACGTGCCTGGCTCTTTTGCCTCATTGTTTCCTTGGACAAATGCAAGAAACTTTGTTGCTCAGTGTCCCTCTCCACCCAGGTGTCTGAATGGGTCCTGGGTCTGGGTGCTGGGACATACTACTGGGGGTTTACAACTCTGTGATGAACTGGCATTATATAACTTGTCCAGGGGGCAGGATGAGGAAGCAAGACTCTTGTTAACAACTGCATCACTAAATGGAGGTTGGGTACCTGGAGGGCTTCCTCTGGAGGCCAGACAGCCAGCCTGCCCCTTGACTGAGTAATATTCCCATGGCCAGCAATCCCTGCCACCCAGCCATGAGCCCCCACGCCAGGCATCCAGGCACCCATTATTTACACTGGTAAACAGAGGAGGTAGGGAGGGGGGGTGGGAGAGAAGCAAAAACCCAACTGGACAACCACCCCACAAAGTGGCTGGCAAAATGTCTGATGAATTGCCATGTGGTTTAAAGCAACTGAATGAGCCTGTGCCTGTGCCATTAAACACTGCTGACCACTCTTAGATGATCGACTGGCCCGGACCATTACCGCTCGAGAAAGTTCAATCAAAGGATAAGTCATTGTTAAACTGTATTTAACTTTATGCTGCAGAAACCAGGAGTTATAAGCTCCAGCTGTATGAGCCTGAATGGCTTACATGTGACTTACCTATTTATGAAAGAAGCAATGATTTTCCCTGATCCCATGAAAGCATTCATAATCCTATGTGTGTTTGATTTACCATTTGCCCAAATGGATGGTTGCTTGTTGCTTGTCTTTGCAGATTTGAATGAGCCGTGTCAAATCTCTCGGACTCACATGTTACATAGATGCAATTTAATTGCTATTGTAGGAACTGGTCCAGGAGCAAAGTTTTTCAATGACAAAGGTAATATTACAGTAACTGTACTGGTCAGTGCTAATGTGAGTTGGATGCTGATAATAATACATTGGAAGTATATGTTTGTATTTGATGAGAGAGCTCTTTTTGCCCACCTTTTTGTATGGAAAAATGATGAAGGTTAAGTCTTCTGCATTTGTTCCTTGATATTTTCACAGTCAACTTAAGGAAGGAATTTGCTTGTTAATAAAGTTCCCTAAACCTTTGCTGATTATATAGATATGTTACCCTTAATATTGTTATTTCCTTTTTTTTTAATTTATGATAATACCAGCCCTAGTTTATGCTTTATTTTAGTTTATATCTGGGACGATGTGCTTAAAAAACTAGTATTGGAACTCTCATTTGGATGTCCAGTTATGAGTGTCAAGATGCGAAGAGACAAGTAAGAATTTGACGATAATTTATCTTTGCAGAAGATTGTGGGGTAAAAATTGTTGAATCTTTTGTTTTTTTTATAAAACCACCTTTGTGGTGACAATTAATGAACAACCTCATTGCCAGGTTTCATTAATGGCTGAGTGAGTCAGACTAATAGCAAATGACATGGTAATTTTATATAATATAGTTTTTGTGATTATTATGTTGTGATCCTCTCCAGCATGTGATTAGGTATGTTACTTATTTATTAGTTATTATTATTATTATTATTATTATTATTATTATTATTATTATTATTATTATTATTATTATTATTATTATTGGCATTTATATGATAGGTACCTTGCAATGGAAATTATTGAAAATGGTATATTTTCTGGAAATTTTCATAGTTTTTGTTTTATAGGCTTTTTGTGGTTCTCAAAACAAGAATTCAGGTGTTTTCATTCCCACAAGACCCAAAATCACTCTTTTACTTTGACACAAAAGAAAACCCTAAAGGTAAGTACTACCGTAACGATAAAACCACAATGACATTGCCAGAGTGATTGTTGTGATGGCTAAAGAACGGTCAGTCCTAAGAAACTTGAGTCATGTCTGAGCACTGCTGGTGCAAAATGGCATTATACAATACAATACATACTTAATTGACCGCTCCCCATAGGGGCTTTTCAGGGCCAATGATACACAATCAACGAAACGATGGAACAGAACAACAATAATAACTGTTAAGAATCCCAACCAGCCGGAGGCAAACCAGTTGGCTCTTTACAATTAGTGCAGCTGGGAATTTGAACCAGGGGCTACCAAGCTAGTACAAATTCAGAGAGTGGTCAAAGCGGGTCTTGAACCCGGGATCTCCGGATCTCAAGGCCAGCACCCTAACCACTGGGCCACACTGCCTCCTATTATCTTGGAAGCTTGATGATTTTTTCCCAACTGAAGGTATGAGAAAAGGCAGTGGTTTAATGATGGATATAAATTACCTCTGGTGACATGAGCTGAGATCCTCAGTTCCATGCAGGAAATCAGGTCAGATTTTGAAGTTGTCCTGTGATTGGACATTTATGCGTCAGATGGTTATGATGTAAAGGACCCTCCAATTGGGTAAATTGAAAAACTGGTACCAAGTAAACAGCCACTGACATGGAAGTTGCTAATTTTTTTGTTTCTCAATGTTCTGTCTGCCATGCTTTCAATTATTTTTTCAAAATAAATTTGAGAACCAAAGAAGCTTTCCTGAAGTATGTCCTGCACAATGATGTGTATTTGTTTGCCTTCAACTGGACATTGTTATATCAGACAACAAAGTCATGCACACATGATCATAACTGATCGAGTCACCTTGCTGAATCAGTTTAGGGCAATGTTCACACAAACGCGGTTTCATTTGTAACTGCATCATTTTCGATGCAGTTATGCCTTCTGTTTAATATACGACACCAATCAAGACTGTTACCAAAACCGGGTCAATTTGAAAATGCTGGCAAAAGTGGAGCGTTAATTCAAATCATACGGTTTGATCTGTCGTGTAAATGGCGAACGGTAGCAATTTGAATATGGTTACTATTTTGGGACGAAATTTGCATTGTGCGATTTAAAGTGGTGAATTTAGCAGGTAGTACAGTGCTCTCGTATACCATCACCACATGGATTTTCTGGCGAAAACGATTCCATGTACATGTATGTAAACACTTCCAAACTGTATTGATTTGGATGCAGTTTCGAAGTCTTGAAACCGTGTTGATGTGATATCGCATTTGTGTAAACGCTGTCTAAGAGATTAACCCATTGACCCCTGAACCCCCTAACATTGACGAATAAAATCATCTGGCATTAGACAGAGTAAGATCTATTAATTATAAAGGCTCATGCTCAGGGGTCAGTGGGTAAAGCCATTACCAAGAAGTCTGGAAAAAGTCCAGGCTTGAAACAGCTTCTCTACAAATGATCTTACTAACATATAAATCACTTCCCTATGCAGTTTCAATATGTGATGTTTATGCTGGTCTTTTGTTTCACCATTGATGGATCTCTTTGCACCATACAGGTCTCTGTGAAGTATGCCCCAGTACTGAGAGACCGTTGATGGTTTTTCCTTCAAAGAAATGTGGAAGCATACAACTTGTGGTATGCAACAAGCAGCTTTTAGACTAGAGAGATTAGAGCTTAAGTTTTCCACGTACTTAAGGACGGTGCCTACTATTGTTATTGTGCATACGTTCTTCGCATCTCCAGATACTTGAATTTCCTATCTGTGATGCTTACTAATACAGTGATATTTTTGCGTGGTTTAAAACTATGCAGAGAAAGTAGATCTTAGCAAGTACTCTTGGTATCCAAAAAGAAAATTGGGGGTAACCATGCATTCTGTAGACTGAGATACAGTGTAATTGAGCTTCAATTTGAGAAGGAACGCCATACATTGCTTTGTCTTTTAGAGCTTTTTACAAATATTGTTCATGAATTATCTTTGTAAAAATTATGCGTGGTTACCCCCAATTTTGTTTTTGTATTTCAATAACACTTGTTAAGATCTACCTTTCCAGCATAATCATAAATCGGTGCAAAAATACCTTTGAATTAGTAGGCACCACCCTTAACCTTTGACAAAATGCGCATGCTCATCACTGAAATCTGTTCGCGTTGTCATACTGGTACCATACTCCAATTTCAGGATCACAATGTGAGGCTCTGTACTCGCTTAATACTTTGTTCTTCAAACAAAGTATAGGATTCAGCTCTTACACTTCTTTTTGGAGGAGGGGAGGGGGCAGTGTTCCAGATAAGAGACAGGTCTCGGGTCAATAACCTAACAAAGAAGGCTTCCTGACCTGACAAATAAAATGCAAATGTTTAGTTAAATATTACAAGTCAAAGTGACTGCAAGGATCATAGCTTCATATCCGCAGTTCATATCCGCTTGCTTGATTTCATATCCGCAGTTCATATATGATCCATTTCATATATCATTTCATCGTTGACTCATTCCTCACGGGAACATTGGAACCCACAAATGACCAGCTCCCAACGTCATTGGCCTCATGGCTCAGTTGGTTAGAGCGTTGCACCGGTATCGTGAGGTCACGGGTTCAAATCCCATTGAAGTCCTGAATTTTTCAGGCTTCTTTATGCAATTGCAAAAATTGTGTTCATAACTGCGAGGATCATAGCTTCACTTGATTTCATACAGTATCCGCAGTTCATATATGATCCATTTCATATATCATTTCATCGTTAAATATTGCAGCAACATTAAGTCATGCTGTATCTCTAAAACAAGTTGTGTGACTGAAGCAGTCCATTCCATAGCAATCAATATTTTTTCTTTGTTTAGGACCTAACTAACAGACAGCCAGATACCTCTACAGCACCTTTCACAATCAATGCACACCAAGGAGAATTAGCATGTCTGGCCATCAATCAACAGGGAAGCCAGGTTGCTACAGCCTCTGAGAAGGTGGGACTAATGCAAACGTTTTGTTAAATTTTTTTTGGTTATTTTCTTCCACTCACTCTCTTATTTGTGAACAGGACTGTTTCACATTTAAGCAATAGAGGACGTTTTCTGTGTTTCCATAGCCTCTTCTAAACACGAGGGGGAGTTGGGAGAATTCAAGACAGTTATGCAAACCCGAAGTGCAGTCGAGGGTTTGCATAACTGTCCCTCTTTGCATAGCTGCCCCTCGACCACAACAGGTACCTCACTTGTGGTGTTAATCCTTAATACTTTAGTCTTCACCTTGTTAATCTTCAGACCCAGTTTAGCCGATTCCTCTGCTAGCCTTGAAGTTTTGTCCTGCATTTGTAGATGTTTGTGGGAGAGCAGGGTAAGGTCATCTGCATACCGGTAATCCAGATCATCCAACTGCTCCCATGGGGTCCACTGTATACAGTGGACCCCAGTTTCCATTTTGCTTGAAGTTAATTGGTAGAGCACTGGTCTAAAATTTCAGAAGTCTTAGGTTTAATTCCTGTTCAAGGCTGAATTTTTCAGGTTTTTCTTGCGTTAATGTTCATGACTTCAATGATCCAAATCTTGGTCAAATTTTTAAAAATTGAGCAGTAAGTGCGGCTGCCTTTGTAATTTCATCTGCAAATGGTTAGACTTTCAAATCTTCTTGGGTAACGACTATAAACCATAGGCCCAGTGAACCTTTCCTGTTAATCAACACTGTGGGGTGTTAAAGAACCTGAAGAGTAGACCCTGTTGTTGTGGTCTGTCCACCTTTTGCATTCATGTATGGGTTGGGTGGGTGGGTGGGTGGGTGAAATATGAAATATGGATTGATAGCGTCTGCTAGAGGTGCCTTTACAAGCTGACGTCTGGTCCCACCCCAGAGAAAGAATTGTAAACCACCGAGAGACTGTGAGTGCATTATATAAACCATAACCATTACTATTACCATTGTTTTTTGGTGGTTTATGTATTTGCACCCACAAATTTTAGCGTCAAAAACCTTTTTTGCCTTTCTCCTTTGAGAACTGGACACACAACTTTTGTAAACAGCATTTATTTGGGATCAAGAATCAGGGGGCCCGTTTCTCGAAAGTCCCGGAACGTTACGGGCCATTTTCGGGTGTCACAAAATTTTCGCTTTGTATCGCAAGAACGAAGAGGGTTTAAGTCGTCAAACTTCACAGTCATTTTAAAAGACGGCTTTCCACAACAAGCCAAGGCTGCTGCCTAAGAAAATTTTAAAGGGGCCCTCATAGCTAAATGCTGAGAACTCAGGAGCCCAACATATGAAGTGAAAGGTGTTGCTGTGAAAAATTAAGGTGCCCAGAGCTATTCTTTGGGAGCCCCAGGCTACCGGGCTCCTGTTAGGCAACAGCCTTGCAAGCGGTTGACAGTTTCAAAAATGGCTTTTCCGGCCCGAAAGGTTTTCGGGACTTTCGAGAAACGGACCCCAGGTCAATTCTAGAGGGCCTTATAACACATTGTGTCATGGCCCTTTTTGTCTTTGGAATAGGGAACTTTGATCCGTGTATTTGATACACAAACCAAGAATCTGCTTGTGGAATTGCGACGAGGAGCTGATCCAGCAACGCTGTATTGGTGAGTTCAAGGTGTCAGAAACGATGAAACGCTTGCAGCAAAAATAAGCAATGCTGCCTTTGTTGTCTTACAGCATTAACTTCAGCCATGATTCAGCCTTTCTGTGTGTGTCCAGTGACAAGGGAACAGTCCATATATTTGCTTTGAAGAATACCTCCTTGAATAAACGATCGAGGTTAGTGATCACGAGGGCAATGCTATTTAGACTTTGACTTTGACGCGTTTAACTCTGGTTCATAGGTTTTTTGAGTTCAGGAATTTCCTTATTTGGATGTAACGTAGCTCGTGCATTTTCCCGCGCGTGCAGCTTTGATGTTATTTTTGTCCGTATTTGGGCATAAAATTGGTGTCCTAAAATCCCCAGCTTTGTTCCAAGGAAAACAGTTGCAAATTACACGCTTCAAGGTCATTTGCTTCTGCTATACTATAATGCAAAGATTTAAAGTCGTTTGATTTGGTAACGGTCAAATAGCCAACCTCTTTACCGGTAGTTTAATTTCTAGCATCCAGTTGTAACTATTACATTGTCCTACCACAAAAACCAGTCTATATACTTAATTACCAACCTTAAGGTCAGGGGCACCCAACGAGAATATAGTTCAAAACCACTTAAACATAGCATTGTTAAACGTATTTTAGTATTTAAACGGTAGATATAGGCATAATTTTATCCCCTAAAGTTTTTTCCTCTGTTCTGATTTCCTAGCTGAAAGTCTAGTGATCCGAAAATTATAGGGATCAAAACTTACCTTTTCGAATATTTCAGCAAGAAAAAAGGCTCCCGAAAATTCTAGGTGACCTTTTTAGGGTAAAAATCCGTTAAAAATGGGCAATTATGCCATGTTTTAGATGTTCGAAAATCCTAGGACAGGCGGGAAAACAAGGAATTTTACAACAAATGTTCCGAAAATTCTACATCACAAATCGTCTTCCGAACAGATATTTTCCGAAAATTGACGTTGCGTGCCCCTGTTAAGGTCCCACATCAAACCAAACATCGCAGCATAGGTTTCACCAAACGGGTATTTTCTACCCTACGTGGATCTTTCTTGTGGGATCGGGGTTATTAAGGAGAAGTCAGCGTTTTAACATTATCTAACTATGACGTTAATGCTGGCCAGGTTTTGAAAACTCTGGGTGGAAAAATTGTGATCACCAGAGAAACATACAAAAGGCCGCCATGCATGGTGTTCAAATGCCTACGTGGGTTAGCTGCGGACTATTTAGCATCGACATTTTCTGAACGAAATACAAGCTACAACTCAGAGAACAGACTTAATGTTAGATTGCCACCCTCAAATCAGTTCAAAAATAGTTTTAGTTATAGTGGCGCCACACTGTGGAATAACCTTTCTTGTGAGGCTAGGTGCGCGGAATCCTTCAGGTCGTTCAAACGCGCAATCAGCAAAGTTCTATAAGGCATGGCATTCACGGAAAGTAGCTTTTTAATATAGTCTGGTTTATAGTTATAGTTATAGTTTTGATCTTTCTGCAAATAGCTGATGAATTGCCCGTGGTTAAATACATAAAGTTTCATTCATTCAGCTAGTCTAAAGCAATCGTGTTTGAAGTTAGGTACGGTTTGCTGGTTCTTATTAGCCACCTTCAGATTAGAGAACAAGGGCAACTACTGACGCAAAATAGTTTTCAGTTGCGAGAATCCGCATTGAGTTTACAAGAGCGCGGGCTCGAAGCGGAATCAAAGTCGCTGTTAGCGAGTCACCGGTTTTTCATATTTTGTCAATGATGCTCATTTCGTTTTGTTCTTCGTCAGCCTTGCAAAGATTGGATTTTTGGGTCAATATGTTGAATCTCAGTGGGGCTTAGCCAACTTTACTGTCCCAGCTGAGCGGCCGTGTATCTGCGCCTTCGGATCTGGGAGCTCAGTTGTTGGTGAGTACCGGGGTTGCCATTGCACAATCATTCTCTCTGCTTGTTTCGGAGGAGAGAAAGCAACTGAAGCAATGACCACGGCGACGAGATCATCATCAAATCCGCGTTACACTGAGCAACGGTTCTGCGACCCTTTTAATCTGACGAAAATGTTTCGGTTTCTCAGGAATAGAACTGCTATGAGGGCAAAATATGAATAATTTATCCTCACGCGTTGACGTTTTCCACAAAACTTTAAATTTTGCAGTGGACGGCAAAGAAATTTATTTCAATGTTAAACGCTCGTGCAGCGCGCTCAAAACTATCGTGTTTGGTCAGTGAATCTGCAGATTTTTTTGTCGCTTCCGTCCCTTTGCTGTGGTCGTTGCTTAGTTAATGAAGGGGCTAAGGGTGTTTAGGGGAAATCTTTAGTTAATCACGAGTTTAAAACTCGAAAATCCTTTACTTACGAAATTATAGTCACATCTCAAACACGATGATTCTGGGCAAAAACAACCTTTATCCAGGCGATTACCATAAACTTGAAAAACGTCGGGCCGACTTTTTTCAAGATCACCCAAAATGCAACCGTTTCAATCTTGCCCATTTGTGTCCATCCATGCTTCTCTTTCCTTTTGCTGTATTTATTTTATGTTGTTCAACAGTTTTAAGTGGTTATTGCAATGTTTCATTCTACTCTTTGGGCATTTTGTGTGTCACGAAATTACGTCATTTTGCGTGACTTAGCCGCTTTAAGTTCACTAGTTTGGAAAATCTGGTTTGTTTTGTTTGGTTTTTTTTTTTCAAACGAGTTGATAATGGTAAATTGAGCACCGTACGAAAGATTTGCGAGCTTCTTCCGGTGGATGACAAACCAAATGTTCGTGTTTAATTAACTCCTCACCGACACAGCAGCACAGTTTCTTTACTCCCCGTCCATATGTATCCGGATATTTTTGAATCCGTAACTTTTTCTTTGCGGATACGCCTTCTGTCCACACGTATCCGGCGAATTCGCTGGCGAATCCGGAACTTTTTTAATACTCTCTCCAGCGTGGATATTTTTTAATCCGCTATGAATCCGGAAGCGTGTGGACGCTAAATCCGGACTTTTTTTATCCGGATCACGTAACAAGATCGGTCCCAGTTCCTTACCTTGAAATCAATTCTCAAGATGGGTGCCGAGGGCAATATTATTTCTTTCCTTCTTGGACTTATTTCAAGAAATATCACGTGTGTGCAGTTAAACATAGCTATAAACACGTTACACTTCAATTATGCCAAACGGCGTATGCTCTGTTAGCTCTGTTTCCTTGAGGAGTCCTGAGTACTAGAGTGAATCCGGATACGTTTCGGATACGTGTGGACGGGCAAACTCGATTTGAATACGCTTCGTGTCGATGGGAATATTTTTGCATCCGGAAAGAAAAAGTTGCGGATTCAAAAATACCCGGAAACGTGTGGACGGGGCCTTAGAGGAACCCCGAGATTCACAAGCTACGCGCGAGCGAGGTACGAAGCCCAAGAAGACGCATTATCTAGGGGCCGCGATTCTTTTGGTCAGCAGCGAAACTTACGATCTCGACGCGGGCCACTATGAAAAGCACTACGAAAGATAGAAATGATCCTCGCATTTATCCAAGTGTTCAGATAAGTGCGAGGATGGATGCTGTCTTTCATCTATAACCCACCATTCAAATATACGTTTCTTTCATTAAAAGCACCGTCGTTTCAAATCCCTGAGACTGCGCAGAAGAGCCGGAAGTCTCGAATTTCTTTCAGCCAGAGCAAAAAGAAAGAATCAGGGCCTCTGGGGGTAAAAGTTCGAGTGACGGGCTTCCCTTTTTCCCAGCACTTTACTCACGGTGACATTACGCGTTCGAAGGCTGTTCCATACACCTTATTCCAAAAAGGCCACCATTCTAGTATTCTTTTGTTTCCATGCAAATTGGGCCCCATGGTCTCGTTCTAGGTTAAATATTCTTTTAATTTTACGTTTGAAAGCGAGGCCATATGGGCCAATTTGCATGGAAACAAAAGAATACAAAAATGGCGGCAATTTTGGAATAAGGTGTATAGCTTCATTCCAGCAATTTGGATTGCCTCTTGAGAGGACTTCTGGGGAGGATCCAGGATTTAGTCTAAAGGTGTTCTGAGAATGTTCCGCCCAACGCGGGCATTTGGGCCGGGAGCTGCCACTTTCCGGTATATTTAGAAATTTTGGTTCTCGGAAACGTAATTTTGAAGGGTGATTGTAGGTTGGTTAATGTCTTAGAAACCATCTTTGGTTTGAGAACTTTCAAACAAGGACCGGACCAAGCTGACGTAAGCGATGTTTGTCCACTTAAGTTTTTTGTCTGAAACCTCTCGTCAAACAATTTTCATTTAAGGCTAGAAGGGTTCGACCGTAACACCTGAACACTGGGTACGTCCTAGAGTCCCTAGTTTTGAAAGAAACGACCATCTTTCGTCCGCAATGCTTGCTAGTTTAAGTTACATTATTTAGCATTTCTTCCTACAGCTGTATGTGTTGATGGCACTTATCACAAGTACGTGTTTACCCCAGATGGCAACTGCAACCGGGAGTCTTACGATGTGTTCCTAGACTTAGGAGATGACAACGAATGCTACTGAAAAACACTTACAGCATTTTAAAGCATCCTTCATGTCATGCAAGGATTCAATTTATGCAGAAAATAAGTTACTTCAGAAACGTAAAGCGGTAGATCTATCCGGGTCAAAACATTGAGAAATGCAGTTATGTCGACGGTGTGGGTCGACGAATATGGAAGAATTTTCTAGGTTGATTCGGTGTAAAATGCA
>OX421445.1:17461330-17483830 GCA_949126865.1 Montipora capitata
ACCTAAGCAGTAAAATACAATCATTACACGAGTTACTTCGAGGTTTTTTTTAGTGAAAAATGAGCAGATGACGAAGTAGAAAGTGAAAATGTCAAAGGCAATCAAAAGGTACTTAATTCTAAATAGTAAAATGGACTTTTTGCAATGTTATTTCAATATTTCGTTTAGCCGATTTTCCGCAATTTGCTTTTTTTTCAATGTTTGCCCCCCAGCATAACGCATGGCTCATTTGCATGACAATATGAAAACCAACATGGCGGCTATCGTGAATAAGGCCTATTAAATTAGCAGTTGAGTTGATTTTTGGCTTTGCTCCTCAGGCCCCCAACTAGTTGCCACTCATGAAAACAACACCTGTCAGTTATAAATACCTGTTCTGTATATAATTTGTTTTGAATTTCAACCACTTAACGAAGAAGACAGAACTCTCATAATCGAACAGAAAATATTTTGGTTTTCAAGCTGTTTAAACTTCTTCAAATCGGATCAATAACTGTTTATTTTCGCGAAGCGTTTTTTCCTTTAGCCTTGCCCTGCGATTGTTTCGAAATTCATTCAGCCAATGAAAACGACATGGCCCGTCACTTGACTTGTCATTTGAACTTGTAAAGGTATAGACGATTGTCCGGGCAGAAATTATTTGATGCTTCCAGTCGACCAAGGAAGAGAATGAGAAGAACAAAAAGATTTCAGATGTAAGCCTCTGCTGTAGAGAGGTGCTTGGAAGTAGCACATCTGAAAAGCAGTAGATGTCGTCCTTCTGAAAAGTGGAACATCGTTCACCGTAAACAGATCAACTTCCGGAATCAGAATTTGTCAAGCGCACAGTCATCACTACCGACTACGCTTGCTTCTACGCGTCAAGATAAGGTCCAAGAATTCAGCAGGGAAACTGACGATTAAGCATACGGAAAGTAAAACAGTGCGCAACAAGAATCGTTGGAAGAACTCCGGCGTTTGGAGTGAAGAAATGAAGAACAATTTTAAAGTTGGCAATTATTCTCAGAGAACAGATTCTTACGGAGCACAGTCCTCTATGCGCGAAGAAAAACAAGCCAATGACAAAGCACTGGACAACGCTCTTCAAAATGTGAAAAGACGAGGGTATTTTAATTCGCTCTGACGAAGGGCTAACGCTCGAAACGTCAGCTTTTAGAATCTCTGTACGGTGGCCAATTTACATTATCAACTCCGTTGATAAAACCAAATTTTTGTATACTACTTCCCCACCGACGCAGCACCACAGTTTCTTTAGAAACTACCCCTTCATTCATTTATTTTAATTCAAAGTTTGATTCCCGCACACCTTTGTCATTGCACCATCATATCTCCATGGAAACCGAAATCTCGCGTTTACTTTTCAAGGCTAGAGAGGATGAATCCGCAACGGGTTTCAAACAAATTTTAAGAGCATTTAAAAAAACTCGTTTCCCAAGAAATCAGACGGGCTTAAGAAAGCACTTAAACCAGAAAGGAAATGAAACCCATGGCGAGAAAGCGATTAAGTTGGCGCTTGAAAAAAACACGCTGCCAGAGGCAATAAAGAGACGCACAGAGACGCATTTTTATTCTTCATGTTTTTCCATTTTTGAGCCAAACGTTTCATCAAGCAATGAAGAGGTCGAAGATTCACGTGCACGGAGTTCGCTCGCGTGGAGCAGGTATGTATTTCCAGCTACACTGGTGGACTTTCCTCGGAAGTTTCCTGAGCGCAAGACCGTTGTTTCATGTCAACCAGAGCAGAAACGCGAGAGAATAATGAACAGGAAGAAAGATACGTTGAAACCAGCAACATACAGAGATTTCAACAGCTCTGTGCAACGCCAATCATCTGGGGAAAGGACGCCATCCCAAATCTTGTACCCATTGCATCACAGACATTGAGGGACTACTCGGACACTTTTCACCGCTGACACATATTCCGGTGCTTTCATGTTGTCACGGTTCGATGGGAACGAGCGTGCAATGTATATTCACTACTTGCACAAATCCCATAATACACCTCTTTACTCCCCAACAATTTGCATAGGCATTGTTTTCGACTTCTCTTGGGACATTTTCATGTCCCAGGAGAAATTGCAAACAATGGTTATGCAAAAGTTTTGGGGGGTAATAGAGGTGTATTAATGATGGGATTGTGCAAGTGGCGAATTGCCCAGGATTAGCCTTCTTATCATGTCCGATCTAGTGTAACCAGGGGGCCGTTTCTCGAAAGTCCCGAAACTTTACGGGCCATTTTCGGGTGTCACAATTCCTTTTGTAACTCAAGAACGGAAAGCATTTTATTCGTCAAACTTCAAAGTTATTTTTCTTTTTGTTACCTTGAAAACATGTTAAAAGATCAGCTTTCCAAAACAAGCGGTTGGCAATTTCACAGATGGCTTTTCGGGCCCGAAAAGTTTCCGGGACTTTTGAGAAACGGGCCCCAGAACAACACCAAACTTCCTTTTCGGCAGGAAATTGAAAGTTGCTTTAAAGGCCAGGGCAAACGGCTTCAACAGTTGCTTCAACATCCGTTCGATTTTGTTGAACAGCGATGTTGAACGACATTGACTGCTGAGGTGGGCAAACGGTTTCCACACTTCATCTCATTTGGTTCATCAAAGCTCCACGAGAAGCCTGGTATTCAGCCCCAGACTGCAGCCGCGGTTGTTACTATGGATACGATCATGGAACGTCATTGAGAGACCGATTAGTGCGCCGGTGCATACCAGACATTAGGGACTTTACAATCTACGCAGGGGCACCCAACGATGGTTTTCTGCGATTGTGTCGTCAACGAGAACGCCTCAAAACAACAATATCATTGATTAAAAGAGGAAAATTATTCGTGCTGCACGCAATTTAGCACATATTCTTGCAGTCCTCTTCACAACAACCGCGCGAAATCACCGAATTTGAGGTTTTGACAACAACGCGAGCACACAAATGTGAATCTATAATTCTCTATTTTTACTCTGAAACCGCTCGTACCAATTTATTTTTAGGATACTTCGCCCACATTGTACGACGCGAACGAGAGGCCCAACCGCGAGAAATTTACGACAGTGCAAAGTTATATTTTGAGCTGACGTTTTCGTTGACGTCGCCGTCGTAGATCGTAAAGTCCCTATCAGGGAGCTTTAGCAACGGCGACGGCAACGAGGACGTCACAAATTTGCATTTTTAATGTGAAAAAACAATAGCTTTGCCCGCCCTGCACGTGCATTTTTCATTTTTGTCCATTTCTTTGCCGTCGTCAGCAAAACAACAACGTGAAAGAAGCAAATTTGAGGTTTTACGGATGACGTCAGCACTGGGAGATAAATTTTCGTTTTCTTCCCTAAATTAACCTTGACTCATATCGGTTTGATTCTTGGGGGACTGCCACTCCATTGTCATGTTTAAAAGCTTTGAAAAGTCACGAAGTGATTACAATAACGCAAATTTATGGTTTGAGATGAAGTTCTCATTGCCGTTCCAGTCGTCATTGCTGAAAGCTCCCTATTAGGGAGCTCAAGCACGCACGTTTTTGAGACGCGAACGGCAACCGGAAGAGAACATTTCGCGTGCCAGGGTAGTGGTGTCTCCCAGGTTTTTATAGTAATCATCTCTAATGGATACTAAACAATGTAAATGTGGTTGTGTGAAGACAAGCTAAAAGGGAAAACAGCTCACTTCCGGTTGCCGTCCGAGTCTCAAAAGCTCGCGTGCTTAAGCTCCCTAACGTTGAAAAAGAGGGGCTAACGGCTTCAACTTCATTCAACATTCGCGATAACAAAAGAAATATTGAATGGTTGTTGAAGCAGAGTTAATTTAAACGATTTTAAACTCATTCAGCATCGATTCAACTTTGATTCAACATCATCAGCACGGTTGAAGTTGGGGGGTGGGGGTTGGGGTGCAAAATGTTTCAACATCGCTGTTCAACAAAATCGAACGGATGTTGAACTCCTTTGCCCGGGCCTTAAAGACGACGACACAGATTATTCGATATCGGTTTCAGTTCGTGGAGTCACTCATTAAGAAACTTATTCCACACATCCTTGTTAGATTTTCAGTTGTTTCTTTCTCGTCTGGATACGCCTTAACATTTGGACAAGTATTAAATTTCGGCGATTGGCCAGGAATGTCACTGACAGATTTATTCTGAGATATTAGGTTGGAATATTTTAGTTGTTCATTTAAAAATAAACATGATTTCGAAAACAGATTGGCAGAGCTTGAGGTGTTTTCTTATGGAGATTTGGAATGTGCTGAATCTTTAGTGAAACTAAACTGAGAAGCTTCAAAAAAGTGACAGTTTTACGCAAAAATTTTTTTAGCCCTATTCACCAGGGCCCGGTTGTTCGAAAACCGATTAACGTAATCCCGGATTAGGGTGAAATTTTGTTTCATGTTTTCAACTTTTTGGTGAAAGTTTCTTTGGCTTATTTGTGTTTTTCAAGATTGACTTCTAATTTAAATTTTTGCCGAATATCAGCATTGACCAGCATTTGGGAGTAGAGAAATAAACTCCTTGGTTAATTTTTAATCTGAGATTATTGTTCATCGGCTTTTAAAAAAACCGGGCCCAGGCATAGACTAACCTACAGGTTCGACCAATGTTAAAATTAACTCGGGTTAGTTTTCGTCGTGTGAACGCTGCTAACCAGAGTTCGACCTAGGCATGGGTTAAATCCGACCCATTTCCAGAGCAGGTAAGACCCAGGTCGAACCTGGATTACTTTTGAAGAAGTGTCGTGTGAAGTGAAGTGTCGGGTTAATTTATTTTCACACATGAGCACTTGTAAGTTTACCCATCGAGCGTTGGGTGCGCGTATTTCACTCCGCCATTTTTTTCCGAGTATATTCAACGTGTCGAATGTCGTTCGGGCAATTCGAGATCTCCAGTTCAGATAGGTGGCGAGCTGTTTTTGGAGAGAAACTCGACTCTTTTTCATCCGCCTTCCTCTCTCTAAACTCTTGCGATTCGTAAAACGAAGCCATGCTAACGCCAAAGCCTTAATTATAAAAAAATTTCCTCCAAATCTCCACCATGAATAAAGAATTGTCGTCCGCCATATTGTCGCTATTGCTAGATTCGAAGTCCTGTTTTGGAAACAACTGCGCATGCGTGTAAAACAAATCCGGGTTCGCCCTAAGGTACGTGTTCACATTAGTTTTCTGCACTTCGGCGTGTGAACAAAGTTGGGGCGAACCCGGGTTAATTTGAACCCCGGTCGAACCTAGGTCAGTTTATGCCGTGTAAATAGGGCGTTAAATTTTAAACCCAGAACTCCATTGGGTTTTATTGCTATCATATTTTTACCTCTCAAAAATAATTAGTTAAACAGAACTCATTTTTTTTATACACTGAACGAAAAAACTTGTGCTTCTGTGGTCGCTTTTTCCGTGTGACCACTGCTTCTGACGTCGTTAGGGAAGTAGGGAGCTTTAGCAAAGACAACGGCGACGGCAACGGGAACGTCACAAATTTGCATATTTAGTGGGCAAAAACAATAGCTTTGCACACTCTGCACGTGCAATTTTCATTCTTTGTCGTCGTGTGCAAAACAAAAGCGTGAAATAGCCAAATTTGAGGTTTTAGGAGAACGTCAGCACTTGGGAGAAATTTTTTCATTTTCTCCCCTAAATTAAGCGCCTCTCGTGATGGTTTTACTCCTGAGGGACTGCTACACCTAAGTCATATTATAAAGCTTGAAATAGTCTCGAAGTGATTGCAATAACGCGAATTTATGATTTCAGATGACGTTCTCGTTGCCGTTCCTGTCGTCGTTGCTAAAGCTCCCTGTTTAACGACGCGAATTGACCAAATTTGAGGTTGTGTACGGGACGCGAAAACCTGACGAAACATTTTTAATTTTGTTCCCAAACAACCACACCGTTCATGCCAATTTTATTTCTGCAAAGTGTTGGTACACAATTTCCATTCCGAACGACTTGGGGTTGTAACGTTATAATAACGGAAAGTATTAGGGAACTTAAGATCTACGACGACGACGACGTCCACAACGACGCCACAAAACAATGATATCATTGGTTTAAAGAGCATCAATAATCGTGCTGCACGTGCGACACGGATTTTACCTCATCTTTTTGCGGTACTCTGCATAATGACGACGTGAAATCAGTAAATTTTAGGTTGTGACGACAGCGTGAGCGTGCGACAGAGAATCGTTCACTGTCTATTTTCCGTCTGAAACCGCTCGTACCGATTTATTTTTAGGATACGTCGCCCACATTGTACGATGTGAACAAGATGGAATAATCGCGAGGAACTTACGACAGTGCAAAGTTACATTTTGAGGTGACGTTTTCGTCCACGTCGCCGTCGTAGATCTTAAGGTCCCTAATATTCTTAGACGACGTTCTTGTTGGCATCGTCGTCAGTCTTCCTTAAGTAATAAGCTCCCTAATCAAGGACGTCAACGTCAGCAAGAACGCGACCAAACAATAGACTTAATTTAATGAGAAAAACAATAGCTCTGCACATGCGCATTGAAATTTGGTGCATTTCTTTCCCGTTCACTGCCAATCTGCAACGTGAAATGACCAAACCTCAAGTTCTAAGGAAGACGCGAGCAGACAACGTCGAATGTTTTATTTTATTCCTTAGTTTCTTAGTTAGATCTTAAGGTCCCTGGTGAGATGACCACGACGGCATTCTTACGCCGCGCTTGCGCATTGACGTTTATCGCTCTCTGTTTTGTTTTTCCGGGGACAGCAAAGGAATTATACCAAGTGTAAAACATGTGTAGCTCTGAAATGTCATGAAAGTTAGAAAGTTCAGAATAGCAAAGTTAGAAAGCCACCTAAGCAAGTTAAACAGTTGCATGCAAGCTTGAAAAGATCTACCCTTGAACGGAATTGGAGACCACTTGAGCTGTCCCATAGCTTTGACCTTGGGCTGCGACGAAGGAGGTCTTTCCGCTTTTGCTTTTGTCCCGGCACCTTTCAGCTATTTTTGGGTGGATTGCGCGGTAATCCAAATCTGCCTCTTTGACTCTTGTATGCCGTTATTTTCCATGCATAAGTTTCTCTGTTTGGGCAATTTTAGATTGTGCAAGATGTTTGACATCAATATTGGTCTTTGCTCTTTTTAGCGCAAGCAGTCGGGCGCTTTCCTTTTCTCAGAACTGGCCGGCCAGACCCATCACTTTGCAAAACAAATGCAACCATTTGAAGGAACACTTGCATGATATTCCCTCGTATTCTTCTGGAGGAGTATATATGATCCTCGAAATGTGTTAATTTGAATGTGTTGTAGAGTTATTCCTTCCAAATGCCCGGTCTGGCCGGTGAGTTCTGTTAAATGGAAAGCGCCCTTAGATTCGTTTTCAGCGAAATTCTGGTCTGGTAAGTAAATTTCTCTCCCATAGGTTTCTGCTTGCTTTCAACTTTCTAATCGAGTGCAATTCCTCTGCTCACGAAAGGTTTCTGCCTTATTATAGTTTTCCAGAAGGACTGAATTTTGTTTCTTATCACCCTTTTATAAATTTGCCACATTTAATCGGTATCGGATACAATCATCAAAAAACTAACTTGGACGCAATTCTTAACTGCATGTGACCAGGGACCCGTTTCTCGAACCCTGCGTGTGTTTGCCAGAGTTGTTCGAACATCCCGACGCGTGACTGACACCAGAATACGTTTGAATTTTTAACACTGTATGCTCAATACGAAATGTCCCAGTCTTGTCCCTGAATCGAAGCCTCTGACAAACCCGATTTTTCTAAGAAGATCGAAAGACACTCTGTTCCCAGGCTTCGAGAAACGGGCCTCCAGTCACAGTCAGTTTAGAACATCGAATCTAATTCCTGAATTTAGCTCGACATGGCGGTAGCTCGACGTTTGAAACTGAACTAAGCGCTCTTCACATAAATTCTTACCTTCCTTACTTTTTTTTCGGGATCATGTGCGTTCCGGGACCATTTGCGGTACAGTTTGGACCCGCACAGATCACTTAAGTTTTATTTCACGATGATTTTGTGGCGAGATGCGTTGATCTTATTCGTGCGTCATATCACCCGATTGTAAGATATATATTTCTAAAATCCCTCGCAACAAAACAAATACGGGTGCGGTTAGTATCCACCAAAACTGAAATACAGTACTGCTTATAAAAATCACAATCAGGATATTTAGAATATTAAGTTACACCGTTTATCACTTGTCATGAAAACCACTAAAGGTCCAAGGGTAGCACTTGCTGTGTTGCATCCTAAATCATTTGAGATGAGAAACCTTGATTCGAAATACACCAATGATCTGCAATAAATAACAGATTGAATCAAATGGAGTTGATCCAAGTTTACAATATTTTGCTTTTTTAGACCAATCAGATTCCAGTTGTCAAAAACACACGCAAATTACTTTCAACCCGGCAGCCGATCATGATTTGCAGCCATGATTTGAGATGAGGTGAAAACGAAAGCATCTTGTTGTTTCGAACTGTCTCAACTGAGAAACAAATTACGATCGATACAAGTCAATCGCGCAGAAATTGAGATCACTGGGCTATCGACATAGTGATCGCTGGGCTATCAAAAAGGCCCATGTCTATAAATCCTCTGCAAGCAGTAGTGCTTGTTATGGGCGGCAAATCTTCTCGATTTGTACACCAAGTAAGTTTAGTGGGTCATTCTTTTATTTCTTAATTTTACTCATAGCTCGCTCTGCCCTAAGAGGCTTAGTTATGCGTTTAAAAGTCTAATATGGAATCTCCATCTCGTTCATATTAATCTTAATGTGTAAACGGCTAGTTTAGTTTAGTCTATCCTGTCTTGTGAATTCCGTGGGTAATTGCAATCAGTATTGAGAAGGGCATGGCACATGTTTTAGTCGTTTTAGGGGCTGAATTTTTTCAATGGCGAGTGACTGCGCCAATACCCTTGGGAATCTGTTAGAACACGATCATTTTCTAAACCTTGGTACTGTCATAATATACACAGCGCATAAAATGCGTATGTTAACATATCCAATTTCCGGCATACACTTTGTGCAAATGTAATCTTACTTTTTATGTTCCAGAAAGTGAAAAAATGATGCAGAGGGGATGAATTCATGCCTTCGCCATTATTTTAGTTCCATTCGCCAGTCAAGCGAGCAAGAAAGTAAACAGGGCACTAACTGAGATTCGAAACGAAGTTTTAACAGAGACACATCAGCAGTGCATACAAATAGGATTCTACAACCGTGCAAAAATATCAATTTAAATGGAATTTCTCATTTAGCGGTTTTATCCCTTAAAGTTTGGGGGCTATCACTTATTTTACATGAAAGTGCTTCTGCAAACTTCACAACGAACACTCGTTGTTTGCATTTTTCTTGTTCAAAATGTTTTTAACTAATGGTAAACAAGAAAGGATCACGCAAGTTATCCCTTCATCTCGTCAGTTGAAAGTTTATATATTTATCAAGTAAAAATATCGTTTCCCAGCTAATTGAGGACGGTCATTTCCAAAAACATATAGACTGTTGGTGTCTGTCGTGTTTACTTCGAAGTGAAGGTTGTCTCAGTGCTACTCAAAATCTGAATTGCAAATCCAAAGCGGTAATTAAAGTTTGTTTCAGGTTTTATCCAGCAGATGTGGTTGTCCCGGGAAACTAAAATGAAAGACTGCTTTTAATCACTTTTCAAGAAATTCAATTCGGAAAACTATCAAAACTGACAAAAAGCTTAATGGCATCTCTGTTTCTTCCAATTTCCGCCAGAAAATAGGTGCTCTCAGACATAAAAACGTGACTCAAAGTTCAAGGTTAGCGTAGAAAGTGCTACGAGATGATTGCACACATCGCATGGCTTTCAAGTCTGACAAAAGTATTCAGAGGCTCGCGTGAATCTCTTTTGAAGTTCAACTGTAACGCTCTTTAAAACGAATTACATTTGTGTGTTCAAGTACTTTTTGACTTTCGTGAAAGGCAAGTAAAATCAATCACCTAATTTACCGTTTAAAAAACCAAAGAAAGCTGCACCTTTTTAGATCTCGAAAAAAATTCTTGAAGCACAATATTCCTTCTTTTGACGTAAGGGCTTATTTTAATAATTAACGCATAATGTACAGTTTTTTGATAGCGAACTGAATGGACTTAATTTCAAACTAAAACTAAGACCCTCATAGGTTTAACATAAAAGGGTGGATCTATTATAATATTGTTCATGCGAAAGACCTAAAATAATCATGCTGGTTCAGTTTCACAACTGCAATTATCACTTTCATCCGGTTTGTTGTAGCCAATGACGACAGCCTTAGACACACTCGGCGCGAGATGAGATAATGTTGAAGAAAAAGGCTAGCTTGGTTTTTCGGCTTAAAAGGCGCGAAAAGAAAACTACCATATGGGGGTTTATTCGTTCGCACTCACCTTTATAACACGTGGGAAATGAGCGCCGAGAGAAGCGAGAGCGCGCAATGGCTGGGAAAAAAAAGAGCGTCCGATAATCACGTGACTAAATTTCGCCCGCTGTTAAAAGGGAGTAAATTAGGACGAATCAACCGTCATCAGCTCATTTCTTTTATTTGTGTCTTTCTTTCCAAGGACATCTCAGAATCACATGCAATCGCATTGATTGCCTCAAAGATTGTATGCAACCCAAAATTAAGCCTAAAAAAAAATATTTAAAAATTGAGAAACCTTAATGATGCATTCACGTGACCAAGGTGGCTGGAGGAAAATAGTTCAATATGGACGAAATTAACTGCAGCTCACGTATTCGAGGCAATGCAAATATCACAATGTATTGGTCATGAGTTGATTACCACGAGTGAGTGTATTCAAAAAGAAATATAAAGTTCTTACTGACAACGTTCTAGGCCTTTCTGAAACTTTCCATGCTATGCAATGATCGGAAAAAAACACAAGGAGCTGTAACTTTAGTAAGATACCTTAAGTTAGTAACATGTTTTTATAACTCTTGACAATAAGCCAGTTCGGAGTTTCAAGAAACGAATGTGCCCGTTGGGACAAAAAAAAAGTATATATGTCTTCTTTGTTATGTTAAATAGCAGAAAGAATTTGAATTAAAAATCTTCTGTTTTTTTTTTTTAATGTATGCTTCCTTTTATCCCGACGTGCGCACGTTTTTTGAAACTCTGAACTCCTTAAGGCCGAGACAGGCTAGGCGACAAGTCGCAGCGACAGGTTTCTGCGACAAGTCGCTCCGCGTGTGCTACTTGCAAAACAAGTCGCTGCGACGCGACGCCTGTTCGGTGCACACGCAGTGATCTCGTATGAGGGGAATGTGAACTAGTTTTCTAATTCAATATGGCGGACCAAATGACGCTCTTTCATTGGTTTATTTTATATTTTGTTGCACCGCTTTTTTTCCGGAAGTGTACACACGGTGCGACAATGCTGCTTTCGCTAATTTTGTCGTTGCGGTCAGTCGCACGAATTCAAACTGGTTTAAATTCGTGCAACAGATCGCGGCAACAAAATTCTGCCCCAGCGAACATGAATTTCACAAAATTAACCGTATCACACGAGGCGAATTAATGCGGCGACTTATCGCCTGGTGTGTCCCGGCCTTTATTGAATCGAGCATACCATGAAGCATAGTGGGCCGTGCTTTAGAATACGGGCCTCTAAACTGACCAATCACTGCGCGCGTAACATATGCGTAATAAAGATGTATGAAGTATCATCGACTTCAGCTTGATTTTCCCTGTTACGTAATCCTCTTGAATTCTCTCCTAGTGCGCATTCTTTACCCGATCGCAGTTGAATCAAATCGCTTTTCAAATACTTGAGGCTCAGACCTTTGTTATTTTTTTCATTGTGATTTCATGCGTGTCAGTTTGTGTTTCTCTTCTTTCTTATATCCTAATATACTGTAACGTGATGAATGGAGAAAAAATAAAGAAACAAACATTGTGATGACTTTGTCGACAACCCCCAGCCCGACCAAGCTAATATCTTTTTGGCACAACACTTTACTGACAATAGAGTACATTGTGACACACTCCCTGATAAACAAGTTGGTACTATTACAGTGTAACAAAAAATTTTTGTTGAACGAATCCCTACGTGCAAAAGGAGGAGTTCTATTGTGAATTAAATAAATACTTTCTTTCTATTTCAGTGGCCGTGAAGCTATCTTTGGTCTTAGCAGTGGTAATCGGGGTGGCCTCGGCCCTAGTTGCCGCGTTGCTTGCTGTCCTTTGCAAGTGCTGCTGGGTCTGGTTGCGTTACCGCAAAACGTATCGCGGGCGCAGCCTCACACAAGAGACATACTACATTCACCAGAAAGGAAGATGGCCGAAGGGAATTACTTATCAGACTTACGAGAACGGCTCTTTGGCTGACAGTCTTTCTAGTGGAGAAGACCCGTACATTATTGAAACACCCGGAGACTTCGGGAAACTTCAATTCTCAATTGAATATAACAAGGAAGAAAAAGTTATCATCATCGGTCTGGTTCAGGCGAAGGGAATCATTTGCCGAACGAACTTACCAACAGCTTTAATTTATCTGCTAGTACAAATTTGTAAGGACGAAGAAATTCTAGCAGAGAAGGAAATTGAGAAACAAAAAATGACGTTTGTCCCGCAATGGAATGAAGAGTTGTTATTCTCGTTCGGTGACCACGCAATTGAAACACTCTCACTCCACATTCAGGTGATCGAGGTGGACGCGTTTTCAAACTTGCATGTGATTGGTCAGGTGGTGCTTTCGCTGGACGAGGCTGAACTTGATAAAACGCAGCCCAAGTGGTATGACATTACGCCGGGTCTGCCACAGGTAAATGTGAGTGTGGTCAGCCAGCTTTCCCATGTTTTTCCCCTCCCCCTTCCTTCCGCTATGCACTTATTACCGAACGCGCAAGGCTTGAAAAGACCAAAAGTTATTTAAATGTGTCTTTTACACTTTCAATCCTGTAAGGGACACTAAGACTTATAGATTTTACTCTGTCTAACGCCAGACCATTTTACTCGTCAATGGGGAACCCCACAGGAGTGAAAGGGTCAAAGTCATCTAGGCCTTATAGTAGCTTTTAGTAAATTTTACCAACATGCTTTAAAACCTGTAAAGAGAAAAACAGCACATGGGCTCCAGTGACGTAATCATCTTAGTTGAGGCAGCAAGTGGGACCTCCTTTGTGCGTTTATCGTTAGTTTTTTCGGCCCTGGCAAAGTTCAAACATCACCTCTAGCCCTGATCACAAAAATGTTGAAATAAATTAGACGCCAACAACTCACCAGACAAAGGATTCCAGTAACGTGACCAAGTCAGAGACACGGCCATGCTGCAAGAAAAGAAAGAAAAGAATAAAAGATACTAAGGAGCCGAGTCAACCTCTTTTTATCTCAGCCACTTATGTACAAACACGAAAACGCATTTTTTTTATTTCCGTGCTTCCTTTCTTAGGGGGCAAGTCACGAACACGCTGGTGAGTTGCTCGTCTCCTTGAACTACTTTCCTACGACTCAACGTCTCACTATCGTCATTCTCAAGGCGAGAAACCTGAAAATAGAGACGCAGACTGGTTTATGGGGTAGGTTTAAAGACTGATTTTTGATGAGTCAGTTAACACTAATCTGCAGCAGTTTAAAGTTGTCAAATACATTTGCCATTGCCTTTACGTGAAATGGCAAACGGCCTTGTAGCATTAAAAAAATTGTCATATTCGAAATTCTTTCTCTTTTTCGAGAAGTTGTTCAAGCCAACAGGAAAGAAGTGGGGAAAAGTCAATTGAATTACTTTGATTTTTTTTGCAAAACGCAAATTTCAGATCGACCTTTGTCGCAATTATACACTTGATGCAAAATCTCTCTCTTTATTTCCAAGGTGAAATTTGTTAACAACATTATTGAATCAGGGAAAATTAAAGAAATTATCATCCCCCAAACCCAGACGTATTCCAGAAAACACTTTTAATTTCAAAGGATTTCGTTGCTCAAAGGAGATCTCCTAAAGAGGCCTCTGCTTTAAAATCGAAGTCAAAATGATCTTAATGAAAATCATTCAAAAATGTTTTCTATGCCTAAACAGGGCAAGGGACCATAGGGAATAATACACAAACAGCGGCGACAAACATCAGATATAATTATAAAAGCACCCTTTGAAATTATCATTTCCTTGACGTTTCGTGTGCTCCTGCATACATGTTCAGAAGTGACGGTTACTGCAAAATTTGAATTTAAATATACAGGATCACTAACTTATTAACTATTAACTATTAAGTAACAATAGAGGTGACAAAAAAAAAACTAGTAAAGACAGCTTTTCGCTGCTGAAATATTCATTTCAGTATTAACCGTCACTTCTGAAGATGTATGCAGAAGCATACGAATTAAACGTCAAGTAAAAGGTAATTTCAAAGGATGCGTTTGTATCTGATGTTTGTCACCACTGTTTGTGTATTATTCCTGATAAAACTAGGATGGCCAAAGAAAAAGAGTATTTACGACACGGGACCATTAATAATGAACTTTATTTAAGTCACGGTCAACCGCATTTGGTTCCGGGGCACAAAATGGGGACACTGCACAGAAAGCAAATCAACTCAACTCATATCAAATCGTAAGCTAGTTTTTGAGGAGAGAGGGAAACCCGAGTGCCCGGAGAAAACCTCTCGGAGCAGGGGCCCGTTTCTCGAAAGTCCCGAAAACTTTTCGGGCCCGAAAAGCCATTTGTGAAATGGATCACGATCCTGTGTGAAATTCCCAATCACTTGTTTTAGAAAGCCGATCTTTTAGCATGTTTTCAAGGCAACAAAAAGAAAACTAACTATGAAGTTTGGCGAATTAAATCCTCTCCGTTCTTGAGATACTAAGGGAATTTTGACACCCGAAAACGCCTCGTAAAGTTTCGGGACTTTTGAGAAACGGGCTCCAGGGTAGAGAACCAACAAACTCAACCTGCAAGTCTGGGAATCGAACCCGGGCCACATTGGTGGGTCGAGAGTGCTGTCACTACTGCGTCATCCCTGCTCTCTAACCTATCCTTCGATATCCTTATCCCCGAACCACAAATACCAGACTTGCCTTGGAAGATGCGCTCTGTTCGATGGTGCTAAAATGTAATAAGGCCAGCCCAGACTCAGTTTTATATACGTCGTGTTTATGGGCCAATCATATCAATAGGCCATTTCCGAGTTCATGTTTGTCTCCTCTTCAAAGCGAGTCCAAGTGCGAAGTTTTTGTGATGGTTATTAGTTCTACTTTCAATGTGAATGAAAACTAATATTCATAAGAAAAACTTCGCGCTTAGACTCGCTTTGAAGAGGAGGCAGACGTGAACTCGGAAACTGCCCATTTGAAAACAGAAATGAATCTCTTCACTGTGAGGAAACAAATTTGTTCATTTTCTGCTAATACTTGAATTTTTTTTTTTTTTGGGGGGGGGGGGGGGAAACATTTTCTGTGACTGCTTTGAAATTAATTATTTCTGTGTCACTTTTTTTGCGCAGGTCCCTCCGTAAAAGTTTTTTTAATGGTAAACAGAGAAAGACTGGGGAGAAAGCGGACAGCCATGCAGAAAAAGACTTTAAATCCAGTTTACAACGAAGCTTTTACTTTCAAAGTTACTTCGGAAACGCTACAGAAAGTTACTTTCAAAGTCACTGTTGTTAACAAGCTTTCGCAAGGCCCTGATCAAACGGTTGGCCATGTGCTTCTTGGGCAGAATGTAATCGGAAGCGGCGTTTCGCACTGGAATCACATGCTCGCTTCGTTGAGGAAACCTGTGGCTATGTGGCATCCTGTAATTCCACAAACTTGAAATCGCATAAAGGCGAATCTGATTTAAGGGTACAACAATATTCGAAGCATATTTATTTCCTATAGAGCGGTCCTAAATTGAGTGTCAATTATCATTGCTGTGCTCATTGATTGGCTTATAAATTTCGCGCCACTTTTTTTTTTTCACCATTGAAATGCGAAAGCACAACATGCGCGCTTTTACCCGCGCTTGATGCAAGTGACAGGTCATATTGGTTCATTGCGCTAGCTTGCGCCGGTCTTGGTTCTGCGACACTCGATGAAACTGCTTAAAGGGAAGATTTATTGTTATTCTTGGTTTTCACATGACGTCACGACCGCCATGTTGGTGCCCCTAAACAAAGAAAAGGCGGCCATGTTGGTGCCCCGACCAAATCCTCCGGGAATTTAACTCTATTATTATGCAAACGCTTCCTTTTGTTTTCGTTGAAAAACATGGCAGTTGATCACGTGAGTGAAAACCAGCAATTGGTCCAGGTGACTTGAAAATAGGTTAATTGTAAATAATACCATGGGTTATATAATTAACACCTTATTCCAAAATGGTCGCCATTTAAGAATTCTTTTGTTTCGTTGCAAATTGGCCCTTTTGGCCTCGCTTTCAAACGTAAATTCAAAAGAATATTTAAGCCTGAACGAAGCCAAAAGGGCTAAGTTGCAATCGAACAAAAGAATACTAAAATGGCAGCCATTTTGGCAAAGATTTTACATTGTAGAGATGAATAAAAAAACCGACGGACATTAACATCATCTCAAAAGACGGACAGCTCTTCGAGTTTTAAAAATTGTCGCCATATCACATTTCACGTTTCTTCATGTTGATCTGGCCCTTTCAACTTTTTTTATGGGTTACCATACTTCAACGCTCTTCCTCAAATTCTTAATTCCTTTTAAATCTCGATAATCTGAGAAGACGTTTTGTTCAGGGTGTTATGACACTAAAAGAAATGAGTAAAATAACAAAAGTTTTAATCGCGGGACGAATAAAGAATTGTAAGAACGAAAAAACAGAATAAACAATTATAAGAACGAAGCTAGCGAGTGATCAACTCTAAATTAACATTAACTTAGAAAAAAAGCCTCAGAACGGAGGACGGATGAGGGTGGTATGGTTTCCGAAAGATTTTATTTTTTTATCTCGGAGTTTATACAAATACCATGGGAAAAATTACACCGTAAATAAACATCCGTGGCGCTGGGCCCGACGTATAGGATTTACGCATACAAGAAAAGGCGTCAATTCCTTAGAGATACTCAGACTGTTAAAATGGACCATTGAAAATATAAATACGAAAGTCCAAAAAAATATTTAATCGAAAACAAGTGCAAAATAACATGGCATCTCTCTGCTCCACTCCTCTTTCTTTAACGAGATTAGCTTCACTTTGATTCTCTTTTAATGCCAGTTTAGGGAGTGAAACGAGAGAGGAACCATTGCGAGCAAGCGATCCGTTCTCTGATGAGCATGCGCGGCCGTCGACACCCACTCACCACATCAATTTCGTACCCGGCATTCGAGCGATCAAGACAGAAACTGATTTGCAAACTACCGGTCATTCTACTAGTTTCCTCTTTATGCACGCATACCTAAATCATTCAGTTCGAACGCATCGCATCGCTTGCTGGAAACAGTCAGCGCGTAACTTACTGAAATACTCGAGATCAAAGTCATTCTCTTAAAGACATTAACATGTTTTGGAAAAAAAGAGCTATTGGTAATGATTGCAAATCTTAAGAGTACGGAAATGAGTTGCGTATTCTTATGCAAATCAAACTCATTTCCCTTACAATAGTTGAGCACCAAGACTCACTTCGAAACCGAGACAAACAGCAACTCGGAAATGGTCCATTTTCGAGTGGACTCTCTTTGAAAGCGAGACTAAAGTGAAATTCGGAAATGGTTCACATGAAAAAAACCCAAAATTGCTCAAAAACGTCAAAATCAAGTTTCTAATTTAAACTACGCTAAAAATAATTTGCCATATTAAAAAGTCATTAGTTACTACCTAACTTTCTCTACTTAAGGAAAAAGACCCTAAAGCTAAATAATCGTTTGCTCTTGCACAAAATTCGTTTTTAAATTATTGATTCCTATCGCTAGAAGCGATTTCCCAAACTGATGTCACATCCGATCGATGTTTTTGCCACTTCAAGCCTCGAAGCAAATACAGCATTTATTTAATAGCAGAGCAGATCAAAACAAGAGTGCATTTTTACACAAACTTTCAAAACCTGACTAAAAGCGATGCCTCGTGTATTGATATAATTTGCTGGATTTTCTGATAAAACTAGGCTCATCGACTGAAACTGAGATTCGAAATACGTACGGAAAAACAAACAACTACGTGAAGTTACCTTTCGTAGCATACGTACTTACGTAAGATTTACGTTGCGGGAAAAGGTTTTAGGCCTGTTCCTGCATGAAATAATAAGCACGAAATCCCAGTCCTAAAATTTCCTGGTGGATCGTCTTAAGGCAACAACACTACATTACTATGAAGGACAATGCACTCTCCTCTTCCATGCCATTCTCGTTCAGTATTCGGTCCTGGGGCCCGTTTCTCGAAAGTCCCGGAAACGTTTCGGGCCCGAAAAGCCATCTGTGAAATTGCCATGCAACCGCTTGTTTTGGAAGGCCGATCTTTTAACATGTTTCCAAGGTAACAAAAAGAAAAATAACTGTGAAGTTTGACGAATTAAATGCTCTCCGTTCTTGAGTTACAAAGGGAATTGTGACACCCGAAAATGGCCCGTAAAGTTTCGGGACTTTTGAGAAACGGCCCCATGGGCCCGTTTCTCGAAGGTCCCGAAAACTTTTCGGGCCCGAAAAGTCATTTGTGAAATTGCCAAACGCTTGTTTTGGAAAGCCGATCTTTTACCACGTTTTCAAGGTAACAAAAAGAAAAATAACTGTGAAGTTTGACGAATTGAATCCTCTCCCTTCTTGAGATACAAAGGGAATTGTGACACCCGAAAATGGCCCGTAAAGTTTCGGGACTTTTGACAAACGGGCCCCTGGTCTCGTCGATTCCTGGCTCTAGAAAGATCGGGTAACTTCAAATTAGTACATGCCAATGTTTACAAATTGTCTATAGAACCATCATGAACAGAATAGTCCTTGAGAGCCTTCATCATGTCTCTCCGGCTCAGAGGCATTACGGCACCGTAAGAGATATCAGTCGGCCACGCAAACAAAGATTGTAAAATTCTAAAATTTCCTGAATCCGGGTCCACAAAATAAAAATCTGCTTTGCGCTGGCCGTCTGCGCATGTGCTGAAATCGAGAATCACGATGGATCCATTGATACAAGTAACGTAAGGTCTTGTGATCTTTGCTTCATCGAGCCTCCCCTCTTGGTCCTGCTGTGCTGTGGTGCTCGACAACACAGACAGCCCACCTGCACATCCTGCGTTGAGTTCTCTGTTCTCAGTGGTTGGGTGATAAAGAAAGGACCCTTGCTCCGTTTGTCCCTTAGGCATGTACAGCGTGTTCACCTGTACTCTCGCAACTTGCCAATCGTCCGTCACAGGATCATAGAGCTCACAATCCGTCGGAATCATGTCTTCACCTCGCTCTCCGCCAATCACATAGATTTTGTCATTGTGGACAAACGCAAAGGCACTGGATCGCGGCTGGTGCATGGAACTAACATATGACCAGCGATCAATGTGTGGGTCGTACCTTTCCACCGTCTTTAAACACTCCCTATGAGATGACCCATCCGTGCCTCCAAACACAAAGATGTACCTGTTTTTGAAGTTGACCGCACTTAGCTCGTACCGAGGCTCAAGCATGTCCGCTACTGGTGACCAGGTCTGTTTCTCGACATCATACCGCTGTACTGTTTTGACTTCTGTGACCTCCTGCATGGACATTCCTCCTATCAAGTAAATGAATTTGCCCATAGTCACGGCTGCACAGTCAAAGGTCATGGGTGCAGAAGGCTCTATGTCTGTGGTGGGAGCCACTCCTGAATTTGGCATAAGATGACGGGCCGTCAAAGGATTTCTGTGGAATGCAAGCTTTGGGTTGTTCCAAGGAACTTGCACATACAATCCAGAGCTGGTATAAACAAGAGGGGTGCCATTGGCCAACATTGACTTGTTATGTGGAATGCGAGCGATAAGAGACCACGGACCAGCAAATGGAAGCCAGTAGCAGAGATTGTAGGAGTGAGTGTAATGTAGCCTATGTGTCAAACCAAATAAGACCACATTGTGGTAGGCTGAAGTCTTCAAGATATCCTCAATTGGAACATCATCGTCCAGTCTGTATCCGGAGAATCTTGTCAGCTCATCGATGCCTTGATCAGCAGCAAGCCTCTTAAGGTACTGATCTGGAATACTACCCATGTGAATAAGATTCAAAAGTCTCCTAAATGATTCCTTCCTGTCTTCTAGTGAATGCCTATACCATCGAATTAAACATTCCAACATTTGAGCTTCGCTGGATAAAATGTCATCATTTGAAAGAAACCACCTAACATCTTGCTCTGTGATACACAGAAATTCGCTTGAATGTGCAATGCTCCAAAAGTGAATGGATACAAAATTCACCATTTCTTGGTACACCTCATCCAAACAATCAAAACTTCTAACAAGGGAATATACCAGCCAAAAGTTTAGCAATGTTGAAGAGTCCTTTACAAAATCAATAATTCGTCTTTTCAAGTGCTCTATTAAAAGATAATCGCTGGCCTGCAGCAAATTCCTTGCATTATGAAAGGAAATGTTGATCTCTCCAATGTAAACAAAATTTAACAACTCTTCAACAACTGTCTCATCTATGACTCCAAAGTCGACATTCTTTTCATGCACCTCTCTCATTTCTGACCTAAAGAGTCCTTCAAAATAACAGCTAACCGCTGCTAGCACATTCTTGTGAACCGGTACAACTTTGCCACTACGCGTTGTCAAGGTAAGATCACAAAACAAACCCTTTGTTTGAAATGATGACAACCTTGTCAAAACAGCATCTTGATTATTGGAATTAAGCACTCTTAGCTTGGTAACGGATATTTTGTTTCCCTGCAGGAGTTCGGAAAATTTAGTAAATAACTCTTGCACACCCAAAGTCTCTGCTAAGGAAAGCACTGATAAATTATTGAGCTCATCCAGTTTGCATTTTCCAGTGTACAGGATGTTAAGGATATTTTCCATAGTGCTTGGGTCAACTTTTTCAAACTCACAGTCAGTTGGTTGAGAGGAGTTACTTTCAGAAAACAGATCACTGAAGAAATTAGAACTAGCAGCCAAGACATTTCTGTGGACAGGAAAATTCTTGCCATTGACTCTGATGATGAAATCAGTGAAACGATTCTCCTGTCGATATCTGTTAAGAGTTTCAAGGACAAATAACTGGTATGACATCTTGAGAGATTTTGGTTCCTCATTGCTGACTTTCTCTTCCCCTGCCTGCAATCCCCTTACATCAGTTCCATCGTTGCTTGTTGCGATGGATATCTCCACATTACTTGGTTGCAGTGGAGCCTCCCTCTGGGAAGTGGCACAAGTGCACGAGCATTTGGACAAGATACTACCCATTTCAATGTCAACAACACAACAACCGACTTGCTTTTCCCTTTCATATCATACAACAGCTTCGATTGACAAAAGCAGACTATTCAGCCTCAAACTCCAAAGATTATGTGCCATGCTTGAGAGGGAAGCAGCATCCGCATTTCAGGATCTCGTGTGGAAGAACAACAGGTAAAATTCACCAGCCATTGCCCCAATCTGAAATGGATTATTATCTCAGTACACTATTCTCACTGCAAATTAAATTAAGTTGCTACTGCCATTAATGCATGCCTACCACTGGGATAAAGCTTTACGGCACTTTTTGGGTACGCAGGCCAACCTAATCATGTCTAAGATGTTCCATGAGCGATAGCAAATAGTTTTACGATCCCCCCCCCCCCCCCCCCACCCACTACCCCAGATAACAGTTGGTCACCTTATCATGATTAGCCTGCAATCCATTTGCATGACTATCGCCTCAACAGTTTTCCACATAAATTAAGGGTAGTAATGAGTAGGCAGTGACCACGAGACACTAAATTATATATTAAAGCAAATCAATCAACAAAAAGGCACCAAGGCCCTTAGAGCTCCCCTGTAAACAAGACATGCTTTTGACAAACAAGTAAGTAAAATAAACAACACCGAAACTCAACTTTACTTAGGAAGACATTCCTTCTTTTCACCTGATATACAAGAAAGAGTAATTAACAGTACTTCACTGTCTAAGGCAGAAATTGATATTCACTAAATTTTTAAGAACAGGGTAATACAGTTTATACTATTCACATAACAGGGTAACTTCTTGTGTTAAGACAGAATCCACTAATTTAGAGGACCAGAGGTCATAAAACCCATTCAATGCATATCAGTTCCCTCCCCAGCAGGGGTGGCGCAGTGGTGAGAGCACTCGCCTCCCACCAATGTGGCCCTGGTTTGATTCCCAGTCTCAGCATCATGTCTGGGTTGAATTTGTTGTTGGTTCTCTCCTTGCTCCAAGACGTTTTTTTCCAGGTAAGCCAGTTTTCCCCTCTCCTCAAAACACCAACACTGCTAAATTCCAATTCGATCTGGAATGCACAGACACATGTTGAACAAGATCCTGAGCACTCTTAAGGTGTTCTGTGGGTAAACAAATTCCATTTCCATTTCTGTAAACAAATTCCACTTCCATTTCCATTTCCATTTCTCTACACCCAACACCGGCCACTTAATGCCTTCAGTGCAATCCAGTCTTAAATGTAACAGAATAAAAGACTTTTTCTAATTAAGCCAA
>OX421445.1:17488830-17503830 GCA_949126865.1 Montipora capitata
AAACCCACCAAGCGAACAGTGGAGCACCTTGCCTAGCGAGCAGGTTTCATGTTTTGGAACTTTTGTCTCTTCCTTTCTTGCACACAAACCAATTGCTCCATAAACTGGATTTTACTGTTAGAACTGTGTCCATAGGGGACTGTCTTAGTTTTCTGAGGGAAGAACAGTCTGCAGTAGCTTTAGAGCTAATGTGCTTATTAGTCCTGGCGTTACTATTTGCGCAGGTAAATTGCATAGATTAGGATCTAAAATTAATACGTTGAGCTATACTAGGGGAGTGGACGCCGCCTTTTGTTCCTTGTGGATCCCCTCCTATATACTACTAAGGGATTAATTTTTCGATGGTAGGAAAGACAGAGATATATGCAGTTTGTTATTTCAGAGAAATGTCGTTCAAGATGACACCATAGCGATTTTCGAGGTTTGTAAGTTGTTGAGTTCATAACGAAGCAAACGTTTTATTTTTCACTGCTCAATAAGAACTCAGAAAATAAGATTCTAGACTGAAATGACCAAAAAAATTTTTTTCCCCACAAAAATGATTTGGAGGATCCCAATATCCCGATTCTTTTTCATTAGTCGGGAATCCATTAGCTCGAGTCGTAATGATAATTTGACCAATCCTTTGAACGAATCAACCTTATAAATCTCGTTTTAAAGCAAAATGTTAAACAAGCAGACCTTCAATGTACCACGAGTACTGTCAGTAAAATTTGCAGCTTCGCTCGGTAGGAAGAAGATCTTAGTATTCCAAAAAGCATCATTTTCTAGGGGTGGATTTTTTTAGGGGTAGCTTACTATCAAGTTACGGGTTGTATGAATTCAATATTTGCTACTGTGTAAAGGCCGGGACACACGAGGCGATAAGTCGCAGCGACAAAATTAGCGAAAGCAGCGTTGTCGCACCGTGTGAACACTTCCGACAACAAGTCGCTGCGACAAAATATAAATGAACCAATGAGAGGGCGTCATATGGTCCGCCATATTGAATTAGAAATCACTGCGTGTGCACCGACCAGGCGTCATGTCGCAGCGACTTGTTTTTCAAGTAGTATACACGGAGCGACTTGTCGCAGAGACCTGTCGCTGCGACTTGCCTCTTAGTGTGTCTCGGCCTTAAATGCTATCATCCATTATGACGCGATTATTTTAAACTGACTAAAGGTGGGCAGACACGAGGTGTCATGTTGCAGGGATATTTTGCAGCGACAAAAAACTTGTGTAGTGCACACTGAGGCGACATATAGCAGGGACAAAATCACAACATGTGCACACACATGAAAATGTTGCGACGTGTTCCACGAGGTTCAACTTGTCGAACTTCATGGGACGCTGGGACATGGGTCGCTGCAACATATCCCTGAAACGTGTACCCGCAACATTTTCATGTGTGTCCACATGTTGTGATTTTGTCCCTGCTACATGTCGCCTTAGTGAACACTACACAAGTTTCTGGTCGCTGCAACATGTCTCTGTAACATGTACCTGCGACATGACCTCTCGCGTCTGCCCAACTTAACGAATTTTAGCACGCTTTCCATTTGAAAGAACAGGCATTTGGAAGGACATACTCTACAACGCCTTCAAATCAACACACTTCGGGCCGGGATGATATATATATTGATCAAAAATAAGACACAAACAGCAGTGATAGACATATTGAACTTTTAGCGAAGGGCAAAACAGACTATCATTGTAAAATAACAGAGACCTTCTTTATTCAAGAACTTGAGCCAGCTTTCAACGTCAACATCGGAAGTGAAAAGCTGATGCTTTATTAATCTTGTCTGTTTTTATTATTATTATTATTATTATTATTATTATTATTATTATTATTATTATTATTTATTTTACTGTTAAGTATTTGCTTACTCTAGGTTCCAGTCCCCTCATCCGCTTTGTTATTTATAAATAGCTGTTTTAAATTTCAACGGTTACTTTTGAAAATGTATGTAGAGCACATACGAAACGTCAAGTCATAATCAAAATGAACAAGTTCAATATGTCTATCACTGCTGTTTGTGTCTTGTTTTTGATCAAACTACGATGGCCCAAGAACAAAAGTATTTACGATATATATATTGCACCAGAACAATGCCAGGAATTACCATGCAAGTGATCCTTCAAATTGATGCCTTTTCTTTGCAAACTGACGGCTTTGGCCGGTCAGTTCTGACAAAAGGAAAGTGCCCTTTTGTCTTCTCTTTCCAATTTGTTTTAAGTTCTTTTTTCAACGTAGCTTGCATCGCTGCATAGCTCAAGTCGATGCTGTATTTATCAGAGGAAGCTAAGCTTGGCATTGTCAGTGGAGCTATTGCCATACTGATTCTTATGGTCATCTGCATCATTTGTAAACTGAGCAGGCTTCACAAAAAACCAGTGTACAAAGACTCCACCTTCTTGAAAGATGACGGCAAAAGCACAGCGAGGAAGATTTCACTCTCACAGTTTTCAACTTTTTCACCCGAATGCAGTGATTGCGAACAAGAAAAACAAAGTAAGGTCAACAATGGCATAGATCGGCACACTGCACAAACCTCCCACCAAAACAGAGGAAGTGTTAAATTCTCAATGATTTATCAAAGCAATTTACAGATTCTTTTGCTTAGTATTATTGAAGCAAACCAGCTAGTGGGAAAAGACTTCTGGAATACAGTGGACTCTTACGTAAAAACGAGGCTTCAACCTGACGAAGAAGGAGTCTCCAGGAGACAAACAGAAGTAGTTAGAAAGTCTAAAAACCCAAGATTTAGCCAAAGTTACGAATTTCACCTGCCATTAGAAGACGTTCAGAGGTCAACACTTCATTTGTCTTTGTGGGAAGTCGACAAGTATTCCCGCCATTACTTGATTGGCGAGCTGCAAATGAAACTCGGTCAAGTGATCAAGGCGGATGAATCTCTGGCTTTTAACAAGGATTTAATGTGTTATCAAAAGGTGACTGATAAGACTTCGTATGAAATGTTAATTTAAATTCTACACCATTACAAGTGACAAATTAGCAATAAATTCGGTCCACAAAGGCAGGCAGAAAACTTGACTTTGTCAAGTTTTCTGCCTGTGTGTTTAATGAGGCTCTGTAATCCAATGAAATCTCTTAATTTCATTGGACTAAGATTACACTTTCTTCGAAAATAGCGATTTTTTACCCTGGGAAGAAATTAGAATGTAGCCATGTTTTCGGCACCCATACATTGACCTTAAGAAATCAAAATGACTTTACATGATAAAGACAGACATCAAGATAATGGAAATATGGTAATATTCACGCCAAGATTCAGGCTTAGTTTAATGTCGCCTTTGGTGACTTCTCAGGGAAATCTACATATGTCTGAAATAATATTTCCTATTTTGAACTAACGTTCTCTCTTTTTCCCAGACCAAGGCCAACCTGGGTGAGATTTTATTTTCCCTTAGTTACATGCCAACAGCTGAAAGAATGTCTGTTGTAATAATGAAGGCAAGGAATCTTAATCCACCATTCAGTGACTGGAGCACTGAACCGCGTCCCATAAGTGAGTATTTTTCTATACTTACGCTCTGCATCCAAGCATAGTTAATAGATGTAACTATAATCCAAGGTATGAATGATCATGTAAAACATTATATACCTAAGAGAATGAAATTATTTAGAAAAAATGTACTAATTAGATAGCAGGCGCCTCCCAGCCTTCGTCTCCAGGCTCCTCTTTGTCTTTTATAAAGAGGAACGCCATTTGATGGACTCGCGAAAACCATCCTAGAGTCCCTAAGAAACGGAGGAAATTAATACAAGGGAACTTACAAACCCGACCCAAGCCTCCCCACGTTTGCATAAGTTTCCTCGCCAATCAGAAAGTTTCGCTTGAGCTCGTTTTCAAATGGAGAGGGGAACACTTCGGCCCGAATGATCATTCAATCAATCAGTCCTTTATTCAACCACGGTAAAAAATCAGTCAGGTTGCGGTACAGGTGAATCGGTACAGGTGCGGTAAAGGTGAATCGACCGTTTAAAGGTGATCCCAGATATTTTGGATCGGAACACACTCAAAATTTCCTGAAATTTTGGCTACTGAATGAAAGCGCCTGTTGCAATACTAGTGTCCGCTAATTTTGCTGATCTGCCAGTTGATCTGTATTTATTTGTAAAACGTTTTATTTCGCTCTCGTTTCGGATCTGTGGATGGTTCCAAGATAGTGTGAAGCTGTTCATTAGTATTGTAGCAGCTTGTGCTGTTTTCAAGACACTGTTTCTGCTGCTTAGTCTTACGAGAACTGCTACACCGCTAGCCTCGATTCGGGTTCTACACTCCAAACTTGCATGAATGAAACTTTACGTTCTAAAGGAAAACACGTTCTATTCACAGTAGTCTAGGAGCGTCCTAGGTCAAAAAGAGTAGTGGCAAGACGTAACATTACATCTGAAGGAGGGAAAAAGCCGATATAGGTTGAGGCAAACAGCGAGAGAGAGAAGGGGAGAGAGTGAGTGAAAGGAAAGCAGTTTCCTTCTTGAAAGGTTCAGAAGCTCATGATTTTGATTCCTGTTAGGAGTGCTGATAAATGCATTATTATTCATTCAAAATATTTTCCCGTTTCTGATTGGTTAAAACCACACGCATAATTCACCATAACCAGCTGCTGTTCTCCAAATTTGGAAAGAAACTTCGTCATATTGAATCAATGACGTCAAAAGTGCAGCCCGCTGCAGATTATTGAACCGATGACGTCAAAATGACGTCAAACGTGCAGCCCGCTGCAAATTATTGAACCGTTGACCGAAAAAAGCTAGGGACGAGATTGTGTTATTTTTGTTGAGTAGAAAAATGGCTGCGAGTAGGTTTAGAAGTTTGAGCGAAGAAAATATTTTGAATGAATAATAAAGCAATTATTGAATTCGGCTTTCGTAGAATATGAAGAATTCTGCAGATCTCGGAGGATGTTATCCACCTCGGCCTTCGGCCTTGGTGGATAACACCCTCCTCGACCTGCAGAATTCTTCATATCCTACTCAGCCTCATTCAATAATTGCTAATTATTAATTTCATTTACTTACCGGGAAATCCAGTGTACACTCCAGTGTGTATCAGTAGAGGGTTTAAGATGCAACGCACGATTACCGCGATAATTGAGGGGATTTGGTTGGGAGGGGTGTGGGGGTTACTTAGGCAAACCAGCCTTCGTTCGAAATGTCCTGATCAATCGCCTATCTTCACTGTGTATGCAGATCCATTCATTAAAGTCGTTCTACTCTTCGATGGAAAGAAGGTGAAAAAGAAGAAAACCTCAATCCGAAAAAAGGAAAACAATCCAGTGTACAATGAATGCATGATGTTTGACGTTCCTCCGGACCTGCTCCACAGAGTGTTGTTTGTTATATCAGTAGCGGACTCAAAGGCCGACTCCTCGAGAAGCGATGTAATTGGTCGAGTTGTTGTGGGCTCTGCTTCTACTGGCGAGCCACTCAGACACTGGCATCAGATGCTTATATCACCAAGGAGACTAGTAGCCGCGTGGCATCGCCTCAGATTATGAAATAAATGAAGGGCAAATAGAAACAGTAGTAATTCGAGCAATTCACAACAAGTGCAAGAGATGGAATGAAACAATCATGAAACGAAAAATGTAGGCAGCGCTGAACTAGTTGAAACGAGTTGCACCGTCTTCTGATTCGCCTATAGCCTCCTTCGCTGGTGTCGTTTTTGCTCGAGTGCGTGACCAAGAAAAGTTAACCCTTTTGACTCCCAGCATTGATTAATTGATCATGACGTAAATTTAGCTCTTTCAATACACTGTCACGTTGACCAGTTTTGAGAATGAAGAGTATTATCAGCTTTAATGGTATGATCCCGACATAACATCAGATTCTCATAAACAGCCAACGAAGAAATCTGTGGAAATAGTTAACAAAATAAGTGAACTTTAAGATCACGGAAATCAAAGTCAAAGTGCTCGTTTTCATTTTGGCGAAATAAAAACAGAATATTTGATTTCAAAGTGGCGTTTTCGTAATTTAACAAAGGGATTTGGGACGAGATTGGACTTGTACCGCTGAAGTATTACTTGTCACATCCATTCCGTATCTTGGACAGATTTGTACCGATTGCATGTGACGAGATTACGTCAGTAGTAGTGTGAAACTCAAAACATACGTTTAAAGAAACCGTCAGTGTGGATGTACAGTCGAGTTATCGCAATCTTGCAAACGAATCGGTTGTCAGAGTGAATACGCTAAATTTAAAACGGGCACAAAGAGTAAAAACTCGCTTTGTTTATTAACATCTTAATTAAGAAGACAGTATCAAAACGGAAGTTGATACAACGACACCGGTCTATTTGTAACACCGTGACTTGCAAAACCAATACCGAAGTTGTTTACGAACGGATCTTTCAGAGATGAGATCACTATACAACACCAGCTCTAAGGTATGGGTCGCACTTAGGACAACTCACTAAGGACAACCCTTACTAAGCGGGAGTCTTTCAAAGTCGAATGCTCACTTGACAACTTTATGAAGTATAGTTTTCGCAGTTTCGAAAAAACTAGCTTTCACTGGATACATTAACTCTGCTAAAACTGACCTCGCAGTACATTGACACTGAACAGTGGAAGCTCAATTGTTCTTGAGAACACCTGTGTTTTTGTTAATTTACAGCAAGGTATAATGAATTACTCCAGAAAAACATCATGGAAGAAGCAGGTGAAGAAGTTAAAGTGACAGGCAACAAATTTCAGCTTCCTCTGGACATGTCTTAAAACGAGGATATATTGTTCGAGTTCAACTGTGATGTTTGTTCGTTAATATCCCTGAGTACATTTCAGCAAATCCGAGGTTTCAAGGCTACGCAATTCTGCGCAACATAAATGTTACGGTATTTTCGAAAACCGTGCTTTTCGAAAGTTTTGTTTTCGATAAAGTTGATCCGTTGTTAAATTTAATGGCATTTTGAGTCTTGTTTTAAGCTCGCAAAAACTCACTATCCAATAGCCTGAATATTTTTAGCGAGCGGAGGAGGCACTGAAATCCGGGCTATTAAACAGTGAGTTTTTGCGAGCTTAAAACAAGACTTATTGGATTTCCCGAGCTTTAAAAGGAAGTTAATTGGCGTCTTAACACTTGAGATAACGAAAAAATTTGCATTTGAAAGGTTTTCAACGATCCAAAGGTAACTAAGCATTTTTTGAAATGGTTTGAAAATAAAGTTCCTGTCAGTCTTCAAACGTCACCTGTCATGCCAACTTGCAAAGGATTTTAAACGCTGCATTGCTGAATTTTAAAATCTATTGTACGTACTTGCAGAATTTTTCACGGGCACGTAATTTTGAAAGAAAGCCGAATACTTCCAAATGTTTTGATCCTTGGTAAAAAAATTCGCTCGGATACTGACCGTCGGTTAGGTTGTGGTTAACACAACTTCTGGAAATTGCATCAGTGATATAGCTAGTGTTGCTGGGATTTCATGACTGGCTGCCGCCAGTGGATTAGAGAGGGGATCAAGTCATGCTAACGGTAAGTTGGATTTACAGTGTAATTCTAAGGCTTACGTTTCAAAGTGTCCGTTGATAAATCTTTCCTTGTGAATATCGAAAAGCCAACCGTTAACAGACAAATATTTTTGAACATTCAAGTTAATTAATTACTACGTCAAACTCGGAAAAGGACAAATCTAGCTGTGTTTTTGACAAACACAATTACGAGATTTCCACTGAAATACTCTGCCATTGTTTCAGTAAAAGCGGAAAAAATGAGAGTACTCGTGCGTGGAAGGTAAAGCTATAGCTTAGCTCGAGAATATTTCACTGAAAAATCGCCACCGTTTCATGCGGTGTTATTTCCTATAGTTGCAATAGTATGCAGTAAAATTGCGCAAGATCTGCTAGTCGAAAGGGAGTTTTCGCGTTGCCTTGATTAAAAATTTAAAGCTTCTTCAAGAAGTTCGTTAGATCAGACGACAAATATGTCCTCGATCACATGTTGTAAGCTTGACAAGATGGCAGCCTACAGATAACGACATTAAGCTAAATGAGCAAACTCTTTTGGACTGGATAAATTCGCCTTCAACAAGGAAACAGCGAGCGTTTGAGTAGCATCTCCGATAACCTGTTCGGTGAACAATCGTACCTGAATCTAACTGGATTCATAACCGGTAATGTATTCGACAAAGTCTTGTTTTTAAGCTAGCCTTAAATCTTAATGTTTTTATTGTGGTGTAAAGAACGTTACAAAATATTCGCCATCGATAAGCGATCACTGATTTTGTAACTACTAACTGAAATGAACATGACGGCATTGGCCACGAGTCTGACGCGTGGATTTAAAATTATGATTTTTCCAGCTACACCACTGGAAAAGTGCGTAGATGGTAATTGTGAACAACGGACAAGCGATGAGCGAGCTCTTTTTCTATTGAATAGTGTTGAAATAAACGCACCGATGTTGAACAGGGGTTGAACAAACACAAAGGTCGAAATGCCTCACAAGTCAACGAACTTTTTTTTAAGTCACGCGACGTCTGTATAGTTTAGGTTAAGTTGCCTTGATTACATCTGATTGTAATTTTATCGGATCCGCTCTGCGTAGATAACTATGGAGCTCAATTTTTGCGATTTGAAGATTATCAACAGTCAAACAAGACAAATTGTTGAAATTTCCTTTTCTAATTACTGTCGCACCAGTCCTTCGCGCCATTTTCAACTTTCGCGGGAAGTATGTAACAAAGGTCTCCTTTCATTCTAACGACGGTCCAGAAACTGATCAATACTTTATTTTCACTTTGTTAAAGAAAGTTTCTAGTAGTTCATAAGATTTTTAACTGAATCATCCGATTGTTTCTTTTTTGTGAATAGCATGTTAAAGCTGTGCCTACAAGTAATGACTTTTTGTGTATTGATTTTTCAACCGTTTCCGTTTCCGTTTCCGTTTCCGTGGAAAACAAACTTCACCTATGAATTCACAGACACCTTAGCTTACAGTGTTGAGAAGCTATACATTTTAAGCAGCTACTTCTTGCTGGAATCAAGCAGAATAAATAAAACTAAATTTTGTGCCTTGATGATTTTTTCTTCAGAAGTACTTTCATTAGCAAGCCATTCCAATTTTAAGTGCCAAACGAGTATTCTATGGGAATTTCAACACTTTCAAACAGAACTGTGAAACTAAACAGAAGTGACGAAGAGGACAGAAAGAGAGAGAAGAAACCAAAAACAACAGCCAAGCCACAAGAGATCAAAACAACTCCAAAGCCAACTGAATTTACACCGGTTATGACAACATTAAAGCAACAAACTACCGAAAAGCCTCAGAAAGCAATTCCTCAAGGAGGTATGTGTCTTCAGTGAAACATTACATTTTTCTAGACTCCCCTGGATCATTGCTGGCCACGCTGCGAAAAATAGTTCACAGTGAATATCACTTAAAGGTTCTCAGAACCCCCTGTAAGTTTGCATTCAGTTTGTTGTGCAACAATTTTGTCTATTACAAAGCATGTTAAAATGAACAGGGACAGTTTTAGAGGCAGGATATAGTTAATCCGAGGGAATTAAGCCGGTATAGGTATTCATGGATCATGTGTCCAACTTTGGAGGGTAATTTTGACCAAAGACCTATTTCTTTCATTACATGCCAGCCAGCAGTGTTTCAAGCAATTTATTCTGCAATAAGATTCCATAAAAATCACCAAACAGTTCCCAGAGCCATAACGCCTTTAAGCACAAGAACATAATTACCAGTAGTCAACTCAGCATGAACTTAGAAGATCAAACCTTTCTATAATTTTATTGTTTTTTCCATAGTACCATGGTGGATTGTATTTGCAGTGTGTCTACTAGCCCTTCTTGTAGCTGGCATATGTTTTTACTGTATGTGTTATCGCAAATGTTGCAAGAAGAAGAAAAAAGATGAGAAAAAAGCAGCCAAAGAGAAAGTAGACTTGAAAACTGTAAAGATGCTTGCAGCAAGCTACCAAGAAAAAGTTCAACCATCTGTAGATGAGTTAGATTATAACAGCGATGAATTCCAATCTGATGGAAGTGCAGGGGTTAAAATAGGTATGTAAACATAAGGTAACATAAATATTGAGTTGTTTGAAGCTCTGGTTTCAGCAATGATCTGGGTTAATTACCATAACAACCGACAAGGTTCGGTGTGACTCTGGATCTAACAATTCTGCCCAAGACTGCTGGTTCTGGTGCTTGCTTCAGTATAACCTGCAATCAGTCATACTTTTCTTTAGGACCCAAGATGATAAGTAGGGAGCGAGGTCATGATCACAGGTTAGCTTCAGTAGCATCCAACATTGCAGCATTGTGAAAAGCAGGCGCATGCGCTTTACGAAAGACAACACATAGTTGGCCTTGTTACAGATGTCAAACGTCTATTTGCAACAACAGGATTATAGTCAGAGCTAAGGTTATTGTTAATGAAAGGGCATTTTGTGACATTTTTCCCACCTCTTCTGGACAAACCTGATGTTGAATTCAGGAGAAGGGCAAGGGGACAATTCAGGTAGTTTATATTAGGGAACATGCAGAGCACGCATCTCACTCTCATTTAATCCTCGGCATATCTACCTGCCTGACCAAAACCGGGAGGTTCAAATAAATTAGGTTAAATGTTTAACTGTCTACTCCCCTTAAAGTGCCTATCACCTCAACACACTTTTCCACTTTATTTATTCTCCGAAATCGTCGTAAAAAATACATCATGTTTTTGTTAGAACCTTTTGATTGAAATTTCCCAATTTTATTGGCTTTGAAAGACGGGATTCAATACCAGGTTGACATCACAGACTGCTTTGCACTGATAATGTTCTTTGAAAACAGTGATACAAATTAATTTGTGACGTCAACCCAGCATCGACCCTCATTGCTCAGTTATTGATCAAAGGATGACCATTTTCCTAGCCTGTGAATACAGCCGCCTCTTATAGCTAACCGCCGCCGCTTGATCGGCGGTTCTAAAAACAACACAACGTATTTTGGACGATTTCAGAGAATAAATAAAGTCGACAAGTGTGTTGAGGTGATGGGCACTTTAATGGGCCTTACAGCACTGATGAAACAAGTAATGTTACAGTAGTAAATGAATGTTATGTAGCAGACTTCAAAATTGTAAGTGATAAGAGCTAGACTAGTTTCTTATTTATAAGCATGGGCTAGTTGTTGAACTAGGCCAACAACAACTTAAGGTTGTAGTCAGAGCAGACCTTAAGCCAAAAATTCAGCTCCCTGTGTTTTCATCTGATCTGTTTCCAATTCCTAACAAAGAGTTTAGGATCACAGTAAAGCCTTAAGTGCTGAGAAAATTTAATCAAAATAATGATTTTAAATTTCTGGCCTCTCTCCATCAAAGCTTTTCAAAGACAATGAAACAAACATCAAAGATATAACAGAACAGAACAACTTTTTTTAAGAATCCCACCTGGTTGGATGCAAAACAGTTGGCTATTTACAAGTGCAACCAAGGAGATGAACCAGTGACAACTACAAACAATTTCGGCTAGTAGTTGCCAGAACGGGTCTTGCACGAGGGACCTCCATATCTCAAGGCAAGCACTGTAACCACTCACCCTGCGAGCAGAGCCTCCTTTTGTCTTTTTCTTTACCGAGAACGCCAAAATCGAGCAAGCAAAAGAAAGGCTCTGCTAGCAGGGGGTCTAACCACTCAGACATGCCACCTCCTCAAGGTTTAGGTTCTTCCATGACCAGCAACAAAATTACTTTAATTTGTGGAAAGTTAGGTTCACATTGCAACCCTGGTTGACAATCATAGTTTGATGCCACCTTAGTTTGAAGAAATTTGAATGTAGCTTTAAATGAAAAGTTACAATAATAATTTATTCAAAGAAATAAACTTTAAAGCTACACTCAAACTTTTTCAATTAGCCAGAGAAGCATCAAACTACATCTGATTACAGTTTTGCCTTTTATCGTCCTAAATAATAGTTACTGTAATAATAATAACAATATCTGTTTATTGCCAACTTCTTGCCTCCTCCTCAATGCACCAGTTGGCACATTCTTGACTTAAATTACTTTCGTAAAAGGTCGTCTCCACTTCACTTTGGACTACAGTTTTCAAGACAACTCTCTGACAGTTGGAGTTGTGGAAGCACAGGATGTCCCCGCTAAAGATTTCAGTGGAACTTCTGATCCATATGCTAGAGTTATGTTGTTACCAGATAAGAAAAAGAAATTTGATACAAAGGTAAGCATGATTTGTAGGCCATTTACATGGTTGCAATATCATTATCATTTTTTCCCTCGGCCTTGATTGTTCAGTTAACAATGTCAAGCCATGTCAAGTATTCCATCCAAGAAACAAAAATATAATTAACAGTTATTCACAAAGGACAAAGAAAGTTCAATTACTTATCATTTCCCCGTAGATTGTCTTCACTCACTTGATCAGTAATCTTTTTTTTCCACCAAAACAAAAGAAAACGTTTGCATGACAATCTAGCTCAATTCCCGGAAGATTAGTTGGGTACACAAATATGGCAGCCATTCCATTGCTTAGGAACACTAACATGGCAACGTGACGTCACGTGAAAGCACTATTATCCCGAGATGAAGTCAAGGGGTCAATCCACAACATTGAGAGCTCTACAATCACCTAAACAATGATTACTATTTTATTTAGTCTGTAATATTGTTATTCATTCATAACAAAAAAACTACCACTCAATCATTAGTACCAAAAGGCTTCAGCTCGATATATTAGGTTTTTGTTTAGCTCACAGGCACACAAGACACATGCAGGGACCAGAGGGATTCCAAAGCTAAGGATTTGGAAATTGTAGCCAACGTTTTAATAATATGCTGTGAAAAAGCCAACAACTGACATTATTTATTATTAAGCACTTAATGGCCTACAGTCAATTGATTGTTGGTCATGGTTTTTCTTGAAAAAGTGTGGGCAGTTTGTCAAGTGACTATTTGCTGTCCTTTGTCAGCCAAAAAGTGGCCAACACTTGGCCAGGACTGTGGACCTAAAGTCCACTTTCAGTCAATTGTGACGCTGTTCTTAACAGTATCATTACATAGATATAATACCTCTCAGTGGTTCTTAGAAACCAAAATCAACATTCACCACTGACACAAAATCACGAATTACTCCTATTCAGGTTCACCGCAAGACACTAAATCCTGTATTCAAGGAGACATTTGTTTTCAAGAACATTCCCTACAGTGAAATAACAAATAGAACTCTTTGTATAGAGCTATATGACTTTGATCGCTTCTCCAGACATGATATTATTGGAGAAGCTAAGCTTCCTTTAATTGATGTGGATTTAGCAACAAATATTGATGAGTGGCGTGCACTGATTCCTCCTTCTTCTGCTGGTGGATTATTAGGGGTAAGTCAGACAGTGATTTACAGGTTTTAGTTTGTTCCTTAAGGTTACCGTATACCTTAAGGGGTGCCTCGTGTCCAAAGCGATGCAGCGCGTCTGGTTTAAACTGTAGATACCTAAACCCATATATCAAATTAAAGCTCATAGAGCTGGCTATCAAACCATATCAAGAATTTTGAAATTAAATGAATTGTCGAAGTTTTCACAGCCTCTAAATGTGAGTGTCTGAATCACCTTTTCAAAGCTACAAGTCAAAGCAAATTTTGCTTTTCGCTATTTTATTTTGTTCCTCCGTTTCCCCACCCAAAGCGCTAAAAGAAGGTGTCTGCATTTTGCCATACTCAGTTACAGTGAAAAGTTACAGAACGTTTTCGAAATAGTATTAAAAGAATGTGAGGTGTTCGTACAAAAATCGCTCTCAGAGAAAAAATATTTTGAAATAAAAAATTCGCAGACACATTTTTGTTGTTTATATGTTAACCTAGCCACTGTCAAAATTTGGGGGCAATCGGACAAATTCCCTGTGAGTTTTAGCTCTCTAAAGTGTCCGCTTCGAGTGAAAAAATTGATTCGAGAAAACAGCGCTAAAACTGTCAATCAGACGAGTAATTTTTACTTCCGGCCAAAATGTAAAACCGTCATTTCTCTGCCAATTTTTAATCTTTTTGAATAATTTCTTTCATTACTTTCGATCATTACCCAAATTTGAAGAAAATTGCTGATCTGATGGTATAAGGTAACCTTAATTCCCTTGAATAGCAAGATCCACAAAGGCTTAACCCATTCACTCCTGAGAGTGTAACTTATACATTTTACTCTGCTAAATTATGCCAGAAAATACCCAATAATCTTTATACATATCAGTATCTCAAAATTACCAAAATCATTTATCATGAATAGTATTTCTCACATTACTTGCTTAGGTAGTTAGTTGGTTTCATATTTGATATGCCAAAATGTGACTGTGTGATGCAGTTAGAAAGGTTTTGTCACCAATATGCCTTAACCCTTTGACATCCAAACCGGCCTAAACCAGCCAGACTTAGCATTTTACTCTGTCTAACGCCAGACGATTTTACTTGTCAATGGGGACCCCCTGGGAGTCAACGGGTTAATCACTCACTGATAAACTATGTCCCCATTAATGTGACTGGGTGATGCAGTTATGAGTCATACTTGGTTATCTCAAATTTGATTATGTGACTGCGCGATGCAGTTCTAGTCAATACCCACATTTCACCCTTGCTCACCAGAGTCTCCAGCAGCTCAGTGGACTGTGGTTAAGCATCAAGCTAGATCACAGAGGATCGTGGGTTCAAATGCCATCTGGGGCTCAGTCTTTTTTCCGAGTTTCCATTTTATGCATAATATCTTTCATGTATCATGAATAACCTTGTAATTTACATTTGTTTCTCCTTTTAAGCCTTCAACGACTGAACTAGGTCAGATTTGTTTTTCTTTGCGTTACGTCCCTGCTGCTGGCAAACTTCAAGTTGTTATCTTAGAAGCGAAAAACTTAAAGAGTGCAGATGTCTCAGGATATTCAGGTAAGCAATAATTATTTCTCTGGACAATGTCATGGAAAGAGATAGGCAATGAGGAAGCTATTTCACTCATCTCTAACACACCTCACAAGCATCTTCAAAATTATCCACACTTCCACACTGC
>OX421445.1:17511330-17516330 GCA_949126865.1 Montipora capitata
CCTTTTAAAAGCTACTAGGGGATATGCAGTTCAAATTTTTGTTCATTGACTTCAAGAAAGTGTACATAACTTAGGTATGAGCATGGCACGCAAAGAAAATGAGGCTTACCTTTACAATTACAATTACAATTGAGCTATGCTGTCAGTCGATATTTGACTCTGTGGCTGCGTGATGCAGCTCGAGTCAAATACCTACATTTCACCCTTGCTCACCACAGAGTCTCCAGTAGCTCAGTGGTTAGAGCATCCGTACAAGATCACGGAGGGTCGTGGGTTCAAATCCCATCTGGGGCTCGGATTTTTCCGAGTTCCCAGTGGGTTCAATTGTAACTTAACTTTAAATTAATTAAGGTTCAGTTTTCTTTCATTGTAACACCTTTCATTTAATGTGTTAAACAATTACAATTATTAGCTATTAGTCTCTCCCCTCGGGGATTTTCAGGACTAATTTACAATGTTTTTCGGGGGACTTTAGCCAGACTGCTTATTACACAGTTTACAATTTTTATTTTTAGGAAGCTAAGTGAAAGATGCCCCGTCCAGATAAGGTCAGACCACAACACCGGGGACTACGATCGAATAGTGAGTGGGTTCTTTAACGTCCCATACTATTTAATTTCCAACAAGGGTTATGAGACGGGACCTCCTGTTTACAGTCCTTATCCGAGAAGACTTGAAATTCTAACCATTTGCAGATGTAATTACAAAGGCAGCACATTCTCCTCAGTTATTTTAAGACCCTGAGTGTTGGTCCGGCGTGAGTCGAACTCACGACCTCCCGCATGACAGCCCGATGCTCAACCAACTGAGCCGCCGGTGCGCGATTACCTTTAAATTCAAAACAGAATTTGGAAAAAGCAAACCTGGAAAAGGCGCCCTGTACAAGTCTGTATAATTTACGACAACCAAACTTCCAATATGAAATTATTCCAATATGGCGGACAGATGAAGCGCTTGGTTCCAGACCTCTTCGTGCGCGAACTCTTGCAATTTCCTGAGACCGAAACGTGCCAGCCGTTTCCAGCCGTTTCCAGCCGGGGTTTCCACTCCCATCTCACTGTGATGTAACCGAAATTTCGGTCGAAACGTAAATGGAACGCTTCGGTCCGGTTGGAAATTGACTTTTTATGAAAAATGTCGTTCCATTTTTCCTTGGTTAGTTCCACAGGTCTCAGACCTGATGTCAGGCATAATGGAAAGCACCCAAGTTGATAATGCCATGCATATGATGATCTGAAAATAGATGGTGTAGGCAATGGAAAATCGCAAGAGGTGATTATAAGGAGGGTCCCCAATAGGGTTCTTCAATCAAGCCATCCCGACCAAAATTTTTCCTTCCTTCCGAAATTCTGAACGTTTTTGTCGGCCAATCCCGATCACGATCATGACGTCACAACATAATGTCCAACTTCGTCGTCAATTACCGTAGAGTTCCGATGGTAACGACCCTCGTTACTTTCGGAATTAGCAGCCTTATGGGGTCGCTACTCTCGGGGGGTCGTTACTTTCGGGGAACAAAAATCGTTTACAAATAGAGCTGACGCGAGCCTTTTTTCCGAAATAAAAAATGAACAACATAAACTTAAAAAATGAACAACATTTTATTTGCATTCCATGTGTATACATTGTGTTTCATAAAAAGAAGATAACAATGATAAATACAGCAAAAAACTATATAGAAAACTATATAGAGTTCTCAGTTTCAATTTGAAGAAACGTTCCTGTTGTTAATACGAAATTATACCGGTTTACGGTATTTCTTTCATCGCCACTTCAGTGAACTGATGTCAAGGATGATTGGTGGCAGAAGCTGCCCCTTGTTGTAAATTTAAGCGCTTTATCGTGAACAGTTTGTGACACTGCAGGAACATATTATTGTACATTAAAATTTTGACTATTGATTGACAAATTAATGAAAAACTTTGTCTCGCTACTTTCGGGGGTGGTCGTTACTTTCGGGAGGTCGCTACTTTCGGGGGGTCGCTACTTTCGGGGGTTGTTACTATAGGAACTTTACGGTACAACTACAGCTGATTTAGAATACGCTTTGTTAGTCTTTTCCAGCAATCCAATTGACCGTAATGATTAATAATAGCAACTCGCAATTACAGTTTGAAAGCGAAATAATGCGTGATTGTCCATGATTTAATAGTACTAGTTGAATCTGTTCACATGTTCCACTGTTATTTAATTAAGCAGTAGAGAGATTAGCATCAGTGTTCCATAGAACGGTGATAATGACCCGTGATATCAGTGATAATGTACACAATCATCGACAAGAATACTTTTCTTCCTAAAATTCCTAGTTAGCATGAAAAGAATGCCCGTCAAGCTAAAAATGGCAAAACTGCGAAAAGCAGGCGTTTCGAAAGGCGAGGAAAGTGGTCACGTGGTCATCACTGCCGTTTCACGCTTGTCGTATGAGTGAAGATTTAACTCTCTAGTCATTAAAATAATAACTTAAAAGTGTTTTTAGTAGCATCCATTAAGAAGTGTTTTCAGACTTTTCAGTAAATCATAGCAATGGCTTTGGATATAATTCTGTTATTGAAGCGAATAGTTCTTCCAAACCGGGAAACCATTTCCAAAAAGAAGTTGGCTTCGAAGTCCAACTTCATTGTCAGCTTCGTCGTCAGTTTTCATTACCAAGTGACTGTTCTTGTGAATCTTAATCGCTGCTAGACGAATCGTACTTAAGAACGTTTTCTTCTTCGTCTGGCTCAAGCGAGACCCCTGGTTAAACATCTCTGTGGTAGAGATAGGAAGGCAAGCGTTCCGGCTTTTGCCATCGCAGTTTGTTTTCTGATAGAGCGCTGTATGATGTATGTATTGCGCCAAACTTCTGGGCCCAATCCCTAATGCTCTGTTTAAATTGTGACGTCATCGTCACAGGTGTCAAAGGCTGTATGATAGGCATTGACGAGAGAAACATGGCGCGTTCGGGTACAGGATACTATGACTTACGATTTGTAAAATAGTACGTCGCCCAATGGGTTGTTCTTTTAAGACCCTCTTTGGCTGTATTTCTAAAGTTTGTGGATCTTATTACGGTCAAAGTTTACGACAAAGATCACTCCATAGGGTTCACAAAAGGCACGTGCCGCGTGGTTGAAATTTCCGGACGTTTTCGTCGTTGGCGACGGAGAAAGTTGAGTTTATTTTAAAATTTTCGGCGTCAAAAATCCCGGATCTCGGGGCTTTTAAGTGACGATTTCTCGGATCCCGCCTCCCGTCCATAAATGCAATCCCGAATCCCGCTACCATTTTTCTTTACAATTCCGAATCGAATCCCTGGCTCCAAAAAGGCCAAAGGATTACGTTTTTGCAAACGTTGGCCGTGTAGCACTAATATTTGAACACACTTAACTGATCATAAAAACGTAATCCTTCCTTGTACTCGTACATGTTCATTGCCGTGACTTTAACATCTTCAGTTCCCACGACCTGCTCTCGTCTGACCTTGTAGCTCAGTCGGTAGAGCAGCGGTGATCTAACCGGAAGGTCGTGGATTTACTTCCCACCCTGGTCTGAGTTTTTCTCTGTCCATGAGTGGGCCCATTTCCATTAGTAGGGCTAACGCTCACATGGTTCATATGAGGTACAAAACTAGCACTTTAATCAAGGAAAGGTTACGTTTATACAAACGTTGGCCGTGTATCACTTATATTTTAAACAGAATTAACTGAAGAGAGTGTAGTGTAACAATTAAGAAGTGCTAGATTTCTAATATAGGTCATGGTTCAGCTTCTGAAATCAATCAATAACGAAAATCATGCTGAATTAATATTAATATATTTTAAAGCAGGAACTACTTTAACATCTTCAGGTCCCACAGTCTGCTCCCGTCTGACTTTGTAGCTCAGTCGGTAGAGCAGCAGTGATCTAACCCGAAGGTCGTGGGTTCAATGTCTTCAATTCCCACCCTGGTCAGAGTTTTTCTCTGTCCTTGTGTGGGCCCATTCCATTAATAGGGCTAACGCTCACATGGTTCATATGGGGTAGATACTTAGCACTTCACATTACACTCTGATCAGTTAAGTCTGATAAAATGAAACTGTCCGGTTGATTTACAACAGAATTAAAGGACTCGGGTACAGTATTCATTTAGCTGCAGGCCATAATTGGACCCTGCGCCGTTAATACGACCAATTTTCCATGGCCAGGAGCCATGAGTTAGGCGCGAGCAACTCCCATAGATGCCTGTCTGAGCGTTTTCATAGACCGATTTACTCTTAGATTGAATTTCCCGCGAATGACACTCCCGCAGGAGCCCGATGACCAATCACAGGAAACTAATTTGACGTCATAGCGTCCCCGAACCAGTCAAAAATAGATTGGTCTGTAAAATTCACTAGCGACGGAGTCGGAGTCGGAGTCGTAATCAGAAGCGCAGAGCGATACGATCTTGTGAAAATCAAACTGTCGGAGTCGGAAGCAGAACACCGATTCCGCTTATGACTCCGTCGCTTATGATCCCGTGAAAACTGCATCATTGGTCGGAGTCGGAAGCAGAAGCGGTAGAATAAACCAATCACAATCATCGATTCCAAGAATTGTGACTGGTTGGTTCTTCCGCTTCTGCTTCCGACTCCGACAATCTAGCTTTCACTGGATCATAAGCGACGGAGTCATAAGCGGAGTTGGAAGAAAATGGGAACGTTCTGATTCTTCCCACTCCGATTCCGACGAGCTTATGACTCCGCATACGACTCCGATCTTTAATTTTCACTAGGTCATAAGCGTTCTTACGACTCCGACTCCGACTCCGTCGCTAGTGAAAACCAGCCTTTAGTATGGGAGTTGCTCGGTCCTACTCATGGGCTCCGCCTGCTATGGCTTTTAAATGGTTGGCGGCATTTACGGGGTTCCACCGGCCCCAGCGTTTTGGCTACTAACCAAAAAATGAGAAGCAAGGTCTCTTTCAAATGAATTCTTGACTGACAACAATTAGTCAACTTTCCAATTGTTTTTTACTTGATGGCTGTGCAGAGTTGAGAACA
>OX421445.1:17528830-17551330 GCA_949126865.1 Montipora capitata
CGAAGCATCGTCGAGGAAATTAAACCCTTTCTGAAGGATAAAGATATTTTGTCAGAAAATTAAAAAGTTCTGATTTCATACTACACCAGTTTCGCGTATTTCACAAGTGATTTTTTGTTTCAATATTTACCGCGATTTAATACGAGCAGGGATTTCCGTCTAAACGCAAGTGTAAATGAATTGAAGAAGTGACTATTTCCGAGCCCGGTCGAGAATGGGTGAGACGTAGAAGGCGTCCCAAGTGTAAAAGAGTGACGGCCAATCATCTCGACAATTGCAGATGCTACTCGAGGATTTTCATCTTAATGGTGATGAAAACTCTGCCGACTCGGCTTCCGCAGCCTTGCTACAATCATGTTATCTCCGGCATAAAATTGCTCCAGAAACGAATTGTATAAAGGTCATCTTCATCAATGAGCCCTTAGAAGTCACTTAGAAACCGGCGTAGACGTTGTACCTTAGCGCGCGTCAATTCCCTAGAGGACAGAGAGTGTGGCAAAGTCAAATTAAAAAGACAAAAAAAAAAAAAAAATGACAATAAAAGCAAGATGACACACGCTAACACCAACCCGGCGTGGCCAACACATCACGCATGCGCACAACCATTTCACCCAGTCAATTAGCAGCCACGGACAGCTGTTTCGGCCTTTTGGGCCTCATCAGCATGGCGTAGCTAAAAAATGAAAGCTCATTGTAGACTGATTTTCTTCATAAATCCCGCACGTGTCTTGTATTGTTGTAGCTGTATGGTTAATCTCCTCTGAAAGAGAAAAAACCGTTCGCGCAACTTGCGCGCAGAAATTAAGTCTATCGACACCGTCAGTTGTTTTGCAAAATGATTTGACTGTTAAATTATATATTTTTAGTGACTGTGAAATCGGGGACAGGAATTACTTTGTCCGGGCTACTGACGCGAGTTGAGCAACGTACCTGGACCAACGAGCTTGCCGCTTGCGATCAGGTCGAGTTGTTGTCATAAGTCTAAATGACCGGACACTAAGGCAAACAATGTTTCATGATTGAATATCAAAGCATAAGTTCTCTCATACGAGATGTTACCACGATGGACACCTGGAGATGCGTAATGGGGTGGGTTGAGCTTTGGTGCAAGGAGGGGGGCCATGCATGGCGCCTCAGGGGATGGCTGAAACCATCCTTTAGGATTCTCAAAAAAAAACGCGGTCGACCTCATAAATGAGAAATCCACTATTCAGAGCTTTATCAGCGAACAAATAACTCCGCATTGGCATTAATATGTCAAAAGAAGTTTAAATTTGGCGTTGAGACCTTTAAATTTTTCGAATTACGCGTGTGCCTCTTGATTGTGTAATCCTCGTCGATAACAAGGTAAATTTTGTCAAATTAATAACTGATCTGCGATAATTGAAAATGCACATAACGGATTTATCTACCGCCTGTTTATTTTTTTGTCTGACACGCTTTTTTTTTGTTCCATCTCTAGGGTAGTGGTCGTTTCACAACGGAATTTCTTTTAGAGAGATTAAATGAACTACATGGTCTGTGTGAGACTGGTTATTAATATTGGGTGTCTGATGACGGAATGTCAGCATTGAAAACGTAATCAATATGTTACTGAGTGAGCTGAGCAAACCCCACAAAGTCTGTCGACAGTTCTGGGCAATGAAAGAAGTCTAAAGTTACAAGTGTTCTTTGTGCGACTTGAGCGATTGTTGTTTTAAGGAATTCGCCACGTGCGCTTTGCGTTCGAGAACAAAGAAAGTTAATCGGGAAAAGTTTCAATGAAATGAAAGCAATCACTAACCCCAAACAAACAAGTGATCCTTTAAGTCTTCATTGGTTAACGTTAATTGGATATTAGATTGTGGGTATAAACACAAACTTATTGCATTCCACGATGTTAGGAAGATATGATATCTTTCACTCTACCAAAAAGAGTTGTTTTAAGGTCTTTGGCAATAGTGGTAATTTCAAAGCAGAACTGGCAGTGAAAAGACTATTCACATGTTAATGTACACGTGTCGAGTGTATGACATCTGGCTCTTTCTTTTAACTGTAAATTTATATCTTTTCAATTCTATTGTTTCTGAAAAAAAAAAAAGAGATTCAGAAAACTTTTATCGCGAAAGTTTAAAAGACAAGCGTCGGAATACGATAAAAGCCTTGAACCAGTGCCATCATTTATAGAACTAAGACGTCAGAACATAGCAACACTTATAAAAAGCTCGTAAAATCAATATACATGTACTGAGCAATTTTATGAAAGCATGATATCACTGCACTGACAAAATTGGATCTTTAGCTAGTTATTTTTCGATTTATTTCGCATAAGAAGAACGCCACCGGCATTTAAACGGAAGCTGTTTGAAGATCATTGAAATATTTATCAATTGTTACCTTTCCTTTTCGTGTAACAAAAGGATTCTCGCGCCAAAACGAAGTAACTTGGTGTTGTTGCCATAGATACGAAATTTCGACCAATAAGATGACTGTGATGACTTTACTCATTGCTATTTATTGCAGTTACGCAAAGCTTACGTGTCGAGGGATTGATTACTCGATCGATAGACGTAAAGGAAGAGATGGCTTCAGCGCAGGGAAATGTTTTGCCGTCCTGTCCTCGGCGAGAAAGACCAAACATTGTGCCAAGTCGGTCGGTTTGCAGACAGCTGTTTGGGCCGAACGACCACGAGCAAGTGAGAGCAGATTTGCTTCGAGATAAAAGAAAACTGCTTGAGGAAGCCACTCGAACGTGGAACTTCGATTTTGAAAATGGAATTCCATTGGTTGGCAGATATGTTTGGGAAAGAATGTTTTCAGAATTGACGAGAGAAATAGAAGCCTCGAGATTTTCATCCCCTGTAAGCGAAACAGAAGCTTCAAATGAACGCTCAGATCCTGCTGCAGTCGCCGAACGCACTGATGTTACTCCCAGTACGACTACAAGTTTGGGCACGACGGATCGTACGATATCGGATGACATCGACAGCGACAAACTCGAAAGTGGAAAATGCTATTCAGGAAAGTCCGCGAGGCAACTCAGAAAGCGAAAGGCAACAGGAAAAATTACAGGTGAGCGCGCCGGCGTTGTTTTATTTTTGTAAATTAACCTTTGCAGCACATTTGATGTTACAAACCACGACCGCGTCTCTTGCTCTTGTTGTTTTTTTTCGTTTACTGATGGCTTGTGACCTTGATGTACGTAGTTGCGTGATCAGCGTGATTCTCTTTTCAGTGGTGCGGAAAATTTACCTGCAATATATTCGAGCAATATCTACGGCGCATCCGTTTTCGCGACATAAGTGATTCTTATCTCCGTGGGCGAGGTTTATTACTAGAAAAGGAACCATGGATTTGCAATTGGGGATGACAGATCTCTGTCCAGACGCATCTTAAGACAATCTGCGAAAAATAATTTTTAAAAGTTTTGGCAGCCACATGAGAGTTTGCGCAGCTCTTTGTAACTGATTAGAGAAGGTCCCTCGCCACTAATCCTCGTTAATCGCTTCATTTCAGATTTTCTACGGCCGAGAAAACAAAGAAAGGCTGTCAAAAGATCACGGCTCTCTAGGAAAAAGTCAACATCGAATCAAACAAGCATGGACGTGTTCGTTCGCAAACATTGACAAGTCATCTGCTATAAAGGTAAGTAATCCTAATGACTGTCATTTGTCGTTCACATGTAAGTTGGTGGTAAAATCTGCTCTCAACAACCGGCCGATAAAGCGTGGAATAATTTTGCGTGAGAGAAAAACAAAAACATGAAAGCCTCGACCGCCTTATCGGATGCCTAAGAATTATATGTGCTCTGTTAATCGATAATTTTGTGCTAAGGCAGGCCTATTGAGGCTCTCAAGGGGGGTGAATTCTTTTCTCTTCTTTGACCTTCGTCAAATAAAGACAACAGATTAGCTCGTTATACGTGCCGGTTTACCCAAACATCGATAAACGCTCGCGCGATTGAGTCCTGGTTAGCTTTGGCACGTTTTTAAAATTCTCGAATCGCCATAGTTTAATATTGCTTATTTCAAATTCAAAATTCAACTGCCGAACGAATCAGGGTCTCATTCACACATATTCGCAGTGGGTTAAGTTTGTTCATATATGGTTCGATCGGAAGCACCTTTATCTTAGATGGTATGATTTTATAAAGTTCTAGTTGGTTAAAAAAATTGTGACATTAGGTGCGGTTTACAAGGGAAACCACGAGAAACAGTACAGTATTCAGTGCGTGTGACCGACATTTCCCAGGTTGAATTTCCCAGTGGTAAATTTCCATGGATATCTCAGAACGAACAGACGTGAAGTGAAGTGAAGTGAAGTGGTGCATTTATATAGCGCCTTTATCACAAGTCTCAAAGGCGCTTTACAATGATCAATTTACCCCCAGCGGACTGGATGCATATACAGGCGCAAATTGCAGACGCTTCTAAGCAGTCCATGCATGCTGGTACTCATGCTGGGGTTCGGCATGTTTTCTACATTTCTTCCCATTTAAATGTCCCAAGGTATTGGACAGAATGAAATGATAACTTCATTTTTTTCTTTTTTATAGATGCAGACAAAGCCGGGAGGTCTATGATTATAAAATTTAAAATAATTAATATTATTAAATTTTCTGTGCCAGTTGAGTAAATTCTTGATAACTTTGTCTGGTGGATTTGTCTGTTAAGCAGTATTTTCAGTGAGTGGAAAGATTCGCACTTTATAAACCAAAACCTAGGCATATCCTTTGCTTTGAACCAAGCCACTGGAAAAGCTTATCTTGATTTTAACATCAACTGTGCCTAGCAGATAAAATGAAATATTTGATAGGACTAGGATCACTAAGTTTTAGTCCAGAACTCCATGTAGATAAATGTTGAGAGATGCTGTATAAATACAAAAAGGCTAGTTTTGAATTGTGTTGAAACAATAAGGGAATCGAGTAGAGGTTGAGAGAAGTAGGTTCTTTAGGTTGTTCTTAACTTAAAAACTCAGTTATTCTCCTGAACCTTGACTCTGTTCTGTTTCAGTTTCAACTTAAGCCCATTAGGAAGCATTTCTTGTATATTTTGTTATGGTTATAGGGTTGAAGAAAAAAAGAATAAGGCATACAGTTGCTATGTGATTTTTACAGCCTTTGTCTCCAAATTGGGGTTAGTTGTGTTTATGTAACCCTGACAGTCTAAGACGTATACTCCTTTGAAAAGCAATACTGTATGACAGTATTTATACTTAATTGTGATGTGGTCTTTCAGTTGTAAAATTATTATCATAAGTCTTGAGAATGAAAGGGTCACCCTAATAGGGATGCATTGCTGTTTTCATTGAAAAATTAAGTAAAGAGAAAAGCAGCCTATCAAACTATTTTCCAAAGGAAAACTGTTAATAATTTACAGTAATATTACTGGGAGACTTGAGACAGTGATTCATTCACCTTTCACTTTGTTTAGTTATGTTTGACTCACGATTTTCAAGATACTCTTAGTGTTGTAAAACATCAAAGAAAGTCTTGATTAATCAAATAAAAAATACCAGATTGTTTTTAATTAAACTCTTGTGCTGAAACTTTCAAGAACCTTTCACTTCCCAACAAAATAAAAATTCTATGGGTATGAATTTGTGTTGAGGAAGGCACCTTGCTTGGTGCAGGGATGGTGCTCCGGTTTTCCCCTCTCCTCAAAAACCTTTATTTGACTCGATTCGCGTTAATTGTTCATTTCAGCTTACAGTGTCCGCAATTTGTGCTCCAGCGCTAGAATGACAAGACACTTGAATAAAGTTCCTTTCCTTTCCTAACCACTCAGCTCCTGAGTGACAGGCATTCTTTAGCGTTTGCCCATGGGCAAGGACGTTTTTGTGTGTAACCACTTTCCCTAGACTAAAACTTCCCTCGGCCTATTCCAGTGGATTCATAAAAAAGAACAAAAGAACTTCCCATGACAGTTCCCTGAACTGAAAAAGTATGGGGTGGCTTGGTCAATCATAAAGCAGAACTAATTTGCAAGGTCAGTGAACTCATATGTAATTATATTTTACCCTGAGGGAAGTCTTTTACAGTGTAACCACTTTCCCAAGTGTAACATGGGACCTGAGCTGAACCAAACCCAAGCCATTTACTCTCTGGAAGGCCCCAAAACCCTAGGTGTGTGTAACCACAGCTGTTATCACTGGTGAAATTCATCCAAGGAGCCCTCATTTTTGGGAAGTGTTGACACCAATCCTAATTTGCTATTAATTTTAGGGTGTGCTCCTATTTGGGAATAAGAATACGCAGAGTGATGATTTAAAATGGTATGTCTGGCGTTTTGAAGCAACAAGGATGATAAAGATATGCTTGAAATAGCATTCTAGCAGGTGTATGACAATTTTAACTGAAACTCCATAAAAATAAAGGCTTTCCAACTTCTATTCCATGTATTCCTATCCTGGAATACATTCAATCAAATGCACCCTTATTTTCATGATTAACTCAAGATTCTACTCAAGCTGTCTAATGCAGGTTAAGCTGTAAGGGTTAATGGGTTTGAAGGCAAGTACTTGTTTGCCAGTCTCTTGTTGAGCGGTTACCGAGGTTGCAGAAATATAGACACTAGTGAGAGAGTCAACTTTTTAGTCTGAATGCATCCTTTTAATAACAATAAATAAGTACCAAGGTTATGCTAATCTATTTGATAATACATAAAAATTTGGTTTTATCAATGGAGTTGATGATGTAAATTGACCACCACACAGGGATTCTAAAGCTGACATTTGTCAGGGCGAACCCGTTTGATAAAACCAAATTTTTGTGAACTACTTCCCCACCGACACAGCACCACAGTTTCTTTAGAAACTACCCCTTTACTTCACAATACATTTTGTTTGAAACAGTACCCTTTTTAAGAAATTAAATTTAAAAAAAACAAAAAAACAGAATGGCCCTTTGTAGACAACCATAATCCACCCAGACAATTTCCCTTTGTCAAGTTTTATTCATTTTGGGGAAAGATGAAAAGAATTTGGGCACACATTTATGTAGTGGCTGATGATGGAGTTCTGCATTCGGAAGCCAGCCAAACAAGTTAAGTGTGTCTTGCAGCTGGCAGTTCATCTAAAGGGATGATGTTTCTTAAGCCCTTTTTTTACACTACATAAACAAAACTGATATTGAACAAATGTTTACCCAAGTTTTCCCTGGGTACATTTATTGTATAAACAGCTAATGTTGAGAAAAATTATTGTCATTGTTGTATGTGCACCTTGTTACAAGATGGCTGCTACTTAATTACTATTTTTGTTTGCACTCATTCTCACCGCACCAATCAACAGTTAGGTTTTTCACTGCTGCCAATCAAGGTATTGGGTTGATGGATTACAATCACTGTTGTGATTGGTTGCATGAAATTAAATCCACTCCTTTCGTGTTAATGATGGTCTGCTATGGTGGCAATAGACCGATATTCAGTTGAGCTGCCCGCTTTAGTCACACAAAGCAAGCTGAAGAGACCCTTGGTTTTTTGGCTTGCTTGTGCGACTAAAGCAGGCGGTTCGGCCGACTTGGAAGGGGCTGCTACCTGTCCATGGTGGCAAATTTGATAGGTGGTTGTAAAAAATGAAATGCAGTTGAATACAAGTTCGAAGTTCAGAGTCTGTATGTTAATGCTAGGAAATGAAGCCTAAGATTAAATGAAGCAAGGTTGACTGAAAAAACATGAAATAATTATCCCTCTTAAGGTGTACATGGCAATAAACAAGCTTTCCTGGGTTGTTTGAAAGATGCATTGCACTATCAGATAAGCGCCATCCAAGAAAGATGAGTTACCTGGGCCATCTATCCCTCAAACAACCCGGGAATGATTGATTAACTGAATCAGATTTTGGGATGTTTAAATAATCCTGTCAAAAATGATCTTTCATATAAATATGTGACATAGCATGTGCATGCTTGCATCAACTCACTCTTAAGTGATTTATTTACTATATAAACTATTTTCTGTTTATTTCATGTTTTATTAATACAACTTCATATTATTCCTTCAAAAACACTACATCACAAAACAACAACAATGACAAATACAACACAAAACCAAGGAGACACCATGACAGTTCATGCACATTGTAGCCTTGCAACAATCAGTGGGAAAGTTTGATAACTGCAACACTCTTAATTCACACTCATGATATCAGTTATTTTTTTCAGAAATTGAAGCCATGGCTCACGAGTTATTCCTAGAAAATGTTAAAACGAAAAACTTCATAGGTTTTCCTTGTCTTCTAGATTGAGCATCTGTTGTTTTAACTTCGCCTGCTTGTCCTTGCTTCCATCTGGTTTCTCTGAGGTAACCAAAACACCTGAAAAGAAGAAAGCATCATTGATTTTTCTGTCCAACACCACACATGCTGGGTCAAAAGTGTTGTCCCAGTACCCTAGCAAGATTTTTTTAAGCAACAGATGTGGTCGCTTAGCTGCCAAAACAGACATGGGTTAAGTGTACAATGTATGTTGATAGAAAAACCTTAAATAACAATGACCACAACCAGGTTTTCTGAGCCCGCGAGACTAAGCACCCCCAGCAAACCATTGTTTTAATGAAAACCGCTGGTCAGCAACCTGGTTCTGGTCATTGCTGGTCTTCCATGTTGATAATGAGCAATTTTTCAGCAGGTGACTAGATGCATTTTAGGGACCAGCAAACAATTAACAGGAATCCACATTACTTGCTGATCGCAAATTGGAGCGGATTCGTTTCTTTCTATATTTAGTTTCTCTTTATGTGAAGGTGGCCCCTTAGTGGCCTGAGTTTAGCCTAATTATATATTCTATATTAGGATGGAATGTGAAAAGCAATCTTGAAAATATGCCAACAAAACCATCCTGGACAAGCAAGGAGATATTTGGATTTGGTTAAGGTTAGGAAGGGTTGTTTTTTGTTCCAGCTAATGTGCCAATCAAATCCAAACTTTCCACCCCTGCCTTTGTATTGGTGCAAAAAACATGTCAGGTGAAAATACTTTAAGAATTTATTTTGTTATTACACAGTCGAACCTCTGGTTGCGACCGCCTCTCGTAAGTGACCACCTCTCCTCAGGAACCACTTTTCCAAAATACCAAAAGTTTCCAAGTAAAATCACTATATATGGAACCTCTTGTAAGCGACCACCTCTCGTAAGCGACCGAGAGCAACCACTTTACTAACAGTTTGAAATTATCTTTTGCTTTTAACCTCCCATAAGCTAACACTTGCCAGGTAATAGAGCAAAAATAAGATAATAAGGCGATGTAACATTAATTGCAATCTTAGGTAGTGTAAAAGAGGAAAATTTCTCAAGGGGAAGTGCCGTTTTGCTCTGGAAATTCACTTTTTACATAATAAAACATTTGAAATTTTGAAGAAAAAATGCATGTACACTGTACTCTACCAGTCTTGAAAGAGACGACCTGAAGTGTCAATATTATTAGAACTGATTTCCTGATCACTGACTATACTTTTAAGGACAACCAACAGTTTCAGGGAACTATGGTACAAAAATCGAAGTATGGTGTTTGGCGCAGCAAATACAATCATTCCCGATTCAGTCCAAGTCATATCCTAATCCAAGGTATCAATGTCTTGTTGTCTCCGTAAAAAATGTATTCAGATGGGATCTCTAGTCCATATCCGGCCCCTGTATTGGACCATTTTCTGGGCACAACCATGCACTTTGCCTTAATTGGTTCTTCTTTTGAGAAATTTGGTACATAAGAGACGCAGCCTGTCGAGCGAACCATGATACTCTGAATAAATACTTTAAAGCTTAAATATTCTTGTGACTACAAAAAGTCATTACATGGGTTTAGATATTAAGCATTGGTGCATGGGCAAGTCTCTGCAGTTACCATATGCTAATGAGGGTTGTCGCTTATGGGAGGTTTGATTGTATGTGATTAAAATAGCAGTAAACTACAGCTGAAGGTTTATTGCTTCAAGGCATCTTGATACGGTCCCTTCTGAAGCATTACCGGTATATATAATTAAGGCACAAGTTTTTAATATGAATTCTCCATGAAATAATACCAAATTATGTAGTGTTTTAATTAATTTTATTTAATGAAGCAGTTCATCATCCATAATTTTCTCAGTCAGATGTATATAGTGGTATACCACTATCACCAGCTAGAGAATAGCAAACTGTATTTCACTGGGTATTACAACATATGTTTACAAGTGATTGCAAAATTCATCCAGTGATTGGTAGTTGACTTAATGAATAACTTCGATAATTTGTTTCATTGGCTCTGAAAAGCTCCTAATCTAAGGGAGTCATCAGTTGAGTACACAGTTCATACTGTACTACCGTGACCTTGTTACCTTTACGGTAAATGGTGGTATCTGATGTCTTTTACAACAACGATTAATATTGCTTTGATTTACCACACTCTTTGGAAAACTGTTTGTTTATTCAGTTGAGAAGCCATGATAACTTAAATGAACTTACTGGACTCTTTGTAGCACAAAAGTGCTTTGAAAACATTTCTCATTTTCTCCAGGTTGGCACTGCTGACTTTATGGTGATCCACCATGGGTCTGGGATAGTCTTTTCCTATGATGCATCTTGCAGCTTTCTGTACATTTTCTGGTGCTGTCCAAGGAGCGTGGATGTATTTTGCTGGGAACCCTTTTAGAACTGGAAGGTATTTTCTGGAAAAGTAAAAAAAAATAGTGTTCTTTAGATCAACAGGATTTTGAAACAAACTACTTTAGGTGAACACAATGAAAGAAAGGATCGAACAGAAAGTATTGATGTGGGATGCTACAGGCAAAAGTATTTACATGTAAGTTGAGATTTGAAAATGCATGAAACTAAGCTCAGGTACTTCTGTGTCTCGATTAAAAGTCCTGTTTTAATTAAAACACCTACTCTTTTGTTTAATGGCTCTCTTGATCAGTGGAATACAAAAAAGCAGACCGTTTGGGTTTCACTTCATCAAAACCACAATAATTGTTTTGGCTGGCTGAGTCATGCAGAATCAGTTGAAATTTAAGTTAAAGAGATAGGGAAATGTGCATTTTTAAAAAAATTGTATCCTCTCTCTCCTCATGTAATATATTTAAAATTTAACAAATTGAATGTGGTTCAGCGTTGTCTAAAAACTCTTATCCGCAACGATATTCATAAATCACAGTGTTCAAAATGTCGTGGACTCATCACTTGGCGCACAAATTTTGACCACGCTGAACCACATTATATATTGTTTTTTTCACCACAAAGTCAAAGAAAATGTTTATTTCAGAGCATTGCCAAGTTAGTGACACAAAGAAAGAGCAAGTGATGGCTGTAACTTTCTTGAAATCTGATTGGTTTATTTTTGCAAAATGAGCATTCTGATTGGCTATTACAAGAAGAGAAAGTTGACGCGAGCATCGTTGTCTAGACTCTTAACAACAATGGCAAATTAGTCAATCACATTGTGAGATTACAAGCAATCATAGTAAAAAAAACAAACATAAAGAAATGAAATTACCCGGTAATATAATTATTTCAATATACTTAAATAAGTGTGGTCACAAAATGATATTACTCGATCGATCTGATATCCGGAAGAATTGAAAATTCAATCACTTTCGGGAAAATTCATGGGAAAGAGAGCCTAAGTCATAGATTTCTTGAATAACACATAATAAGGAATGTCTTTTAAGTCTTTCTGATTTTGCATTCAACTTTTTATTTTTTCGTTCTTCGCCAAGTTGCAGACCATGCTTTCAAATGAAATAATGAAAATATAATTTATTATTAACCACACATAAAAATGGTTTTTCCTTGGCAGTGCACTGTGCTGATTGCATTGTTTGCAGAAGCAGGAGTTCTTAATTGGTACACACAGTACTTTGCTGGGGTAGACATTTTTATTCATTGCTAAAAACAATATTAAAAAAATAAAGGGGAAATTGATTGTACGAAGAACAGCACTGGAGTGACACCTTTTAGGTGGCGGTGATTGAAGTCTGTCTGAAAACTCTGAACCACTTCTCTGCAGTTGCTTTCTTTCTTTCTTTTTAAGAAATCTACTATTCAGGACCTTTTCCCCATGACTTCTAAAACAATACCATTGTTTTCATCTACGCGTGGACACACAACAGGAAAACATGTTCTTTGAAGTTTGAGTTTGGCAGCCGTTAACATAAGCAAACTTTTGGTTTGACTGAACGTATTTGAAGTATACTTTATCAGATCAGGGTTAATTTCTCAGAAAAAGTCTTTTTTATCCAGTCTTGCTGCCATTCTAGGAAAACTTGCATAAACATCCCTCAAACTTAGAAGGGTTAATGAAGACCAGTTAGAGCATGTTTTCCTCATGATGTGTCCACGCTTAGGTGAAAACGACAGTATTAATTAACATTTTGAAACCTTTAAAGCTGTATTTTTATGGCTTAAAGCAGTACCGTATTTTAACATGAGAAATTTTTCTAAAATATGAATTTTCAAAGAACCAAAGTTGTTGGACAGACGTACATAAGTGCAAAGCTGCTGTTTTGAGAATTTAAGTTTCAAGAAAGTCATGTACCATGATTGTCCCAAAATGATTGTTAAAAACCAAAGAGGAGACATACCTGTTAAGTCCATTTCAAAAAATGACGATTTGTGAGAAAAGTAAAAGCCAGGCATGTGTAGTTTGCTGAAAATGGGTTAAATTAAAATGGACTGCCATTTGATCTGAAGCAATCCTGAAAATACTTTAATAATATATTTAGTGATAGTAGCTAAAAGGAACCTTCACTATGACTACAAATTATAGCATTATATTGTTTTAAACCCTATAAATATATTATTATACCACATAATGATTCTGACAATCATGGTAAAGAAAGTGGACGAAAAAATAGCTAATGCGAAGAACCCAGGGTCAAATTAAGTTTTTGACTTAAATGAATGACTTTGAATAAAAAAAAAAAAAACAAAACAAACTGGGCAAACCAGGACAAGATGGGTGGGGAAGTTAAGGGATTTCCTGGACGAGTGTCATATGATACCAAGGTAGTGACCACACATTAATAATCATAATAATAATTGGGGCTCAGTCACCACTACAGTAGCAATTACTCAAACTCCTTAATCACAGCTACTATGATCATTCAATTCAATTCAATTTGCAATATTTTGCTTTCATGTTTCAATTTCCATTTGGTTTTGGTTTTCCCAGGCTGCCCTCATTACAACATATAAGAATCAAGAAAATGTTTGAATAATCAAATTGAAACATTTGAAACTGAAAGGCAACAATTGAAATTGAATGGAATTAAAATGTGACTCAGGATAAGAATCATTACACCCCTGATCATTTTTTATAGGACGGTAACATTGATTACCATGTATCTTGGCAGTCTCGGAGTGACTTTGATTTGTTTCACCCACTCAGCTTGTTTACAAATTGCCCATGTAGAGTTTAAAAATGAACATGTATGGAGCTAAAACACTCAATATATGCTCAATGTAAGACAATGTTATTATTGTTATTGATTTAATAAGATGGGGACCACATGCATGTATGGAAACCAGGTCTTGGCCAATAGCTGGATTTTGGTTTCTCATCATTTGTCGAAACGTTTTGGTCACAGATATTAATCAGTGACATCAACCAGTCACACCATTTCATGCAGAAGCAAAGAGTTTTAAGTATCCAAAACAATTTTCACTAGCCTGACATAGTCGCCATTTGGGTCCAACTTCCTTCCAAATCCAACGGGACATATGCAGTTGAAGAACTGCTGAAAAAATGCACTGCATGATAACCACATCCAGTTTCCTGCATTCAGACTCCACTCTGCATCAAGGAGCCACCTCTCAAACACCTGTTAATAATAGAATAGGCACATTATTGACCCACCAATCAATATTTTTTTCTTATGACCTGAAGAGCAAAAGATATGTGATCATTGTTAGTAACAAGATAATCCCATGCGTGACATCTTATAATGCGTGCACATGATTTCATTACTGGATTGTAACTTGATCAAACATGCAGTATTAAAGGTGTGAATTTACACAGCAATCCGCTTTTACTGAATATAGCTAAAGAATCACAGAATAAATCACTTTGAAACTTATCAGACTTTAGCCAATCTATACATGGTGGCAGCAGTGGGATTATCTTGTTACGGTCATCTCTGTTATCACCACAGTGCATGTTTACCTTCATTCCTTCTTCCCAACTAATCCATAAATCTCCTCTTGTAAGAAAACATCCTACTGCATGGCGAGCCAAGTGGTGGATCCACCCTTCTTGTTGTAATTGTACCATGATAGCATCAATCCATGGAAAGCCTGTCTTTCCCTGTGAACAAACATGTGGTGAAATATGGCAAATGTTGGGTGAATGATGCCATAGCGGGCAAAAGAAGATTCTACATGTACTGTCATGACCAGTTTATATGTAATTTGCATAGCTTGCTTTTCTGCACTACATGTACAAAAGAAGAGCTTTTTTTGCAAATCCTAACCATGCGAATGTTTGCCTGAAATCCTACTCCTTTGAAAACCCATTTGAACGATATTACCAGTAGTGCACCTTGGTTACCAAGGTGGGTAACCAAGGTTAAACTGGGATCATTAAGGCTTGTAGTTGCTAACATTTGTTCTGTACACTAAATCTGAACATGCAGAACAAATTTACCAGTATTACTTGCCTTAGTTAACAAATAAATAAAATAATTATTGTGCTAAAGCTTGTCTTTGGCTACAACTAAGCAAATCAAATATTAACAATAATAATAATAATACTACTACTAATAATAATAATACTAATAATAATAATAATAATAATAATAATAATAATAGTAATAGGAACAGCAAGGATTTTGAGAAAAGTATTAGAGCTGTGGAGTAAAAGGAGAAAGCTCTAACGGACCTTTGGTCATGGGCTGTGACTCGCTCCCTTAGGAAGCTAACTGGAAAAAGATCATCCAGTTCACAAAGATGAAAATAATAATAGTAATTAATAATAAAACAGAGGCAGCGTGGTCAAGTGGTTAGGGCATTGGGTTTCCATGCGGCTGCTCCGGATTTTAATCCCATTCTGACCTCTGGTTTGGATTTGTTTCCGGTAGTCCCAATTATTCAACTCCTCCAGAGGTTCTTAATAATGTTTCTGTTAAGTTTGTTACTTTCACATAATTTATTAGCAGTGGAGTGCCTGTAAACTAGCTTGATAGCTAAGTGCACTTCCACCATAAATAAACAAAGCATTCACATTAAGCATTTAAAGCAGAGAAATATGCCGATCTGAAAGCAGGTTTAAAGAGACTGTACCCCAGTTATAGTGTTTACCAGGTTAATGTTACAGTAGTTTTGGATTTTCTGTCAGGGTATCACAAATAACTGATTGATAAATTGAATACTGTAGGAGTCGCTGATAGAATGAATGTTATAGGAAAGTACCAAAAGTGGATAATTGCTAAAAATTGTGAAATTGTGAAAGCTTTGCATAGTCTTAAATCAACATACATAGGTATCTGTCATTTACCTGCAATCACTAAATAGGAAATTGCTAGGATAAACATATCCACAAGTACCAGACTTGTAATTTAAGGAGGCTCAAAAAGGGTTTTCGGCTGAGCGCACGCGCGTGTAAGCCACACACGCAATTCTAAAAGCTGTTCGCGTCAGCTCACGATTCAAAGTGGCCCATTACCAGAAATATATAAATACCGCTAGTTTCGCTCACCTTTCTTCTAATTCCTATACATATGGAATATAAATAGACATCTCTTATTCACGAAAACTTTACACAAACGGTTTCATGGTCACTTAAATCGTTTGTGTTGGCCTGTCGCTTCACTCGCGTGTGCACTCAAATGAGCGGGTGATGCCTGGCTAAATGCCAATCTTGTAACCTCCTCAGTTTTGGTGAGGTTCTTTATGCAAATGTGTCACTCCTGCATAACCGGAAGTTCGATCTAATAAGCCAATCAGGATGGATAATCACAACACAGCTTAGAAAGCTGTGACTTCCTGTTCGCGTGGTTGTGCGCCGCCATTGCTGTATGTCGCTTTTATACTTTTAAAAGTGTTTGAGCACCTTCCGCTGCATTTAGAAGCAAGAAATGGAAGAATTAAAGAAATGGCTTTCTTTGAAGGTGAAGCAAAATATTCTGAACAAGTACAGATTGGTGCAATTAACTGTGCACCGCCTTTCACTCACCAACGCGAAGACTTAAATACATGTAGAAATGGCATCGACAGACACATGGTGAGAAGACAGTGCCTGTTCATCCCCTAAGTTCACAGGGGATAATAAATTCCATTTGGAAGGTGACTGCCATTTGGAGAGTAACATCGAAGCTATCAAAGTATACCAATGTTTATCAAAGCTATCACGAAGTTTTGCAAGCTATGAGTCATCATCAAAGCCACATGAATACAACTTGAACAACATCCGTGACACGAAACACAGTGACGCAACCAAGCAAACCATGCTTCCAGACACTAGTAGTTGTGTGGTGGATCATAATGAAGAAGGGACCTGTGCGGAATCTTGCCGACTTGGTCACTGATTATGTAACGAAAACTGATGAGAAATCCGTACCAATCTCTTGCGATAGAGCAAGGGCTGAGGCAGTACATGGTCCCCGGGACAGAGAACCTTCCAGGATTAATTCCTTACAAGAAAACGCCGAGCTTGTTTCAGAAAGACAAGGTAATTAGAAAGTGTATGGTGCATTATTTAAATAAGGACATACCGAGGTCGTCTGAGTTGAGAAAGTGTTTATCTCTTGCTTTTGGAAAATATTATATCTCTATACCTAGACCGCAACTCAGACATAATGATCTTTGATAGTAGGAGATTCTAATCGTCATTTTTATCTTATTATCCGCAGGACTGCTAAACACAAAAAGACTTGTCAGTTCTATTGTGTATTCAAGATCAATCTGCTACTACGCATTCGACAAAATTGAACCAACAAAATGAGAATTATTGTCTATCAAGAGAAAAGCTATTGATATCAGGAGACACTGAATCGAACCCAGGCTCTGTTGCTCATGGAACGAGTACACATACAGCACATACAATACTGAGAAATCCTTCTATAGCACTGTTGCAGGCTCGATTAGTTCAAAAAGGATTGAAGGCACTAGAATGTACCTCAGATGGTTCATGCTTCTTTTCTTCTGTTGCCCACCAGTTATACAATGATCCTTCCTATCACATGAATGTTATACCTGCCAACTCTCACGCCTTAGGCGTGAGTCTCAAGGCCTGCAGGTTGAAAACTTCGATCTCACGCCAACTCACGCTTGCTGGCCAGTCTTGCTTGACACAATTTCCAAAAATATGTTAACTCAGACCCATGTAAGGAACAAAAACCATGTGTAAAATAAATAAATGACAATTCCTTCCTCGCAATCTCTGATTTTTGAAGTGAAAAGCACTGGGAGCGAGCTCGCCTTTATATACGTCTTCGACAGACTTCAGAAGACTTGGGACTTCTTTGGAAGACTTCGGACGTCTTTGGAAATCTTTGGAAATGATCGTGCCATCTTCAAAAATAACAGCACTCCCAGGATAAAAATCTCACGCCTATATCTCAGAAAAAGTTGGCAGGTATAGAATGTGCGTGCTGCTGGAGTTGAATCCATCAGAAACAACCGTCAAAAATTTGTTGGACCCATTACAGAGCAATTATGCGTTTGTTGTCACAGCAACATACATGGTGTGATGCACTTATTGTGCAAGCAGTTTGCAATGTATTAAATGTTTCTTTACGTATAAATGAATCCATTGAGGGGTGGGCATCAGTAACTGTTATGTTATCAGTCCTAAAAGCGGACAAAAGGGAACTAATGTGAACACTGGACATCTAGATGGAAGACACTATGTTTCAGCATTTCAGTTAGATTATTATAATGACAGTATTTCAGGTTATGAAATCAGTGGTGTTACCAATGTCAACAATTATTCAGAGCCTGGTAACAATCGATTAATTAACGATGGCCAAAAATGATGTGAGTGTCGCAAAAATAATTTCTACAAAGCAGTGGCAAAAAAGAGCTTATATGAGAGAATCTATCAAGCGGAAGAGACAAAATCACTTGAAGAGTTCAGGGAAAAGAAAAACAATGCAAAACGCCAAAACAGATCTAAAAATATTAAAGCAGCATTGAAGGGAATAGGAAAAGAAAAGCAATCCACAACATATCAGAGACCTAAACAGAAAAGCATAAAACCATTTAAGGAAAGCTATGCAGAGCTTAAGGCTAAACCAAACTGAAATTTGTCAAGGTCAAGACTCTATTAGACATTCCATGTCAAAAGTGATTCAGTCTTTTTCGTGATAAGATAACACATGGCCCTGAATATAATATAATGCACTTGCTGCGATCAGTTATGGTTCAGATCATCTGTTTCTAAGTGTAACAGTATCAAATATGGTTATAAATATTCGCAAGGTTTGTTGGAGGAATGTATGACTGGCACAAAAAGTGTTAATATTACTGAATGGATCTGTTCTACTTGCTAAACCTGATGATATTAACAATATAACCTGGCAACAAAAATCAGACCTTATTCAAAATTACCCTGTCATCTGTGCAACGAACTTTAATTTGAACACATGGTACAGCTCTTTATAGAGGATGTGTTAACGAGTAATCTTATGCCTATTGGAGAAATGGTATACTTATTTCACAGGGTTGAATTCCAGCAAAGGGGATTACCTCACATACATGCATTATTTTGGGTATCTAGTTGCATATGAGAGCCCACCATGCTGTTACACAATTATCCAACTATCAATGCTAATGCTTAAAGAAAACTTCAGCCTGCCAATTTTAAACAATCGCGGTAACTTTCATATCCATGAGTAACGACAGTGGCACTTTGATTCTGATTTTGCACCTTTACTCACTTATATCTCTGCTTCCGGATGGTGAATTTTTTTCATTTTTTGCATGTTAGCTTAGATTAATTTAAAACGTTTGTCTTTCAAATTTAAAAAAATTCTGTAGGTGAAAAAAGAAATTAGCGACACATTTCAAAAAAACTTACAAACCTACAGATTTTGTTGAATTTTAAATATTTTAGAGATTATTTTTAACATTATCCGGTAACGCTGAATGGGAAGATTTCACCGTCACGTTTTTTCAAAAAAAGACAATATATGTTGATTTTAAGGCTCAAGGAAATGCCTTACATCGTGTGGTTCCAGAAAATATCCATACTCCCACTACGGAAGACGTTTTGATTTGCACCCCCCCTCCCCCCAGGATTTTCCGTTCCAGGGGGGTCTTTGATGACCCCCCCTCCCCTCAGGAATTTCCAGAATTTTTTTACTTATAAAAACGAAAGTGAATTAGTTACGTAATTGCGGTAGAATTTTATTACAACAGTGTCAACATTAAGGTTAACTTTTAGAAAAATATAACGCTTTGTTAAGCTCATTATCCAGCTAAACTTTTAGCTTGTGCGCTATCAACTTTGCAAAGCTTAAACATTTGGGTTGCATGTCGACTGTTTCACGTTTTTGTGCGAACTTCGATGAGAACATTTCACTCGCTTAAACAACTTCGCAAACCATAGTAAATAAAAAAGAAACTTACAAGGTTCCTTTGTCTACACATTTTGTCAGTTTCTTCAGGTTGATTCTTTAATATTTAGGGACCACACATGTTGACGCGGTAGGTTTCGTGAACGTCGTCACAAAGGCGATTGTTTTACGAAGAATATTATTGACGCCAAAATAATCCATCATATTTGTAAACTTAGATATGGCGATTTATGTGCAGTCTTCAAATTTACTGACTCTCCAGCAGTCCTTCTCGCCGGTAAATGACACACAGCCTCACTGTTGCTTGCCTTTGAGCCACGGATGGAATCGAGAGGGCGACTGTTATTGTTTTTGGCGCGATTTACTTCCTCTAATGAGTAGTCAAACTCCTGTTTTAGAATTTCCAGTTTGACATAACGAACAGAACCTCAACAATCGTTTCCCGAGGCCGCAATAAATATTGCGTTTACTCAAAGAAGAGAATTTAACTTGACTCCCGGTTCCCGTCCGTGGTCTAAATGCCACCCACAAAAAAGAAAATGTCGTTGCACGCAAGCGTTGAGATGGTGGGAACTTGTGTCTTATCGCATTTTCAATGAGTTACTACCCCCAGTAAAACATAAATCCTATCAAGAATGTGTTTACTGCATGTGAAGGTAGCAAAAGTGCTACTCAAGTGAACGGAAGTGTTGGTTGGACGAAAAAGAGACAAACGGAAGTGTTGGTTGGACGAAAAAGAGACAAAGCTGGAAGTCTGGGGACGAGACTCCAGTTGAGACCGCCATTTTAAATGTTTTGAATCCGTCCCAAATGAAAGACACATTGTTCTTAGCTTCGGGAGATTGTAGCGCTAGCTAACTCAAAGAAAAACGGAAACATTGAAGCTAATAGTATTAACTTTATCTCAAAACTGACTTTTGTTTCAAAACATCTTCCAATAGTGTGTTTTGTGCTTCAGATCGAATGTATATTGCTTTCAATGTTTTGTATGTGGTTCGTGACCCTTTGGAAAAGTAGTTTCCCACGAAACCCCCCTACCCCTTGGAAATTACTGCCCTTTAACCCCCCCTCTCCCTCGGAATTTCCAATGGTCTTCCGTGGTGGGGGTATGGATATTTTCTGGAACCACATTCGTTGCCATGGTAACGTTATTTTGGAGGAAAATGTGACGTGAGAAATCTATGATGGGTACTATCCTGGCCAAGGTACTACCCTGGCCAAATTTTGTCTTGATATGATTACCCTAACTGTATCTAAAAACAGAATATGTTTATTTGTTTGAAAAAAGGAGAAACTATTTCGAGCCCCCTAAAGTTGACTAAAGTTTAGATGATGATGATGATGATGATAATAATAATAATAATTGTTGCAGGGGCCTTTGGAAGTGTTACTAAAGAACTTGGCTTGAAAAACTGGGGGTAAGTGTTAGAATTGAACTGTTACAGAAGACTATGCTATTACGAATTTAGGGCACTATTCTAAGGAAGGTGCTTGATTTAAATTTGTTATCACTTGCTCCCTTGGGATGTATGTCGGCATGAGAACAGCCTGAGCTCAGAGCTAGATGGATGATAATAATAATAATAACAACAACAACAACAATAAAAGTAATCATAATACAAACCTGCTCCCATTTCTTTAGCTTTTCTGGGTTCATTGTCCATGGGATTTGTAGACACACTGGGTTCTCATCCATTTTATCGAAATTTGGGTTGTTGGCAGCCACAGTAAAGAAAAACTCTCGCCACAACAGCTGCCCATATAAGGAAATTGGAGGATCTTTGCCTTTGACCTAAAAAAAAAACAAACAAAATTGAAGTTTTTGGGCTTGTGATTTCCATCTATATTTTGCTTTAAATGGCCAGTTCCTGGCCGCTTTTTGGTGATTCCATACATTCATGAATCAAGTGCACTGTTTGAACCAGATGCATGCTTTATTCCTGCTTAATGAACCTGGCTTGTATGGTAATCGAAGGCCTTAAAAAGAGCTTTTTTGTAGTATTGTTTCCTTATAAAGGGCTTTCAAAAATTGCAGCCACCCAAAACCACTGACTACTTTTTTAATGGTCTATTTATATTTTCTCAATGATTTACAGCTTTCAAAATTGAAATATTACCTAGGATATAAATTAGGGACCGCTTAGTTTCATGACATAGCCTAAAAGAACTTACTGTATATGTTTACCCAGCTCTTTTAAACAACTATGAATATATACATTAGTATATTATGTTTTTTATACTCTGTCAATGGTAATTGTCTTTCTGGTGGGACAAACCCCCTATAAATGTCCAAAACTCTTAGGATTTGAAGCCTGGTTCCATTTTGTGTAGAAGTCCATCTTCCATTTTAATTATATGCAAAGCGTGAGGCAGCCAAGGAATGTGAGTCTGATATGCTAGGGATGTTAAATCAGTTCAATTATTAGGGTTAGCTTGGGGTTGTTTTTTGAAGTCATTATTTTAAACTACTCATATTGTCTCAGTGGCTGAATGAGGCATATGCCTGTGAGGCATGGTAAATCAGCAATAATATTAGGGCTAGGTTAGTCTTTGTGGTTAATTGTATATAACTATTTGTTAAACCTTCTTGCCTCTCATATCGTCCAAACATTTGACGTATTTTAATGGAATATTATTGAGGCTACAGGTGACCTGGCCTTGATATACTGTAATTATTAGACCTCAATTATTATTGTTAATGTGCTTTTGTAATTAACAGACAATTTCTCGCACACCAAACAAAAAAAAGGTTTTCTATGTGAAGGATGTGAACACCTGAAGGATCTTTTAATTTTTTTTTTTTGTAACCTTCTATGCCATTTATACCAGTTTACATGTGCCCCACTCTTGCTTTAACTCCTCAATTTCATAGGCAGCCAATGCTATTCCCATAGTCATTAATCTCCCTTCTGGGCTGAGGAGATCACAGACCTATATAGGAAACATGGCTTAAAGACCAATGACTCATTAAGTTTATAAGGCTTACTGTAATTTGCAAAACAAAACTAAAATGCAAATCTGTATTTTGTGAAATGAA
>OX421445.1:17556330-17558830 GCA_949126865.1 Montipora capitata
TTGAAATAACTAGCACAAAGGTAGTTAACAATCAAATATTTTAATAAGGTGTCATCCAAACTCCAGTGAACTTACAAGTGCCGTTGAGTCTACAAGCACATGGAATTTACCGCATATGATTCGCTATGTCGAGTCACATGATAAAAGGTTGCGTGACATAATAACGTTACAGAATGCATGATAATTTCCCTCACAGATGACCAGATGTGTGCATAAAAAATGTCATGTGACCAATTCACCCTATTGCTAGTGGAGATCCTAGCATAGCATAGATTTTCTTTACGTTAATAATAATTTTGCAAAATACAGATTTGAGTTCATTTCGCAAAGTGCAGATTTTCATTTCGTTTTGTTTCGTTGCGTTTCATAAATTACAGGAAGCCATTTATAACTCATTAACTATAACACATGAATAACTTGATCACTTAATAACTTTGCATCAAGAATTACCTTTTGGTAGAGCTGTGTTAGTCTGTGATAAAATAGTCTAGGTGATAGGCATCCAAATCTTAGATAAGGACTCAATCCTGTGGGGCTTGGAAACAAACTGTTTGGGGTGACCTTAGGTCTTTCAAAACTTGCTATCCAGGCCTGTGAAGAAATGTGATGAAAGTACTACCATTTATTATTAACATTTTTTTGCTAATCAAAGACTGAGAAGAAAGTTAATAATCCTTCCCCACCTGAGAGATTTTACTCTGTCTAATATTACCAGACCATTTTACTCGTCAATTGAGGATGCTTCAAGTGTGAATGGGTTAACAACATCTAGATCCACCCAAACCCATGTTCCCTTTAACAGTCTCTAGGTCCAGTCAAAAACTGGTAGTAGTCAGCACTTTTAAGTGGTGGTAAAAGTAGGTAGTACATGTAGGAGCAGTAATATTTGATCATGTGATAGTCACAGGGAACGTCCTCTGTTATCCTCTTTCTCCCAACTGGACTGCGAAGTCCAAAGTTTCAAGAAGCGGTCTTTATTATTAATAGTATGGCCACGCTGATCTGAATTAGGAACTCGAGACAAGTGATCCAAAAAGGTCCTTATTATAATGTATGTCAAATAAAATAGTTGTACCTTTCTCTCTAGATGTCTGTCTAGTCTTATTAAGGCCTCTGTTTCTCCACCATGCCAAACTTCAGCCGAGAGCTTTGATACATCCAGACCTAATTCCTTCAAAGAAGGGACCCCAAACTTTTCCTCATGATCTTCAGAGACTGGAGTACAACAGCCTGCCAGGAAATGTACATTTAAGGTTGGGCAGGGGTGCTCTGGGCAACCCAGAGACTGTACAATTGCCAGAAATTTCTTGTAGGTAAGAGGTGCTGTCCCACTGTTGTTTTTAATGATTCTAAAAGGAAAAAACATCCTATTGCTTGTTGATAATTGTTGCAATGTGAACTCAGCCTTAAAGGATAAGTTTTTTTTTATTTGTTAGGTTTAAAGAGAGATGTTGGATACCTAACTTTATTGCAAATGTGACTCCATAAAAGCATCGTCAAAAGATTAACCTATATTTTTAGCACTGTTCCATTGAATTTCAAAAGGCTACTGAAGGGAAGGAAAGACTGGGGAAGTCCTCAATTGTTGCCATTTGCTACTTAGCCTGCATGGTTGGTAGGAAGCGAAGAAGAAAGGAAGGGTACACCTGCAAAGATGCTATTGTTTTTCCTGTTTTTTTACGCTCGGATTCTGAGTGTAAAAATCGTGATTGGCTAGAATTAAATCTGTGTCAATCACCAACCTAATCCCCTCCTCTGATTGGTTGAATTCAGTGTCACGCTGCTTTCGAGCTCTCGAGCAAATAATCTAAAATCAACCTTATTTGCCACCAACGTTTTCTTTTTGATCTGACGCAAAGTGTTTGGATAGATATTCGAAATTTAATTTTCCTTATACATGTATATGAATTGCAAACAAGTTGTGGAGTATTTTCAGAATATTGATTCCAGCCACATTAATTTTCTTAGTCGTTCAACCCATACAACACCAAACAATTCCTTCTTCAGCGATGGTCTGAACAAATTCACACAAGAGTTGTTGAGCCATATTCCGTGCAGTAAACTCCTTTCTCAAACTCCACACACGTCGTTGAAAAATTGCTCCTTTTTTTGGCGACCACGTTTTGTTTTGCTCTACTCCATGAAATTATTTGGGAAAAAGTTGCCGTAAACAACATTCCTGCATGGAGCAATTTTACCACGAATGTTTTGATTGGATGCCATTTGACAGTTTTAGAGATTTCGCAGCTGCCTTATGTATGCATATTAATTAGGGGGCTGAACGGGAAAAACGATTGTGTCCTTGCCGGCATTCCCTCCCCTTCTTCCTCGCGTAAACTCCTCATTCTCCCTTCTCTTTCCCTTCGAATGCCTGCACCGCAAGCTATTTGCTACCTTGTCTTCCCTTCTAAATTTAAGGTGTTTGAGAGATGAATGCAAGTTCATTGAGATGATTGTTTAATTTTTGATGTTGGTAATTCCAGGGTTTGTTTTGCACAGC
>OX421445.1:17571330-17583830 GCA_949126865.1 Montipora capitata
AAAAGTCGAAAACATGAAACAAAAGTTTACACCAATACTGGTTTAAACGATATGCTTCCGTGAAGCATATACTGGGTTGCCTGTGGCACGTGTTACAGAAAATCAGAAGGCACTGAATTGTGTCGTATTGAACTACAGCATTCCAGTCTTCGAAGAATAACAAATAAAAGAGAAGCGAGAAACATTGGCTTCTGGGCTGATATGTTGATAATTTTCAAGTTCCCTCACAACTTCTTTACACCACAAGTGTGCCCTCTGAGCATCTGACTGCTTTGTAATATTAAAGTTCACTGAAGTTCAGCTCTTTCGGGCGGGGTTAGTGTCAGGATGGGAGACCAAAACAATAAACCCCTGGTAAAACACAACCATCTGACCGAAAATACTATTAACGCTAACAAATGCGAACTCAGCAAGGTACAGATTTTGTTAGCTTGCTTTATGCAAAACAAATATTGATGCAAAAGCAAATAACTATTGATACACAGTTTGTAGAAAGAGCAGGAGGAAGTTTCCGGGACGGTCGATCGAGAATAAAATATTTACGACATGAAAACAACATTAATTTTGAACCGTGAATATAGAATATAAGAAGTTACGATCAGCGACAAACATTTTGGGAGATTTTTGCTACGTTCAAATAAATCGCAAAATCGAAAGTGACATGGCCGGAATTCAGCGGGCGCCGTGATTAAGTTACCGCGGCATGTTTACTCGCCAAACAGTGAAGCATCTGTGTCAAATGATGGCAAGATACCGGGTTTTTGTAAGTTTCTTTTTCTGTCAAGTGTTATAAAGTTTGACAATGAAATGAGCGAAGTCAAAACAAAGATCACAATCGCACAACTCTTGTTTATGCAAAGTCAAAATTTACTCTCCAAGACGCGTTCGACGTTATTTATCACCAGGTAATTTCATCATTTTGGAAATGGCAGCTACTTTATTATTCATCTGCGTCACAATTTTTCACTGATTTTGGGGCTCATTTTGTTGAAACTCAAGCAAGCTTCCAACAGGCCTGTGAACCCTTCCTGCTTACAGAGCAATACTAAAAAACTTCTCCCATATCACAGTTCAACCTTAAGCTCGGAAATTCAATACACAACATGATATTATAATTCACAAAGGCAGAAAATACCACAGAATCCTTTTCCAGCGAAAAAATTATTGAAACAAACAACATATTTGCTCTTAGAGGCGAGAACCTCTTCCTATTTCATTGCGTGCGTGAAGGCAAGAAACTCAATCGAGTCAAATTACCATGTACTTCAGGTAAATAAAGCTCACTTTGATTTCGGCTCGACGGGCGATAGATTGTTGTCGAAGTCCATTACTCGTCGCTTTTAAGATTCCACCGCCTGTATATCCAATTGACCTGCCATTCATGAGCTTCATAAGGGTATATTTTGTTCAAAGATCCACTAAAACGCCATTCGCGTTTAATGACTTTCGACGCCATTGCCGGTTAAGTTAATTATTCTACTGTGTCCACCAGAGAAATCTACGCATTCCCCACTACCCTCTCGATCCTAAGAAAATACGCGCAGAAGGCTCTATGCACAAAGCCACCACTAAGCAGGGGAGTGACAGGCAAGATTTTACCGACACGGAAAAAAATAAACGAGATGCTTCCATGAAGCATACACTGGGTTGCCTGTGGTACGTGCTACAGAAAATCAGAAGGCACTGAATTGTGTGGTATTGAAATACAGCATTCCAGTCTCTGAAGAATAACAAATAAAAGAGAAGCGAGAAACATTGGCTTCTGGGCTGACATGTTGATAATTTTCAAGTTCCCTCACAACTTCTTTGCACCACAAGTGTGCTCTCTGAGCATCTGACAGCTTTGTAATACTAAACTTCACTGAAGTCAAGCCCTGTTTCGCGGGGTTAGTGTTAGGATGGGAGACCAAAACAATAAACCCCTCATAAAAACAGAAGCATCTGACCGAAAATACTATTAACGCTAACAAATGCGAACTCAGCAAGGTACAGATTCTGTTAGCTTGCTTTATGCAAAACAAATATTGATGAAAAAGCAAATAACTATTGATACACAGTTTTCAGAAAGAGCAGAAGGAAGTTTCCCGGACGGTCGATCGAGAATAAAATATTTACGACATGAAAACAACATTAATCTTGAAGCGTGAATATAGAATATAAAAAGTTACGATCAGGGACAAACATTTTGGGAGATTTTTGCTACGTTCAAGTAAATTGCAAAATCGAAAGTGACATGGCCGGAATTCAGCGGGCGCCGTGATTAAGTTACCGCGGCATGTTTACTCGCCAAACAGTGAAGCATCTGTGTCAAATGATGGCAAGATACCGGGTTTTTGTAAGTTTCTTTTTCTGTCAAGTGTTATAAAGTTTGACAATGAAATGAGCGAAGTCAAAACAAAGATCCCAATCACCCAACTCTTGTTTATGCAAAGTCAAAATTTACTCTCCAAGACGCGTACGACGTTATTTATCACCAGGTAATTCCATCATTTTGGCAATAGCAGCTACTTTATTATTCATCTGCGTCACAAGTTTTCACTGATTTTGGGGCTCATTTTCTTGAAACTCAAGCACGCTTCCAACAGGCCTGTGAACCCTTCCTGCTTACAGAGCAATACTAAAAAACTTCTCCCATATCACATTTCAACTTAAGCTCGAAAATTCAATACACAACATGATATTATAATTCACAAAGGCAGAAAATACCACAGAATCCTTTTCGTCTCGACGGGCGATAGATAGTTGTCGAAGTCCAGTACTCGTCACTTTTGAGATTCCTGCCCAGTTTATCCGATTGACTTTCCATTATTGAGCTCCATAAGGGTATATTTTTTTTAAGGATCCACTAAAACGCCATTCGCGTTACATGACTTTCGACGCCATTGCAGGCTAAGGTAATGATTCTACTGTGTCCACCAGAGAAATCTACGCAGTTCCACTACCCTCTCGATCCTAAGAAAATACACGCAGAAGGCTCTATGCACAAAGACACCACTTACCAGGGGAGTGACAGGCAAGACTTTTACCGACACGGAAAAAAAAAAAAAAACTAAAAAAAAGAAAAAAAATAAAACAAACAAACTAAACGAAGACCTCGACTGGGTTTGCCCATAGGCAACCCAGTAACAACGGCCCCACTAACAGAGGGTGGTCTGCCTGTGTTGGAACGATGCAAATTTCGCGCCAAAATGGTAAACGTATTCAAATCGATGCGATTTCGCCGTTTACACGAGAGATGAGACCATGGTTGTGTTTTCACTAGGCCGATTAACTAGCTGAACATTCTTTCTAGGCTTTTTTTACAAACCGACTTTTACTAGCTAAAAGTGACAACTGTTTTCACTGTGAAATTTAACCCACAATCTAAGCCGCTAACTCAGAGGATTCAAATTGCAAAAGCGCGCCATAATAAAAAAATGAAAGGGGCCGTAGTGCTTGGAATGACTTCTCTTGTGATTACTGGATTATTTTCGCTGTATTTTTGACAAGTAGAAGGAGTTTTATTCAGCCAATGAGGCTTATGTCCTTACAAATAAGGAAGATGCGACGAAATGTTTTAAATAATTCTGTCAATCCAACAATGAAACAACATTCAGCGCCATAGGCGCAAGACTACATATGTGTAGGCTTATCCAAGACCACAATTCTGGTTTAAGGACCTGGTCGAAGAAATGGAGAATCCAGTGGGTCGGGGGATTGTAAATCGAAAGAAACGACTGTTGAAATCGTTTTCCTTTTTGAATTTCTCAAGCTCAACCACGAGGGACTTGTCTGGAAAGAGGGAAAGTGACATCACCAGATTATTTGACAGGCTTCTGTCAAGACGCGCGGCCCGATTGGCTGCGGTGTTTATCAGGACAAGTTATACCATCTCGCGAGGTAGTATAACTCTGCGTGAATTTCCGCTCATAAAGGCGAGAAAATCCCTTGTTTTTGCTTGTGAAAACAGCTTGCATTTTTAACTAGCCAAAACCAAGACGAGGTGTTTTCATTGTATTTCCGGACTTTTCCGGCTTTATCTAGTTAAAATTGTCCTAGTGGAAACACAACCCATATCGTTTTGAAAACGCTCCAATTTTGGCAGCGTTTTCAAATCGACCTGGTTTCGCCAACAGCCTCGATCGGTGTCGTGTAAACAGAAGGCGTTTTCGATGCGGTTGAATAGTCTCTTTTCGGGGTGAAAAAAGCCTGGGCCACGCCCTGGTTGATCTTCTTTTGGTAGTTTAAGTCAAAATTTCCGACGAGCATCCCCTCCCCGCGCCGGGAATTGGGAATTGGGAGCCACCTTCCTGGGGGATTTTTTAAAATTTCATAATTTGTAAAGGTATGAGGGAGCCTGGGTTGGAGATTTAGCGGGAGTTTGGATCCAACTTCTCCTCAAACGCGGGAAAAATCCAAAATGGCTGCTTTTGGTTTCGTGTAGCTGTACAAAATCATGGCTAATAAGCCGTACTTTTCAGCTATACCATTGAGATTTCATTTTAAATCCGCATGAGACAATTGGCAGATGGAAAGTAGTCAGAATGAGGACGTACATAGCAGAATTTCAAAGGTACTAGACGCTCTTTTGGAGATTTCAGAAGCAAAGGTGGTGTTGCAAAATGACATTGTGGATGATCATGACAGAATTCGAGTTGATTCCTTGTTATCTTCCGTTGAGTTAAATACTTCTAAATTACACGAGCTAATTGTGGGAAGAGACAAGAATATTTCAAAGGACTCAGGGAATACAAGCCTAACAGAGGTTTGTGACATAGCATTTGTCTCCATCTGATATAGTGATACAGATGGACATTCCATTTATAATCCGAACCCCCCCTATCGATGAGGTCCATCAGAATTCCACTGGTAGGAATCTTTTTCAAAGGCACCGACAAAAAAGTGAAGGGGTAGGAAAGGTTTTTTCAAAGGGTTCTGACAAAAATCCGACCAGTAGGAATCTAATCATCCTTGGGGGGGGTTCGGATTATAAATGGGGTGTCCCAGAGTTACAGAGTACATAACAACTACGTCTTTCGTTTCGAAAATACAGCATTTTGAATTTCTGAATTGTTACCTTGCGTGACACTGTGATACAAAGCTAAGCTGTCTAGTTGAAAAAATGTCTATCCCTATGAATGTTAGTAGTTTGAGCGTTTCAAGTACATTAGGAGATTTGCTCATACAAATGTATTTTATCTCACGAGTGAAAAGTATTAGGGCGCTGTCATTACAAAGTGAGAGCTCTCCAGATACTACGATATTCTGTACACCAGTATGGTGGCTGAGGCCCCATAACTAAGGAACAGTGTACCACACAGACCCGAGAATATTGGAGAGGTGATTTATGAATTTGTCTCCTACAACATTCCAAGTTCTTGGCTTTTTTCATAGAATGGTTTTGATTTTATTTTTTTGTTGCGTGACAGGGAAATCGATCTACAGAGAACCATTAGGCGATGAAATCCAACAAGTTGTTGCAAACTTTAGATTCCCTCAGTCCTGTGGTGACATTTTGTTGTCTTTCTTGTTTTCCCAGTCATCTGTTTGCAGTGTCATAATTTTGGATTCTGATTCCAGATTTTGGTTTCTGGATTCTGCAGGTTTTTCTATATGCCTCACAAAACCATTGATAAGTGGAAGCTAAGATGTCAAAAATATTTGACAAGCTTAGCAATATTGAAGAAACAGTAGCTAAGAGAAAACAAATAAAAGCAGATTCATACCCTGAGGCAAAACCAATAATCAAGTGTTAAGGCTATTAATAATATTAATTTTGGTCTTTGTAGGATTCAATGGATATCAGTAAAGAACACAACATGGACGTGAGTTACATTTGTGATGAGACGAAAGACCTGATTGATTTAAGTGACGAGGAACTTGATGGAGCAATGGCTGAGGTGATCATTGACATCTACGGTAGTCATGAAAGTTGTTACGAAGCTTAGGGAAGGGCAATTCAAGCTACAGCCAGTTTTTAAAAAGGCTGAGAGACTTCAGCATAAAATCATTTCCTATTTCAGTGCATTTTTAAAACAAATGAAGATGTTTCCTCCTCCTCTTCTCCTATGAAACTACTTTGTCCAAATGTTTCATTACTGAGATAATTTCATATTTAGCTACCAGCTTGAAATTGAGTACACGGACAAGACATTAGTTGTCAAATGAAGTTTGAGTCCTTAATGTAGTTGTGTGCTTTTTGTTCAGCTATTCTTCTCACTCCTACCTTCTTATGCCATGGCAAACTACGAAGAGTGCACATGAGTAGTTTACAATAATACTGGTGTGGACTACTCCGTAGGGTGAAAGGATCTTTAATATTACAATAATCGAAAAACGAAAATGAACACACAACTTAATAGAACTACAAGAATTTAGAAAAAACTTATTAAGAGAAAACAACGACTACTATTTATACGATTACATTAAATATTCCGGTCTAGCCTGTGATAAAATGAATACATTACATACTACGATTCTCAGTTGAGTATGACACTAGGGAAGTTTGGTGACAAAGTTTCAGTGTTAAAGTTACCATGTTGTCAAGGGCAACTTGATTCGTTTCCAAGGGTAACTTTTCGGGGTTTCACATCATTTAACTGGTAACGGTTGACTGTCAGTTTGAATTTAACCGTTACCATCTGTAGATTTTGGTGGGCTCATCGCTCACTCGTGCCGTCAAGGCCCTAAAAGTTACTCTTGGAAACCAAGGAAGTTGCCCTTGACAGATGGTAACTTTAACGCTGAAACTTTGTCACGAAACTTCCCTGGTGTCATACTCAACTGAGAATCGTAGTAAACCCTGAGAGGGGTACTCCAGTTCGCAACAGGCGGGGATTATCACTGTATCTTTTAGGGGTCAAAATCAGGGATCTGGTAGCTTTTAGGGTGTCGAAAAGGTTTTTGGGCCACCAAAGTCTAAGCTAGTATCTTTTTGGGTATCTTCAAAGATAATAACATATTCAGGGCTCGAAATTAACGAAAAAATCCAGTGGTATTTTGCGACAAGATACGAAAATTTGGTCGCAATTTCGCAAATTTTAGTCGCAAAATCGCTGCGCTGCATTTTTTTGTCAGCGGTTTAGCAAAAAAATATGTGCTTGCAATACTTGTGTGTAAAGAAACTGCTGAAAATGGCGAATGATAGAAGGAATGGACGTAACATCTACAATTCCTTCAGAGAAAATTCACAGCGAGAAACAAAATAATTTTGTAATTTATTTATTTATTTATTTATTTATTTATTTAAGCAAAAGTAGCAGCAAAGTGGCAACTGCTAACCCTTTTGTTTCGAAAGAGCGAAGGTGACAACAAGTCGCAAATTTGCGACTTCTCCAGATATTTTGGTCGCAAAGGGAAAAATTTAGTCGCAAATGCGACTGTATTGGTTGCAATTTCGAGCCCTGATATTACATAATAATAACAGCAACGACAGCTTTTAAATTTGCTTTTATCATTTATATTTATATACATTATATTCATTAAATTTAATTAATATGTCCAATTATTAACATGTAACTAAACTTGTGGTATCTTTTAGGGGTAAAAATCTTATGTTGCCATGCCCACCTTTGTAAGACTCCAGTATTGTTTAGGCATATTTGCAGGCGCGTAGCGTCCTATACGCAAATACGCACGTGCGTACTTGAAGTTATCAGAAAATTTTGAAATTTTAAGCAATTGTTTCTATTTTTAACTTTTACTTGTACGCAACCAAGATTTCCTTATGAAAACACCACTTTGATTAAATTCTAAAAACTAAAACAAAAGCTATACCATGTTCTCACCTAGTTTTGCATGGTACTTTTTTTTACACTAAGCAATGCAGTGTTGTTTGGTCAGCGTGCAACAAAAAGGCGAAGTTTCAAAGGAGCGACGTTCCAAGAACGTTCTTGACAAAGGAGCGGCGTTCTGAGAACGTTGTTGGTAATTCCAGTCAAGCTAGCGCAACCAAAACAATGTTTTGTTTGCGCCAAGGTTGCTCAAAATAAGGGCAAGACGTTTTGTTCTTTGCTTGTATTCACACAACTTTTTCGAACAAGAAATAAAAAACGCAGTATTTTTCGCTTAGTTTACTTAGGTTTCTAGATCATATGTACTTGTGCGTACTTGAAAAAATGACCACGCTACGCGCCTGATTTGTGAAAATTTCCGACGATCATCCCTGCCCTACGATATATGGGAGTCCCCCCCAACCCCCCAGGACATAAACTAACTAAAGAACTAATGATCTGGTGACAAAAGGTAGAAGCACAACAATACGAACTTAAGAACAATGTGCAATAATGTAACTACTGGAAACTTTCCAATACTCCTACATTTCTTTTATTCTTAACCCATCAACTCCTGAAACTACCCCATTGACGAGTGTTACGAGTTCGAACGTTTTGAGGAAAGGTAGTTTGCAAACTAAACTGAACGCAGGGTTGTCGAAACAACAACAAGAAGATTTATTCCAAAGTGAACGTAGTTTCCACGTAACAACACGTACTTGACAAACTTACATGGCCTCCGCCAACTTGAATAAACACTGCTTCTGTCAAACTTGACTAAACACGGCTATCGCCCACTCTCTTCACTTGTAAAAAACTAGTTAAAAAACTCCGCTTGTACTCGTCTACTTATATACTCTCACAATAAGCTTCTAGAACTTTCTGAAATAGTAAGCCATCTAATTATAGAAAGATTACAAAACACACCGATTTAGAAACGCTTACGCACGAACCTAAAAATAAACAATTTGTTTATTTTTAGGTTCGTGCGTAAGCGTTTCTAAATCGGTGTGTTTTGTAATCTTTCTATAATTAGATTGCTTACTATTTCAGAAAGTTCTAGAAGCTTATTGTGAGAGTATATAAGTAGACTACTACGAACTCTCACGAAGCTTCTAGAAAGTAACGCTAGTCACGCAATGCTATTTTTCGTAACAACGAGTAAATTTGACAGGCGTCAGACAGAGTAAAATCTATGAGTATCACTCTTATGGGTGAAAGTGTTTAAGTCCAATCTGAAAATAGTGCACCCACCAAATTTACAGTTCATGCTTACATGTAATTAAAGTTTGGGCAATTAAAAGGATGTTTTTCATATTTCAAGTCGAGACCTCCTATGGGCCTTATTCGCTTGGCATCCATATTGGGCATAGAAAACAGATTTTGTACCGGGAGCCTCGTATTGAAATGTTTGGGAACAAGTTTCGGTCGGGCAAAACAAAAGCTTTCAATCTCTCGGGACTCAACATGACTGCCGTGTGATTAAGGCCCATCACATTAATTTTTTTTTCAACTTTGGATATAAAGATATTTCTGGAAGTGGAAGTGAACACCCACAGATCTTTCATCATATCTAGTTGTGGTAGACAAAATGAAGATATCTAGAAGAGAGAAGGGACTGTAAAATGTTGCAGATTATTAAGGCATGCTTGAGCACTGCTTTTAGCTACAGACGTCTATTACCATATGCTTGTGTAGGTTACTGACTGTAAGTTACCTTCATCACTTTTACATGTACTGAAAGAATCTCTTTGTGTTTATTGCTGTGATCGGTAAAGGTTGATATAGAGGAACTCTGCAACCAAAGCCAGGTGGAACCGGAGACTTCTGAAGATAATCACAAGGATGCTCAGGACAAATTAGCACCAACTCATGGTAAATGATGAATAAATGAGTTAATAGAGCAATGTATCGCTGAACAAACAATTACCAGTAAATTATGTAAAGTTTTGTAAGCTTTGCTAGAATACAAGTATTTAAGATCAGATTAAAACTGGTTTTAAAGGCCAAGGGAATGTCATTTTCAAAAGACTGGTAGTTCTCAAAGACTCAATGATGATGCATCTTTTTCCAACAGAGACTACTGAAATTAAACCCGATATTGAGTATATTGAGGTCCTGAAGAAATTCTTTGGACATAGCAAGTTCAGGCCGTAAGTAAAGAAGGAATCTCTTAAGTTTTAAAGTCACTGGTATTAATGTTACAGGCAAAACCTGTGGCTGGGAATTAAATACTGCTTAAAACCAAAAATTATATTAGCACATGGAGGTGAGGCATTTGGATGGTAATCACCTCATTGAAAGCTATGTCATTTAGGAAGTTATATCTTACCTTTTAGTATGCAGTGGAAGATAATCAATGAAGTGCTCAATCACAAACGAGATGTCTGTGTTGTTATGGCAACAGGTCAGTTGTATATGAAGGCTTAACGACAGCACAGACTCTGTGCAATGTTATTAGTTCTGTGAATGGTGGCTTCTTGTGGTATAAATTGTGATTAGTCATCCTTTAGAGATAGAAGACTACAGTAACTTCTCCTATGACACGAATTTTAATTGAAACAACTTGGCTATCAGAACCCGGGTGTCTCGAAAACGAAGATGAAGACCCTAAGATCCCTAAGACCCCTTAAAGATGCCAAAAACTCGGAAACAAATAAAGTACCCTCAAACCCTCAATTTGGCTAACATTAAGCCTAAAAACCAGCTGCTAACTAGTGGACCTCTTACCACTGTGTGCTAAGCCTGCATACAAGCTCTTGTGTTTGGGGTATGTGTTATGAAAACTATGGCTAAGCCCCCAGAGTCTTAGTTTTTGTACTACGAAAACTAAGACCCCTTGTAAACAGTGGAAATAATTGGAACGAAACCCAGAAAAACTTACCTCTAGTCAGATATTTGGGTGGTGGATGTTGTCTCCATATAAGCTCTTATCACTTTGAGTGTTGCGTGACAGACAAATACAGTGACATTTGTCAATTCTTACTTATTGGTACGGAAACTAAAGATAGGGTGTTCTTAAATAATGAGAAACTCAGTGTGTTAACCCTTTGGCTGTAACCACTAAGAAAGTGATACATAATTATTATTTTGTCAGTACACATTTGTTATAGTTCTACTTTCAGTATCAAAACAAGTCCAGTGCATATACATATAGAGTTATTGTGCATGCATTCATGCATTCACAATTTAGCCGTTCATTGTAAGTCGCACCCGACAATGAACGGATGCCATAGATGCCATAGGTTTATCCCTATTATTATGTCTGATAGGGGACTAAAAGGGAGGGATAGGAAAAAGTTTCTGGTAGACTTGAGGCTACTAAGGTAATGGTTAATACAACTAGAGCTGTTTGGTCCATTTAAAGAGAAAAAGACCCTACCTGCATCAAATCCAGCCTATGGTCCTGGAAGATGGAAATTGAATAAAGTGTTTATTTGCAACCACTGTGTAGTCCCTAGGCAAGAAATTGATGATTGTACGATAACAATAGGCCTTTTGCAACAAACGATAACATGGTACAAATTCCGCGAGACCTGAACCAGTCAAGCTTGACTTGCCTTTGTTTTAATGTCCCAGTGGGGGAATAATAATGAGCTTGCCCTCCAGCATGGCAGATTTTGTACCATGTGATTGTTTGTTGCAAAAGGCCTAAAACTATTATTCCACTTAGTGGGCATATTCAGTATGCTTTTTTCCATATTACTGACAGGGATAGCGTTAACGCAGAAATCGTGCATTTTTACGCAAATAAACTGATAAAAGTCCATTGGACAGTTTTGTTTTTCAAGTTAATATGAATTTCTATAACTATTACTCCTTAGTTTGGGTTCAGACTGTTTGCAAATGTTCAGAAATTTTGTAGCCATTACTGCTTTTTCCAGTCTACTGGTAGTAAATGCTATTGCTTGCTTTAGGATATGGCAAAAGTTTGTGCTACCAGTTTCCATCTTTGTACACTGGAGGAACAACTGCTGTCATATCACCCTTGATTTCACTCATGGAGGATCAAGTAGCCAAACTAAAGTAGGTGTTTGTGAAACTGAGAAAACTATAGAGGATGTAGAAATATTCTTGAAGTGTTTAATCGTGTTATCATTAGCAAAAAGGAAATGATTCGTAAAAATCAAAGGCTCTATGCACAGCAGTCTGTCAGTGTGATAGGATTTGAGTGGATTGTTGTGTGGCCCATATTGTCCAATGTTTTGCTGTACATGACTGAGTTAAAAATCAAAAGCAAACGGCAGCGGTTGTTACTTTGTGATTTGGAGGTTTGCATTTGTGTCCTAGAGTTTCAATTTTTTGCCACAATCAACATTAAATTTTGTTCTTTGAGTTAGACTTCAGAATGATTGCTATAATTTATTAAGTACAGAATTTCTGAAAGTCATAATTTATTTGAAATCTGGAGAGAATTTTGAGTCTTGAAATGATCCTGCATTGAGTACTATTTTAGCAGTAGCATTATCAAAGCCTGAAAAGCACAAGCTTGAATGGATTTTGAATCAAAACCTTTGCCTTACCGGACCAGTGCTCATGATAGGTCATGGGTTGTGATCCCAATTTTTCTGGCTTTGATTTCGCTGCAGCTAAACCAGCACCACAATCATTTTCAATGTTAAATTGGTTGCTTATAGTTTTGGTGCAATTTTATCTTGCAGGCTTTATAAAATTCCTGCTTGCTATCTTGGTTCTGCCCAAAGCAACAATGCCGAAGCAAAAGCAGGGGTTTTGAGGTTAATATAGTTT
>OX421445.1:17591330-17593830 GCA_949126865.1 Montipora capitata
CAATCAGGGAAGAGGAGTGGCTGGGTGACTCTGATCTTTCTTACACATAGTAGTTTTCCTCATCGATCGCCATAGCTGTGTAGTGTGTTCAACAGGGAAAGTTTCTTGAGGAAAGTTTCAGAACAAAACGTTAACAAAGCTGGAAAAATTACAAGCTTTAGCACAGCTACAAGCAGCAAACACTCTTCGATAAATGTTTACGGTGGATCTTTCGAAGGTATCATAAATGTTTATTGCTGATACGCGATGCACGACTTTCAAGTTCTGCACCTTTGCTCACTAACTTGTCTACTACACAACGCCAAGCTCACCTTTTACATCTCCATGTTTGTTGCACTGCTTCTGAAACTTTCCTTGAGAAACTTTTCCCCTTGAACGTGCTACGCAACTATTGAGATCAATGAGGAAAACTACTTTGTGTAAGAAAAGATGAGAGTCACCCGGCTGCTCCTCTTTGCTGAATGGCCACAAAAAAGAATTGTAGCCAATCAGAAGCAGGGAATTTGAATGCTTCTGGAACTGGTTTGGTAAAAGTAAATGCCCAGGGGCTCTTCCTGTTCTTGTAGTGAACTTTCACCACAAACACTCTATTGTCCTAACTAGCTGCCTCTGGGTCTCCGAGGATGAGTATAAACCTACTGTTGTCGTTGACAAAAAAACTTTAAAACCCATTTAAATGCAATGATTATTTAAAGAAGTTAATGACTAAGAATACCTGTGTTGCTAGTGGTCAATGGTTGGTTTGTAGGCACATGACAGTAGTTACCGGGTTTTCAATATTAACCGGTGGCTGGTGAAATTGGCCGTTTATTGCCTGTAAACTTGCCTTGGAAGTTACCCCAAATTTTACAAATAACATGAGGAATATTCGCACAGAACACGAACCTTGGATCCGGAAAGTTTTGCTCATGAAAAACACAAGAGACGCCTAAATTCTGAGTAATCTCGGCAGCGATTTCTATTTCCCTGCCTATGTCAATGATCTAGCACCCACATTTTTGAGGCAGGAGTCCAGCAGTCTAGTACTTGGTATAAGTTGTCTGATTTGCTAATTACATGTGAAGCTTGACCAGATGACATTTGCAATTTAAGGTCTTTTCGGTCACGGCAGATAAAATACATTGCACGCAGCTACAGGTACATAATGCAAAGAAGCCGCCTTAAAGGGGGCTATATCATGATATTTTAGCATCTTTTCAAATCCCATTTTAGTATGTCTTGCCATCAACAGGATTTCAAAAATTTATTCATGTACTCTCTCTGAATAAAGAAGCCAGAATTTAATGATATTAGTGTTGTGTTCAAATACCCTAAATCGTGCTCCAGGATGCAGGAAATGCATTCTAAGAGGCCCAAATTTCAAAATTTTCACAGGGGAGAATGCTTCCAGACCCCCCAACAACCTCGTGCCTTCAGCCTTCACAAAGTGCACCTTATGGTGCACATTGTCCATTCCTCTGCCTACTCCTTAGGTTTTGCGGCCTACTAAAATTCTTATTGAACACACTAAGTTAAGGACGTCATACTCGTGGTGTTTCTCCTGGCAGCGTGAGGAGTTCTGTCCTTCAGTGTGGTTCATAGCGAGCTTGTTTTGGCATCTCCCCCATTCCCTCCCTTTTTTTCTCCACTGATAGTTCAGTGTGGTGGGTGATTGTTTTTTAAATTCCTGGTGTGGAGGCTAATAGCGGGGTTGTGCCATGTTGTGCTAGCTATAGGGGCTTTATTCTGTCTAGCCCCTGTATATCTCAAGCACATTAAGTGTAGTTAAAAAACAAGGGCTTGGTTTTTTATGGGGTCTCAAAAGGAATGAGACATTCATTTTCTGTGTTCTACTTATTACTATGGTAATTCAGTTGTAGAGCTATTCAGTTGTAGAATATATAGAATATATGTACATGTAATTATTTTTTGCCCAGGACCTCACATGTTTTCATTCCTTTCCAAGGTACCTATTGTGGCCCTGACAGCTACTGCCACTCCTGTTGTTAGAAAAGATATTTGTCAGTCCCTGAAGCTAAAGAATGCTAGTTATGTTTGTACAGGGTTTGACAGGTAAGGATCTTTTTGTAAATATGAATAATATATTCTAACAACAACTTAGAAAGCTTTTATTTTTGTGGATGTGTAGAGCAGCTTATGAGAACCCGAAGTAGCAGGATTAGTACCACAGATTTGTAGTGGCAATAGATGAGTATTACAGGCCTAGAAAATGTTCAAATTCTAACTTGCAATTGGGCAAGCAAACTTCATGACCAACTTGTCCAAGTTCCTTCTCTTGCCTTGGCTCATAAAAAAGTACTGTTTATTTTTCTGTGTCTAGACATCCTTTGGATTCTCTATTAGTAATAATAATTAACAATTATTGGACGAGGTTGAGCAAAATATTGTGATTTGTCAGTGGCGAGCAGATCGATTATTTGCCGAAGCCAAAGGCTTAGGCAAATAATTGATCTACAAGACACTGACAAATCACGATATTTTGCGATAACCGAGTTCCATA
>OX421445.1:17598830-17601330 GCA_949126865.1 Montipora capitata
TTAATTTCGTGGCAACTATCCCCACGTGCCCCTCGTGTGCAATAGACAGTACCCGCTGTCTTAAACTACGGGGGATAACGATGCGGGTCCCCCGCAGAACTACTTTGCCCTTGGTACATAGTTCTCCTCTTACTGGAAAATATTGAACTGTTTCTTTGTTATTCCAGTCACCAACACGGATGCACTGTCTGACATCGGAGAGCTCCTTATCGTGATGTGAATGCTCTTCCACCTCCCGTGTCGTCATGGCTTTTGGAGTCGCTGTCTGGGCTACGAATCGCACGTACTCCTCCGCAACGTTCTCTATCCTCTGCCCTTGCTGGTGGTCCCGACAAATCAATCTGGATAAGGCATCTGCTATGTTTTCACTGCCTGGCTTGTATTTGACTGTGTAATCAAATTCTTGCATGCGCAATACCCAACGTTCAATGCGCGCTGGGGGATTTGACTTCTTGGAATACAGAACTTCCAACGGCTTGTGATCTGTTATAAGGAGAAACTTGGTTCCATATAGATAAGTATGAAAGCGCTCGCATGCCCATACGATGGCTAGCGCCTCTCGCTCAGTTTGGCTGTATCTGCGTTCAACGTCAGTAAGGCTGCGACTAGCATACATAATCACTCTGAATTCACCTCCTTGTTTCTGGGCAAGCACAGCACCCAACCCCACTGGGCTTGCATCAGTAATAACATGTGTCACAGCTTCTTTGTCATAGTATCCTAGAAGTTCTGCTCAGGATAACTCTTCTTTCATCTTCTGAAAGGCTGCAGCTTGGGAGGGTCCCCATTTAAACTCAGCACCCTTTTTCATCAACTTTCGAAGCGGTTCTGAGAGAGTTGCGAGATCTGAGATAAATCTTCCACTGTAATTCACCAGACCGAGGAATGACCTGACTTCAGAAACAGATTCGGGTTCTCTTGCATCTACCACCGCTTTCACCTTGTCTGCCGCCACTCCTACCCCACGGCTGGAAAGCACATGGCCCATGAATGTCAATTCATTCATGGAAAATTGGCACTTCTCCAAGTTAAGGGTAAGGCCCCGTTCACGTAGGCACATCATCACCTTTCGCAGTCGCTCGTCATGTTGTTCCTGAGTCGCACCGTGCACTATGATGTCATCCGAGATGTTATGTACTCCCTCAATGTCTTGCAACGTCTGCTGGATGACCTGTTGATACTTTTCTGGGGCTGATGATATTCCAAACATTAGTCTCTTATACCTATACAGGCCTTTGTGTGTAATGAATGTTGTAATTTCACGAGACTCTTCTGACAATGCAATTTGGTGGTACCCCCACCTTAAGTCCAACTTGCTGAACACTTTACTGCGGTTCATGTCTTGAAGCACTTCGTCGATGGTAGGGATAGGGTACCTTTCACGCTCAACTGCACAGTTCGCTTGCCTCATATCCACGCAAAGTCTCACCTCCCCGTTGGGTTTTGGAACAACCACGACAGGACTGACCCATGAAGACGGGCTGTTAACTTTCTCAATGATATCCATGCTTTCCAGCTGATCCAATTTCTTCTCAATCTTGTCTCTTAGACTGAATGGTGGCCTGCGCAGGGGCTGTACCACAGGAGTGGCATCATCTTTAACGTGCAACTTTAACTGGTACCCTTTTAGCTTCCCCACACCTTGAAAACATTCTTTAAATTCTTCCACAATGTCGCTGCTTATCATGTTTATGGGAGTTCCTATTCGGAGAACCCCGAGCTCAGTTGCTGTCTTTCGGCCCAACAAAGGCTGTCCTTTCCCTTCAATCACTACAAATTCAGCTTCACAGGCACTTTTGCACAGGACTACTCTGGTCTCAAAACAACCGATAACTTTCAGAGGCTCACAACACCCATAAGCATACAACTTCCGATCGCATTTCTGGGATTTATATTTGATTTTCTGGGATTTCAGCTCTTCCCATGTCCTTTTATCAATTACGTTAGTGCTCGCACCAGAATCGATAAGCACTTCCACGGGTACACCTCCAAGTTGATCAGTTACCATCCCACCTATGTTTCCACTGTCTACAGTGAATGCATACTCATCGTTGTCGCTGTTAGCTCCGGACGTGCTTTTGCAAATTGAGTTCACACCAAACTTCCCCTTTTTTCGCACATCCTGGGATGAGAAGTTTTCCTGGCTTGATACATTTTTGGTTTGACAAACTGCGGCAAAATGCCCTATTTTATGGCACTTCTGACACTCCGCGTTTCTCGCTGGGCAACATCTATCACGACTGAAATGACCTTCTCTGTCACACCGGTAACACCTGCCTTTCCCTCCACGACTCTTGTATTGGTCAGCGGTTTCCTTATGATAGACGCGATTTACTTGTTGTTCCTCGCCACACATCGCTTTCAACTGAATATCTACGGCCTCAAATGAACGAGCAATTTCTTGGAGTTTCGCTGGTGTTAAATTGGTTCCCTTTATCAACAGTTTTTGCCGTAATTCTGACGATCGGCACTTATCAATGACTTGATCACAAATCAGCTC
>OX421445.1:17603830-17618830 GCA_949126865.1 Montipora capitata
CGACATTCGATGGAGTAAATTCTCTTCAAAGCTCGTCAAGCTGTCAAACTCTTCCAGAAGTGAGAAAAGTTTTAAATTACTCGAGTTGCGTGTTTTTATTTTTATTTTCATTTTTTAATCGCGGATGACAACGGCGCCAGGTCTGCTAGCTTTTCTTCAAGTGAATTTTGTCTTGTTTTTTAATTTTACATGAAGTGGGCCTTTTTTGTTGTAATAATGAATTGGCAGCTTTAAAATAGAAACAAGAATCCGGATTTGGATTTTCCCAATGAAACGTACCTAAATTTCTGAGAAAATCCACTGCACCGTGACTTGGCTGGAATTTAATTAGACTGATTGTCTCGCACTGCACGCTGTCAGTCAGCAAATATTGTCATTTCAAAAAATATATTTCGGTCGCTTGTGTAAGCAGAAAAAGGCATGACGTTATTTATGGACGCAACTAAAATGCGGCACAAAACGTTGTCACGCTACGATAGTTTGGCCTCATAACATTACCATTTTCTCTCAGGAGCTTTCTGCTACACACTTTTTGGTATAAAAGCTCAATTTATCATCAGAAAAGAGGAACCAACTGTGCTTAATCGGGCAAGCTACGATAAGAAAACGCTAGCCCGACAAGTCATTCCACTAGCCCCGGGCTATCGGACAGCACTTTCGTCACGCCCTGAAAAAAAATTACACATTCAAATGGCAGCCTACACTGAGGTTTTTAATAGAAAAGCAGTGGATACAAGAACCAAATTTAGGAAAACAACTGCATAGAAAAATCAACTTACCGGCCTATATAGATTTAACCAATAGAGGATGTTTTCCGTGTTTCCATAGCCTCATCTAAACACGAGGGGGAGTTGGGAGAATTCGAGACAGTTATGCAAACCTGAGACGCAGTCGAGTGTTTGCATAACTGTATTGCTTTTATAAAATATTTCTCAAAGATAATTCAACAAATGAAGGAAAATGCTGTTTTTTTTACTTCTAGATTGAAACAGATTTTTTTGATACATGCTCATATTTCCTACCAGCCAATGAAAACGTGCGTCTGACAACACATAACCAATCAAAACTCTCATCTAAACACAGCTATTTGCCAATGAGAGTGTGTGTACTATCCTAATTGTTTTATAAAATTATATCAACAATGTTTTTCGATCAAAAAGTTTAAGCACACATGCATTTCTTGAGAGTGCAAAGCCTGATGTGCTTCTGCGCAAGGTCACATAGTCACAATTACAGAAATTTTCACAGCAACACTTATTGATCAGAAAACCACCTGAATTAACCTGTATGTTGTACTTCTTTCTGAGTATTTTGTCTTGTTTTATTTGTCCTTTCCTTTTACTTAATTAATTAATCCACCTTTTCTGGATGTCAGAAAAAAAAAATTGTCATTGTAATAATTTTTTTATAAATGTTATACTAACGTTTGGAAAAATGATTAATTTTAGTGGCTTAAACGTTATCCTTTTCTGTTTTAGACCTAATTTATACTTTGAGGTATCAAGAAAGTCTAGCAGCATAAAGGATGACTTTAAACCTCTTCTGATCAGAACTGGAGATAGGTGAGTCGAGGCAAAATCATCCCATATTTTACTGGTATATGCATGATCGCTTCCCCAACATCATTTTCAATGTCATAAACTTTATTTAGGTCCATGATAAAGTCCAGGAAGTTAATAATTATTTATTGACTACCTATTACTATATATAGGATGTGAATTTTTCTCTCCTAGAACAAAGATTGAATATTCATTTGATGGTCCTACAATAGTTTACTGCCCAACAAAGAAAGCAACTGAAACTGTAGCAAGAGAACTTCTTGGTGAGAATGGATGTTACCTTAAATTGCATTTCTAACTAACATTTGCTCATTTTTAGGAACTGTAAATGTTATTTTTCTTTGAAATCAATTACCATTGTGTGATTGCCATAGATGTATTTGAATTAGGTCAGTACTTAAATTTTAAATATAGATTATTAGGGAGTTTTAGCAAGGACAAGAGCAACGTCAACTCCAACGTCACTTCAAAATATAACTTAGGGCTGTCGTAAAATAAATTAATCCATCTTGTTCTCACTGACACCTTGAACAATAGGGGCGAACTATTACATAACTGGATTTTTAGGAACCGTTATTGGTTTTAAAGTGAAGAGAAAAAGTGAACAATTTCCTATTGTATGCTCACATTGTCATCAAAACCTTAAATTTTGTGATTTCATTTGTTGTTTTGTGGAGTCCAGCAAAAAGTGCACCGAAATGCATGCTGCACATGCAGCATGTGATTATTTTTCCTTCCATAACCCATTGATTCCTCAGGTACCCTTAAAGACGCCCCCAGTTGACAAATAATCTGTTGGCGTTTAATAGACAGAGTAAAATCTGTTAAGTCTCACTGCCAGGAGTCAATGGGTTAACTGTTAATTTTCTTGCTTTGTGGTGTTGTCGTTGCCTTAGCTGCCGTTGTGCTAAAACTCCTTGTTATTTTTGGTGAGTGTGAAGTACCATCTTTTAATAGAAACTCGCCTCAAGGTTACAGAATAATTCCAAGAACGTAAACAAGCAACATGGCTCTCTACTCACACAAACACTGAACACGGGGCATCGTGAGATGCCCCATAGCTTGGTTTCCAGTCTCAAACGTGGCATGTTTTGTGATAGACTTGAAGGGGTTGTGTTTCCAGTCATGGCACAACCGCCACAGCCATCCCCTCTTTTACACTGATTTCAGTGGACAATCAGCTTTCATTTAAGTTCCAGCAACTCTTTGGGCTTTCACAACTCCCACAACCTCCACAACCCCCACAACCTTCACAAATCCCACAAACCTCCACAACTCCCAAACCTCCACAACTGCCACAACTATGCTAACCAACCTAACCCTAATACAACCTTCACAACGTTCAGTGGGAGTTGTGCCACAACTGGAAGCACAACCCCGTCAAGTCTATCACAAAACATGCCAGACATATTTTTCTCCAATTGCCAATTACCGTTAACTCCATTACAATTTGGTATTATTCTTGACGAGAACACTGACAATTTGTGAGAGGTCTGAACAGCTGTAAAAATTTAAAGAATTTGCAATAGTATGTTCTTACGGTACATTGTAGTAACACATTGTGACACATTCTTTTGCTATGATTCTGTAGGTCTTGGGGTTAACTGTGAATATTACCATGCTGGTATAAGCAACAAGGAACGTAAACGGGTGCATCACTTGTTTATCAGGGATGAAATTCAGGTAAGTTTACAGTAAATTTTTTGTGGACCCAGTGTCTCTACTGATCACTAGATTCAAGACAACACTTTGGAAACTTTCATGCTTTAATTAAGCAAGTAAAATGATTTACTGAAACAAAAATACAAAATAATACGATACAAGTACACCAAAATTAAAAAGGGATATCCCTAAACGGCAGGTCTAAGATGCTGGTAACTGGTAATTGGTAACCGTTAACTGGTTTACAACAGGTAGCTATCTAAAAATTAAATTGGCCCTGGCCAGTATTTCTCATAAAATTCATTTTTCAGATACGATGTCACGTGGGCAAATTGATAGATGGTGACACTTCCAGGCATGTGCAAGTTTATCTGTGTCAAAGTTCTGACTGTAGCAAATGCAGGGTTTGAGCTAGGATCTCATCACTGGGGGACAGTTTGTTCACTTGGCTAAATTTGTGGGGGACATTAATTTTCATTTTTAGGGGGGCAGTCAATTTTTTTCAGTTTTCTTACATTCAAACAAAGAATCATTCAAGACAGCATAAACATTTTATTACCGGTTACTTGTAATAATATTAAAAAATTAATACAAACAAGAAAGTTAACAAAATGGTGTCAACGGTTATGCTGTTTTGCAATAGATTATTACAACTCGTTCTGACACCTTGAACAATAGGGGCGAACTATCACATAACTACTATGCTGTGACGGTGTTGCTGAATGTATCCCTCATACATGTAGTTTCTTAATTAACCCTTTGACGCCCAAAGCGGCCTAAACCGGCCAGACTTAGTATTTTACTCTGTCTAACGCGAGACGATTTTACTCGTCAATGGGGATCCCCTGGGAGTCAATGGGTTTACTGCATCCATGTGTTCTTTATACTCATTGTGACTTAGGAGAATTGAGGTTCTAAAATGTGTACACCCTTTTTCAGATGCAAAGGGGTATATTTTCTTAGATTTCCATCAAAAATAGCAGAACATTGCCTCCTTTTCTTGAAAGATTGTGATTTTGTTGTTTCCTTTGACCCTCATCTGTTTCTTCTTCTGTATTTTTTTCTCTGATCAATCTGGTTAAAAAGCTATCTATTGTACGAATATATGTTTTCGCTGTGACATTTTAATTCCCAGATGCGTGCATCACGCTTGGTTGAACATGAGACATATATGTGTTCAGTAAAGCATGACTGAAGTGACTTAAAGTGAACTTAAAATGCACAATAAAATTCCTCCCACATTCTTTGTTTCAGCTGTGTTTTGTACTGAAATGTATCTCTTCTTGTGTGCTTCTTTCTGAGTTTTCCCCCAGATTTTGAAGGGGACAAGTTGTCCCCTTGGCCATTTTTTTAAGGGACAATTTCAATATCAGTGCGGGATTGGCGCAATGGCGCAGCCTGGCTCAAACCCTGCAAATGTAATGTTACTTTGCATTGGGCACATGCGTGTTTGAGTGAATGTTGTTGAAGTGTTTACTTTGGAGAATGGAGTCCTCGTTTTGTGAGGTGAGAATTTGTTACAGAGACAGATAACTTACCGGTAGCGGTATACTTTTTTTACTTGTCCCTTTACCATCTGTGATTACCATACGGTTACCTTATGAATTTAAGCTGTCGGTGTGTAATCTGCTGTTTGTCAATTGCTAACATGTAGAAATATTAATTTTTGTCCTTGCCTCTTGATTAATTTTAGTCCTTGTCTTTCTTGCAATCCCTGGGATATTTGCAGCCACTGGCGTCGGCCATTACATGTCCAAATAAACACAGACAACAAACACCAGACCGATTGACAAGAGGCAGGTAGCCTACACTTTGTTCGAAGGCTTCTTTAGCCAATTTCCCTTAAAGTGCATAGTATATTCATGTCTTTTTATGTCACAATATCTTAGTCAGTATGTGCTGTTGTTTTACAGTCTATTCTAAGTTTGGCTCAGTCCGCTGTCGTTATCTCATACCAGTTTAATTCAGTAGTCCAAAGTCCATATTCCATGACCCGACCATAGAATAGTTTGCATTTACAACTGTTATCAGCATTGATTCCAATCAAAACCAGTAAACAGATGCTTTACAAATTTCATCGATGATATTTCAAAATATTTAACACTTTTTTTCTGAGCAATACCGGGAGAATTAATTTTAAAAAATATAAAAGTACGGAGTTTTGTATGTGAACATGAACCACAGGCTTAATTGCCATCCTAAATCGTGTTTGTTGAGTTATATTAACAATCAGGGTTGTTGCTAAGCGCCGGCTGCTGGTGAAAATTGCCTCTTGATAAAGGGGTGAATGCCCGCTGAATTTTGGCCATCGATCGAAGTCACTGAGGAGGTCGCAAATAGACCTTCCACGGTTTTTGACTGCCATCTTGGCTGGGGGGCAAACATGGCTAAATCTACAGTAAATGTATAGGATTTTGGCTGACTTTGAACCACTGTAGCGCCACTAAAAGAGACAGATTTTGAACTTTTGCTACGACTTTAAATAGTTTTATTGATGTCATTCATTCAACAGAATATAAGGCCATTAAGGAAGGTATGATGCCCATAAATTCAAATAATTAATCTTCTCATATTGCTTCTAATTTCGCAGCAATTTGCTGTGATGAAGTGTTTGTATGGAATCTTAAAATTTGTTTATGGTCTTTGTAGCCTGAATCTGTTCTTTATATGTCATGAAAATAATCTTAGTATAAATGTCTTTTAAAAGACACTATCACTGGGGAAATCCATCTCTTTCTGGCGGCGCTACAGTGGTTCAAAGTGGGCCAAAATCCCATACATCTACTAGAAATTTAGCAGCGTTTGCCCCCCAACCAAGATGGCACCAAAAACTGTGGAAGGATCTATTCTTATCTACAAAGTTTAAAAGTCATTCAATCTGTTAACAAAAAAGAAATGGAACATCTGCTAGTGTATAGAATTATCACTAGAATTTATCGATACTGGAAATGAAATAAAAGCATTGTTTGTAAGTACTGTTGTGTGTGTTTTCTCTTTCCCTGTATTCGCCATCTTAGAAGAATGCCGGATGTTCCGAGACACTTTTGGAATGAAGTCATTTTCTGTCAGTACCAATCCTACCATTCGTACCAATGGACCATCGGTTTGACGAGACGGACCGTATCTGTTTGGGTATATTGGACATGTATGGAGGCAATCTTACCGCAGCAATAGAACCTTCAACCGGATGAATTTTATTTATTCTTAGCTACATCCCTGAACACGTCGAACAAAATTTATTTTCCGTAATATTCTCTAGTTAACTCGAATGTTTTCAAATAGAGGTCCTGATATAGTATTTTTGCCTTGTGTTGTGTTCTATTTACAAATAAAGTGGAATAACTGCGGCTTTGGGTAGTTTGAGGGAAAAGCCTTCAAAACTCTCTCTAATTTTTGTCGCCAGCAACTCAGAATTGCAAGAAAGGAAATAAATTTAAATGTGAAATACTGGGCCAATAATATTTCATTTGTATATAGTTATCAGTTACCTTTTACCAGTTGCCAGCGTTTTAGACCTGCCGATCTCTAAAGGGATAGAGGGTAAGGTGTATGTAAAGGGTAGGCACCTGCTGCCCAAAAATTGAAGTAGTGGTGGGAAAAAGAGAACAGAGGAGTGGGAGATCATATAAAGCAAAAGCTCCAGATTATGACGGCACAATACATAAACCACATAAAAACTTGAAGATCTTAGCTACGTGATAGGAGGCCACTGGTCAGAAGAAAATGGTTAGCAATCTTCTGTATCATGTAAATGATATGATTGGATTTGTTCTTTAATAATATTTCTAGTCGATCTATGAGAGAAGCAAAGCATTATACCATTGCAGCATGTCAGTAAAATGTGATCCACGATATGACTCCACCTCCGTTCGGTGCTCCTGAACTGTTCAGAATCATCCAAACATTTAGTACATTTCCCACTTTCAACTGTTCAATTCGAGATATGAAATTGAAGAGACTTGAAGGCAATATTTCAATGTTACATGTATTTTTAGATTATGGCTCGATCCACCAGAGTAGCCAAAAAAGTCATTTTTAGTAACTTGAAAAAAGTTTAATAATTAATATGTAAATTTTGTTGTCTTGCTTCCTTCACTTAGTGCATTGTGGCTACAGTAGCATTTGGAATGGGAATCGATAAACCGGACGTCAGAAAAATTATACACCATGGAGGTACAACTAATTTTTTTTTATGTAAATGTATAACCTTGGAGGGTTGAACAGACCATCAGCTATGATGGTTTTAACAACTGTATCTGCTTTCAGCTCCTAAGGATATAGAATCATATTACCAAGAGATAGGAAGAGCTGGCCGTGATGGGTACGTACATGCATTTGGAAGAACCCAGGTCAAGACTCTGGTTAGATGGTACATGACAGTTGATGAGAATCGACAACAGTCTATGACAGTTGTGTTAAGACTGTGGCATTGAACCTTCCCCTGTTCATTTGAAATAAACCTCATTGGTCAACTTATCATCTTCAAGTTTCAGATCTTTCCCTTCGTAAAGTGCATGCTCCCCTTTAACTTGCGACACATCTGGTTCACCTTTATAGTCACTACTGTTACAAGTCAAATCCTTTTATCTTGATTGACAATCAACTATCATGTGCTATCATCAGCAGTGATTCACCTTTGAACGTGTTGCAAAATTTTACGAGAGTTGCTGATAGTTTTATCCCTCTGATGAACCAAATGATAGTCAAAGATAGCTGATAAATCATATTGTTATACCTCCCAACTCAAATACGTTTTCTGATTGGAGGAGAACGTGTCACGTGTCATTGGTCAAAACTTCATGACGCCCTAGGGCAAACAAAACTTCATGACGCCCTAGGGCAACAACAACTTGAACTTTCGACTCACACGTGATCAGGTCGTGCACCTTTGAAATGGCGGCAAATTTGTACGCCAGCCGACGTCAAGCAAATAATTTTTATCTGTGTATTGTTCTATTTTGAGTTGGGAGGTATAACAAAACACTTAATGTCTGGCCCCTCGGGAAACAGTGAGTTTTGTTTCCCCTCGACCTCAATGTTTCCCTCGGCTTTGCCTCGGGGAACATTGAGGGTCTCGGGGAAACAAAACTCACTGTTTCCCTTGGGGCCAGTCATTAGGTGCTTAATAGTTACTGTAGTTTTTGAAATTTTCATGTGGCATGCATGATGGGGATATGCATGGCTGGGCATCATATTTAAGAAGCACAGGTTTATCTACACACTTACATGACTCATCCATTGTTTTACCCTTACTTTATATACTTTGAGTAAATATTTATTTATTTATTTATTTATTTATTTACACTTTCTCGCTTTTAATGCTGCCTTACTACAGCCTTCCCAGCACTTGTCATGTTTTCTACAGTACTGCAGACTTTGTTCTAAACCGGTAAGTTGCTACATGTAAAAGTTTAATTTCACCTTCTGCATTGCATCTACACACAACTTAAAAAGTTTCCCCAAATTATGCAGCTGGCAACCCTAATTTTGAACTTGTTTTGAAAAAGGTCATTTGCAATGACATTTCTAACTTTCAGTACAAATTGTTTTGCAAGAGGTCTTAACTATCAATCAATGACATTTATTCCAGGCATTTATTAAATGAATTGTCTGCACAGTCTTTTAAAGAACACAAGCTGAAGATGCTGAACAAACTTGAGCAGTACCTAACTACAACAGACTGTAGAAGAAGGTTAACATCAATATTCAAAAGATTGTGAATTTTTGTTTTGTTCATTTCTTTTGTTTAAATATGTAAATCATGCAGGTGAAGAACTACATTTGCAAATGGTTTAAATCTTAAATTGTGCAGTGTCCTGTATAGGAAGAGATTATTCCAATAAACTCAACATGTGGACAATGTGTCATGCAACAAAATTTGGAAGATTAACCATAAGGTGACCTCCATCTTTGGAACAACTTATCCTTTGTTTTTTTGCATTTCACTCAGCTTGTATGCAAATACCTGGGTACTTATCTTTCTCTTTAAGTTGTTAAATTCTTCAGTTTGGGTTAAGCTCAGCTAAAAGGCAATTACGTACCCCTCTTTCCCTTGGATTTTAATACAATTCAGACTAAGCTTTCATTAAATTGCTTGGCTTATAGCCAATAATTTCATCAGGAGATCACATCGCTTTGTGCATGGCTGACTTGGCTTACAGTCACTCTAATAATAACATTTGGGAGTTGTGCAGGGAATGTAGAAATTAATTTTACGAACTAAAGATGCTGCTCTTGTCAACAGAACAATTCTAGCTTACTTTGAGGATAAGGATGATACAAGCTATGGTGGAAAGGATGACTGCTGTGATAACTGTCGAAACAGGTTTGTAAATTATGAACAGTACAATATAGTGGTCTTAGGGGGTGGCCTGTAAGTCACAAGGGCATTAAGTCTGGTTGGGCTTCCAGGGGCTGGAATATATACTTTTTCCAAATGAACAGTTTAGAAATGATTGAATTTTTATGTCTGTATTTTTAGCTCTTCGCAACCTCCTCTTAACTTATGGCTTTTTGTGTAAAGGTGACCCCAAACACCATAAACTGTTTTGAGATATGAAGGCAACTAAGTCATGTGTACAGAGTGGGAGACACAATAGCATCCTGTACTTTGTGTCCTTTGAAAATACAGCTCTTTTCTCAAAGAATTTTATGAGAGACAGGGCTTAGGGCATATAGTCTTAGTTTGTAAAAGAAGACTTGGAAGTCTCAACACCTTCTACTGTAAGAACTTTCCCCTCAGTTAAAAGACCCTCCAGTTTATTGTGTCAGGACATAGTTAAAGCTACAACCTCCCGTGTGGCCTGAGGGAGGGGGGACTTTGCATATGAAGGGGTGGGGATGGTCCTCGGAAAGGTTGAATTAAACCCCTAAAAGAGACCAATCTGGGCGTGGCACAGGCTTTTTTCACATCTAAAAGAGATTGTATTTAAAATGTATAATCATATCAGGGTTTTCGTTTGAGGAGGCTGGACATTTCATCTGGTTGTGTACCATTTCCAGGTGATCTGGTGACGTAATTTGGAGGACTGGGAAGAAAAATTTTAACGCCGTATCCCACAACCGCGCGCGGCCTTAGGTGTTGCTTCCAAACTCCCTGTAGTATTTCCATCGCCAAAACTCTACAGATCATTCCGTGTCTACCACATTTCCTGTTACTGAATGAACATTCAAGAAGAACCGATGAGATCTAACCTCGCCTCTGCCATGTTGAATCAAAAATAAGGCCACAGGGTTGTGGGATACGGCGTTAAAATTTTTCTCCCCAGTCCTCCGAATTACGTCACCAGATCACCTGGTTCACGTCTGGTAAATTTGTAGATTTGTTGGCTTCTTTTTCTGCTTTTTCCTTTTTTGTTGTCGTTTTGGACTTGGATAATTCAGGAAGCCACTGGCTGAGGAAGAACAAGACAATCACCACAATAAATCCCTCAAACTAACAAGAAGTCACATCGCCTTATTTTGCTTACTAAAGGAAATAATCGATCTGTGGGCATTTCAAATGTTTTTTTTCTCCAATCTCAAGAATGTAAACAGCATTAATTGTAAGAGTTTCATTTATAGGGGACCTAGGCCTCCTTGAGGGTTTGTTCCTAAGGCAATTGCAGTTGGTCTTACATCAGAAAATAACCATGTCCAGTACTTTCATTATCAAATCCAGTACTTTGAAAAGCTATCGAAAACCCTGATATATATTTTTGTATTTCTTCAAGCACAACCCTAAAGGAGACCTTCACGGCTACATATGATAGCATTTTGCCCAGAACACCATAATTGACATTGAAATGTGAAATTTACACCCCTAAGCAAGACGACGTGCATCCCTTCCCTTTTCATATGGGAGTTCCTCCCCCCCCCCCCCCCCAATCCCCGGGTTGTGTGGTAACTGCTCAACCAATTGTACTTACCAGTAGACAGTAAAAAATAATGGAGATGAACTTACATCAAGTGCTAAATTTGTAGAGCCCTTAACCCATGTATAAAGGAAGAAAAGGAAGATTTTACCAAGGAAGCAAAATTACTCCTTAGTGCTGTAATGGTGAGTAAAAACTATCATCATCAGTGGAAAACATGTTCACTTTATTAACTATTTAGTATGTAGGACATGTTTCTAATGGTGATAATAACATCTGTGGTTTTAACTAGATGTGTTCAAAATGTCTTCATACTGTTAGCGCCACCAATAAATTAATTATTGTGAGCCCACTCATCCCCCTCTCAGGCATTTGTTTGGCATTTTTTCACTTTTGCGTGATTCCCCAAGGTGGGGCATTTGGTAAAGAGGTTAGCCCTGGGGTGGGCTTTTTCAAAAACAGCTTTCTATCAAATTTGTAAGATATGCATGCTTCATTGCTGAATTTAATTTGTTTTTTTATCCCTGCTCATTTAAAATAAAAAATTGTTAATGATTGAATCGTTTTTTCAAAAAGTTTGGAGCTCCCACTCCAGCTCATGCCAACATGTACAAAAAATTGGGCACATTTTTGTAGAACAAAGCAACTTGGATGAGAGATTATGGCTCAAGAGCTATAGTATGAAGTGTCAGCTGTCTTGTTGCACCAAACCTGCTAAGGGGGGTTGGGGCAAGGAGATGACTGACACTTCAGACTTGGCTAAAAGGGGCAGTGTCATGCTATCTTAGTCAAACCTCAAAATACTAAAAGACATCAATGAAACCCAATGCTTGCATCAATGAAACCCAAAAGTTAATGCTATAGTTTTGTTGCCGATGACCATTGAAGTGCGGTGAAGCTATTCTTTGTTGTTTGCAGCCCAGAATGGAGAGGATGGAAATGGATTGAACCTTGAAAAAACTGGCCAATTATTTCAAGTTTGGAGACAGTGTCTTCAGAAAGACACCAAGAATTAAATACGGATAGCTCTTTGTGCCAAAAATACATTTCGTATCTTGTCAGTTGATTGGCAGGAATGTTGTATCTACATGTGAACGAAAGTACTAATTTAGATTTTTACCCATTTTTGAACTAAAAACAGCAAAAGAAGCATGATAGTGCCCCTTTAACAATGATTATTATGGTTACTCTCTCATTTCTCCTTGTTTACATTACATACTATTTTAATATATGGCTAAAAACTGATTGGCTGGATTCATGCATATATTATTATATTATGTAAATTATGTAAGGTTTTTATTATTTTCATTTCATTTCATTGATCCCTATAGCTGCTGTCATTTTCATACATTAATTGATTGATGCGTTCACTAATTTTGAAGAAATGTCATGGCAGTTTATATACAAATTTTGTAATGTTGTTTTGTTGTAATGTTTTATTGCTCTCCGTTTGCTCTTCTTCCAGAAACCCCTCAATATCTCTTTAAAGTTTTGGACAAAAACAAGAGAAATTTCGGAAAAGGGCAACAATGAATTCACAGCACTACTTCTTATCCCGCTTAAACCTGAGAGTTTTTGTCCTTTCTTAAAGTACAATCATCGTAATTATCTAGATTACATCAGCCCACTCCTGTAAAACTCCCGTAATGAATCCTATGACAATACAGAAAATGAAATGCCTATGAATAGTTCTTAAGTATAGATACACGAGCCTGCGCAATTCCCAAAAGAAAAGACAATTGGACATTCCCCACAAGGTGTTATGCACTGTGTAAAAATTCATGCACCAAAAATTTCACAACAAAACCTAGCATAAGTATGGCACAGCTAGGGGTTATTGAGGGGGTGTTTAATAAGACTTTTAGTAAGGTTTCTGTTCTTTGTGTTTTGTTCCAGTTGACTGGAAATGGCAGGTTTGGTATATCAGTTCCTGTCTTGCTGTTGAAAGGTTCAGTAAGTGTCTTTTAATAATAAAACTCAATGACAGTTTGGCCAAAGAAAACGAGTTTAATGGGATATTTAATGTATTTTTACACCTTTTGATCAAGTGACTGTAACAGACTTAAAAATCTAGCGAGCTATTCTGTAAAATACAGCCTGTTAAATTGAGTTATCATAACATGCATACTTCCAAAATATTATTATTTTGAGCAGCATCATTTAAAAGAAAACAGTTGCTGAATAAAAACAAGTTGGCAGACTATTGACTAACTAGTGACTATTCAAAATGGAAAACGTGTAGTCAGGAGATGTCTCAAGTTCCGTGGAAAAGATTTGCCTCTGACTCTTGAAATACATTTTTTTTTCAACAGACGTTTCGGCTAATTCTTAAGCCTTCATCAATGATATGTGATAATAATAGATAATAATAATAGATAATAATAATAATAATAATAATAATAATAATAATAACAATAACAATAACAATAACAATAACAATAATAATAATAATAATAATAATATTTGATGATAATAGCCTTCATCAGTGATATCACTGATGAAGGCTTAACAATTAGCCGAAACATCTGTTGAAAAAAAAAAAATCAAGAGTCAGAGGCATACCTTTTTCCATAGAACTTAGTGACTATTCAGTTTTGTTTTTTCTTTTCTTATTTTATTTGCACATAAAAAATTAATAGACTTTCTCACTTACATTAATTTACAAAGAAAGAAAAGAGAAATCAAATACATTTCAACCATAAAGAATGTCTGACTACAAATAATAATTATCATCATACGATGTATTTTTCCTTCCTCTTCATTGGCTGAGAATCCACCACGTGACCTGCAAATAACTGCCTACACATAAGTGTTTTACTTCAAATAATAAGGTTTTCATGCCAGAAAAATAACCAAAGAAATATAGAAATAACCAAAAAAAAGCAATTATTGCTTTTTTTTTTCTTTTTTTTTTTTAATTTTTCAGAACAGCTGTAAAGTCCCACAAAGGTTGACCACAAAGAAAGAATTTGGAGCTGGCAAGTAAGTGGGCAAAACAATAATTCTGAATGTGTAAATACTGTAGTCTCTGAGCTGAAAGTCAGCACACAGGCCATTGCATAAATTTATATAATCGACTAACAATACAGCTTTTTAAGCTGCCAGGAAATTCCTGTAAGAAATGCTTCTCTTATTACATTTTTGCTCTGTTTCTTTCTCTGGCGATGTTGGCAGTTCGTGTAAATCTGTATTATGTAACCCAAACTTCACTTTCATGTATTTTTTTCATCTTGAATACAAAAGCCTCTCTAGGCAGTTGATTAGCAGATAATTTCACATGATCCCTCAGCCCTCCTATCTGATAAGCAGTCTGTATCCCATTTCAAATCAGTTGGGTTAATAAAACCTGTTGCGCCTTGATGATACAATTCTCATTCATGGACTCCAAAATATTGAAAAATATGAGGTAAAATTTCCTAGATTGGTGCTCCATGGATAGTATTTCTTGATGGGCATTTCTTCGATGCTCTTCGAGGTTCTATACAGCAGTACTTATCTCGCCATTTCGAATTTGTACTGAGGGACTCAAGTTTTAGCTTGAGTCTAACTTCTTCTTAAGGTCTCATTAGGTTGTGCTGTTCATGAAAGGTTGCAGTCCTCGTATAATTGTTGAAAACTTTCCGTGTTGATATTATTTCCTCACAGTTTTCACTCTGACAAATGGTGGAAGAGTTTTGGTAAGTATTTGAGGTGATGATGACTGTTTCGTTGTGGAGAAGAGATCAGCTACTTGAAGTTCTCTTTACAGGTTAAAAACTCGAGATATTTAAAACCGTGCCCGGAAGTAGCTTTGCATTCCCTGCTTAGGTTCTCTATTAATGACCACTTTTTCAGGCCGTCAACTCATGAACTTGGGGTTTCTTCAAGAAAAAACTAATCCAGGTGGTTTTGGCTCTCTTACAGCTCTTTCAGGTATGTCATGCCCG
>OX421445.1:17636330-17646330 GCA_949126865.1 Montipora capitata
GTCAACAATTAAAAAAGTGATTTCAGAGAGGAAGGGAAAGAGAGAGGAAAAATTTTCAAGACCTCGGTCACAGTTTTTCGCTATAGGGACCTCCCAGCTGGCAAATGACATATTTTTAACACCTGGGTGTGGTCCGGGACAATAGGTATCCCACACACCACCCATCATTTAAGACAGCAAGAATACAATCAAGTTGTCATCCAACACTATACTGGGGGAGGTAGGATAGGCCGGTCAACCCTAATTAAGTGTGCAGCGCAATTTTGTGATCATGGCTTCCATTCCCATTCAAATCTGGACATTTTTTTCCAGGCTTCCTTGCGATTGCTAAATTGCTGATCTTAACTGCGATATTTCAACCCTTGGGAGTCGTTCTCAGGGTGAGCGATTTTAGCACCATGTAATCACCCCTAACAATAGACCGAGCCCGCAGTGCACTGGCTGCATCCCTTGGGACTGACAAGTCCCGCGGTAGGACCTGATAGTCTATCCAATGAGCCAGATTAATCTATTTTGTGTTGCGATGTAGACAACAGTCCTAAGAAAATAGCGCGCTGATTGGTTAAAAATCGTGTTTCTATAACTCGTGAAAGTTTGGGCTGCACTGGTGGGGTTTACTCGGCCTTGTCTCCAATGCTTTTTGGGGTCTTCTGTAGGTCTGTCACGATTGCGCTGGGCACCTTATTACTTTCTCGATTGTTGTGAACTATTTTGCAATTTTATAACTCAGAGCACTTTCTTTCGCTTTTTGAGCAACAGTTGAGAACTTTTCCGCATTTTGGGCAACACGTTTTCTTCGTATTTTGACTGTCAGGTTTAAGCAAACCGGGGTTGTTGTATGATCCCGAGTCAGTGTTGCGTTTTCGTTCATTGTTTTGTTGCAAAACATTGGTGTTTCGTTTCTTAAGCAACGGAATTAAGGCAATTTCTTTGGCAAAAAATAAGCGTATATGCGAAGATCGGCAAGGGGGTGTTTCATCTTTTTTAAGCAACATTTGAGCACTATTTCTAACTTTGGAGCATTTGTATTTTTTAAGTACTTTCGGGATTTTTTATAGCGCAATCGGGACAGGTTAAGTGTTGTGTGAGAAGGTATGGCGAGATTCCTATTCACTTGGCGGAAATACCCCAGAGCAATAAATCAAACTATCTACACTGTTTTCATCGGTGAATAAAAACCGAGACGAAGTCGACGAGCGTGAGGTGAATCACTGTTTTAGTACAATTACATTGGTGATTATTTTAAAAATATGCATTTTCTTTAAAGTGCTACTATGATCAAAAAATCACTTCTGTTTTTTTCTTCAGATTTTGAAAGTGTAATTGCTCTGCACTTTACTCGCAAAATGTTAAGCTTTGATTTTTATCCAAAGGCTATTTACTTTGAGTGTAAGTTTTCAACTCATTCTCGACACTGCTGTTACGATAATCATATACTGTATGCAAAACACGAGTTTAAAAATCTGAAATGCCGAAACTCCCGTGCTGCATATTAATTCAGCTGCGTACACATGCATTGCATTCTTAAACTGTCACTTTCTCCTCGATCCAGCTCTCTCAAGATTTTAAAGTTAGTAATGATGGACCATTAAACGGGAAAATTCCACTTAAAATAAACAGGTGTCTTTTGAAAAATCAAGGCTTAGAACTTCTTTCAGTTACTGTTTAATTAACATAGTTTTGAAATCCAAAGAAAAATAAAAATTGTTTTTTGGTCATAGAGCACTTCGCCTGTCACCTCGAAAAAAACGGCTTGCGGCCATTTTGAAAAATCGCTTAGGTGATATCCCGTAATAATCACCTTAAGTGTAACCAATCAGCGCAGAGAATTTTCAATAATCACCTACATTATATTAATAAGAGAGAATTTCTATAAAAAATCTTGCATGCGTCTTGATCTGCGGCCGGTTACAACTTCCTTTAACCAGCTTCAAATGATTTGCAAAACTACTGTGTTCGGCAACAACGTTTTGTTCTACAATTTGACTGCAACATTCTACACTTATTCTATTCTTTCCCGCCTAACACTTGGCGGAGAAAAGCCCCGAGAACGAGAACGTGTATTGTCTGGTTTTTGTCCTCAGAAAACCCTTCAACTTTCGCAAATCCTCCGATCTTTCAACCAATTTCTGCAAAGTCAGTGGCGTAGCGTCCATATACGTACTTACGCCCGTGCGTACAGCTCAATTCCGGGAATCCTTATTTCATGGAGGCATTAATCTTTTTTAGTCATTATAAAATCGGGCCAAGTTTTTTAAATTTCGAATTCAACTGGTGTTTCTGTGTGTGAGTATTTCCAGTATATTTTCATTAACCCATACAGGCCTGGCCAAACGGATCCAACATTGTTGGACGCTGCTGAAAAGTGTCGAAAGAGGTGACCAAACGAATGCAACATGTTGGATCCAGAATTTTGAACTCAAGGGTCTGGAACCAAAATCTACACAGGATCGTTAGAAAACAAACTCTCGCTATGTTGGTGTTTTCAAGCTTTTAAAATTATCAATAAAGTCACTCTCTGTGATAGCAAGAGGACGGCTGTTCCAGAATCTGGGAACTGCAACAGCAAATGCCCGGTCTCCAAAGGTCTTGCACCATGCTGGTGTGAAGAACCTTGAGAAGATCCAGGGCGTCACTGCATAGGGAGAAGCTTCCCTGGGTGTTCACTTGCAAAAGGATCCTGCAGATACATTGGCGCCATGCCCCTGAGAGCTTTGAACACAAGAAACAGATGCAACGAATAAACCATCACCATGAATACCGATAGCCGCAGCGCACGCGCGCGTGCAACACTGTTGAATGTGATGGCCGAACGAATGCAACACTGTTGTTCACACCTCAGACCAAAAGAAACGTTGGATGATGTTGAAAACGATGTTTGATGGAAATCAAACTTCGTTCAACAACTTCCCACATCATACAACATGTTGGCCAAACGAGTGCAACATGTTCGATTCAACAATGTTGGATCATGCTACACTAACATGTTCAGCGGACACGTTCCTTAACGGCAAGAAACGTAATAGTGGACGAAAGCAAAAAAAACTCTACTCTTCGAAGCCCCCACACAGTGTCAGTCATGAGTATCATGCACCAGTCCCCCAATTACCGGTTATTTTTTAAGGATATGTTATGATGATGATGTTATAACAGAGTTTGCAACGTCTTGCCCTTTGCTTGTACTGTAAACCCCCTGTTTGTGTTGTAGCTTGCTGTAGAGAAAACTCGGCAGATGGGTAAAGCAAACAACTACTGCATTTTCCCTCGCATTTATTTAATGAAATGTCCTTCGAAAATAGTAGGAAATGGCATTTCCGATACCCTAAATTTCAAAATTTTCTGGGGAAGCATGCCCCCGAAAATTGCCCCCCTACTTTGGAGCGACTTTCGCGCTTGAAACATTCTTCGTGTGCGTACACCTCCAAAATCTCACGCTACGCCCCTGAAAGCTACCTCTCGTAACGCATTCTACGAACCAAAAACCTTAGTGGTCGTTAATGAAAAAGAAAAGCTGTCAGGCAACATGTGGACCTGGATTCTCGTTAAAAAACCTGTAAACTCAGTGGCACGGATAAAATCAGGTAACTCATTCCTGCCACCACTTAGCTGATAAATAAGAAAAAGAATTAAAACCATAACTGGTGGTTATAGGTTTACTGTGGGGCAGATTTTAATTTCCCCGAAGATCATGAGAAGAAGACTGCAGAGAGAACTTATTGTGCATATACGCAGGAAAATCGTTGAAAAACAGACTTTTATACAGTAATATGTAGAAATTTTGAATGCGCTTATTGCATAGAGATGTAGAGTTTGACTCATTAGCAAGGAGACCATCGTAAGAGGACAGGTAATCCGGCTTCAAATATAAGCTAAGTGTTCTCTTTTTTAGCGCAGCTGGTTTCTCCGTATTGCACGCACCTCAAAAATGCCAGACAGGAACAATAATAAAAATGTGGTACTATACTATACTATTTGTAAAACTTAATTTCTAGTTAAACTTGAAACAAAACGATACGATATCATGATGTGCTTATAGTACAGGCTGACTGGAATGACAGCTATATATGAGATCATCCCGATTCCAACCACATTATATCGTTCCTTTGACAACAAAACACGAAAGACCAGTTTTTTGCTACGAGGATATCAGCGAAAACAGGCAATACTTTGTCGCGGAAATAAAGTCTTCGTTAACAGCGCACACCAGGGCTACTCCTTCTCACTTTTTCCTCGGGCCGGCCGCGCTTCAGCCATTTGATGAGGGCCAGTGTCGTGCTTCTCAATTACGTTGCAGCCTCGTTAATGCCCAAAAAGAATTCTGGATAATGGTGTCATTCCACGAATCAGAGTTAGTAGAGGAGACTCTGCACGAAAAGGGAAGTCCTCCAATTCCCATTTTATGGTTTCCTGACCTTTTCTATAAATGTCGGGCCAACCAGTCCAACCAGCAAACTACAGCATTGATTGAAATAATTTTTAGCTTTCCCAAATTGCCCAAATTTGTATCGGTAGGTCTTGGAACTCATCCACAGAGAAGCCAGAGAGACTACTTCACTCGTGAAGCGCCATACAGGGTTTACGACAAAGGATTTTGGCGACACAGTCTGCATGAAACCGTCTGTAACCTCTGTCTCGGGAAGACCAGGCACGGTTCTTACGTTACGTTTATGCCTGTAGAATCATCTGAAATGTCAATTCCTTGTAAAAGCCAGGATCTTTTTTTGGTATAGTACGTGCCACTCCTTTCTCTGATTTATGGTCATATTTTCTTTGGGAATGGAGGTTTCTCTTTGAACATGGTGTTTATCAGTTGTTTGACACAGTTCCGAAAGCAATGGTCAATGAGTATTCCCGCGACTGTGTTCATGGTGACTGCTCTCCTCAAGAAAGAAAAGCAAATCTACAGGCTTTCAAGGTAGAGACATACCGACCAACAACATTGTCGTTACACTGTTGTTACTCCAATCTTACCAGCAGCAGACACTTCGGAGATATGTCATCAAACTATCTTCCGGAGGGAATTTGCGATCCTCGCTGAGTCGCCTTCTTTCGGAAGATATTCGTCGCGACGGCGGATTCTCAGTTTACGTTTCTTTTGGCCAAACTATGCCAGATATCATTAAAAAAGAAGTCTATTTACAAGCGCCTTCGCTACAACCATCGGGGACGAAACCCTTTAAACTTTGCTAGCACGAGATACTGATAAGAGTTGCTAACGCGATGGGTTGGCAAATTGACTCGACTTCGCTACAAATGAAATACAATATGATCGTCATATTCCACAGGATACCTTTGAGTTTTCAAAGGAGACTCGGGGGAACTCGGAAAAAATTCGAGGTCTCCTTTATTAAGGCGTTTAAACAACCACGTCGGCATTGTTAACAAAAACTTCGGGCTTTTGCAAGTTTTTCTCGATCAGAGTACTAATTTAGATTTTTACCCAGTTTTGACCTAAAAACAGTAAATTTAACATTACATCATACCATCGCTTGTTGGATACCTTTCGCAGTTGTAAACGTAACATTTCCAGACAACAAGCAAAACTATGTTCACAGAATTGGACGGGTAGGAAGAGCAGAGAGTGAAGTGGGCACAGATGTTGTGACATGGGCAAGTGGTTAGAACGCTACATTTGCCTGCAGATACTTAACTTTGGTTATTCCGAACTCGTCCACGCTTTGTAGAAATCCAACAGGTCGTCTCTCTCTTTTGTGTTTGTTTGACGGTATTATTTTCCTTTTCACGTGGCCCACACAATGATGGAGATAAAGTATATTATGGCCGCGCGGATATACGAAGTTTATCTCCGAGGGTTGATATTGTTTGGGCTCACTTTAAAGAGATAGGCCCTAATGCTAGGGTTACCCTAATCTCGTACCCAGATCTCACAGAGACCGTGGGAAATCTAGGTACGAGATTAGGGTTACCCTCCCTCCTTCCCACAGGCGCATTACACCTTCCCATCATTTCAATGAGTTTTTCTTTCACTAGCAGTTACATTTAGTCAGTCGTTTATGGGAAATTTTTGCTCCATTTGTTTCCTTCACAAAAGAGAAAAAATAGCTCGTGACGCGTGTCAAACCACGAGATCTAATCGTTTCCTGGGCCCAACGAATTGTTTGTTAGGCTCCATTACCAGCCGCTGTTTCGGGAAATAAGTCAGCGCTCACTCCCGAGATCTCGGCTGGACGCGTGAGGTGAGCCATTGTTAATCTCCGCCAATCAGAAATTATATATTTTGGCTGCGAAGGTATTCTTTGACCCGGCCTGTTCGAGGTTTACAGTGCTTTAAGATAGGAAACATCCAAGATTGCGACAACGAAAAGTGTTCGAGAAGCTGGAGAATGGGAATTGTGTCGTTTTCTACCGCCTGAGTTCGCAAACTTAACTGATTTTCCAGTTGGCGCCAAGGTCAAAATACGGTTTTCAAATCCATTGCTATTGCAATTTTCTCCTCATACTTCGCTAATGTAAGAGCAAGTAAAATTCCTCAAGATCATTTGAAAGTACTGCTGAGTTTATTGCTGGCAAAACGAGGGGGCCGATGAGGTCGACTGAGAGCTAAAGCAGCCGAAGATTTCGTTGATGATTCGCCGGTTGAATTCAAACTCACATCAATCATTTAACCACAAACTCAAGCTCGTATCATCGGAAACTTCGCAGAGACATTTTAAGCATTGTTATGTAATTTCTGTTTTCTTAAAATCAGTGTTTTTGGGATGTCTAATGCTATAATTTCCCCGCAACTATTAACTTCGCATAAATTATATTTTGAATTTACGTCACAGACACAATCTATCGCTCACGCGTCCAGCCGTCTCTTCTCGGGGGAGGATACCCGAACTCGCTTCTCGGGGGAGGATACCCGAACTCGAGTGAGCGGCGGAAATCGAGCCTAATTGTTTGTGTTCCTGGAAGAAAAACGAAAGGAACAAGGTACTGAGGAAGAAAATACGTACGCGGCGGCTGGTTGGTTTGATGGGGTGTACGGCGTTAGAACATCAACCAAAGTCTAACCAGTGACACTTTATAAAGCACGCCGGGTCAAGTGACAACTGGAGTAAAGGAAGCAGATTTTAACACTACACTTAAGAGCCGAAAGCAGACTAACTCATTGACATCTGGGGATATCGATAAATAGATGAAATAGAGCGTGTTTGCTGTTTCTGGGATAGCACTGCCTTGTTCATTGTGGAGTTAGGCAGATAATATATTTGCCTTTGATGGGTCTTATTGTCAGTGCTCACTCTCCACGCAGAGACCAATATTAAGCGCTATTAAAATGAATAAATGAACAGAGGCTTTGAACAGTGGAATAAAATAATTTAGTGGAAGAACGCGGAACATTTTTAGAGGATGAAGGGCAAGTGAAACCTAATAAAAGGCACTTGGTTAACTGTAGTTTGCTGAAACTCTCGAATCAAGTTAGGGGAGATTATAGCTCAGCCCACAAACGATTGCTGGCAGGGGATGGAGTGGCCAATGATACAGATACCCGACCTTGATAACAAGCAGGTATTATCAAGCGGTGGGGGTAACACAATTTTAATAGTTACAAGTGGAGAGGACTTCGAGGAAGTATCGATTAAGCTCTTAAGCAGGTTTTGCTTTTTACCCACCTTTCGAGGAAAATTTCCATTTCAATGTATAATCTGTTTTGAAAGTTAACACGTACTTTTTAATCAGCTTCAGTACTCTCGTGGTATTTCCCGTTTTCGTGCTGAAGCGCACATTTTGCCACAGGGCAAAAAACAATTATCACCGGAAGTCAAAAGGAAAGGGCCGGATGAGTCAAGTGATCACTAAGTGTCCATTCTGCATGATCAACAAGTCGTAAACTGAAAACATGTACAAAGGAAAAACAAATTGAGCCCTGTTTGAATAAGACGTTTTTCTCATAGTTCTACAAATCATATGGAATGCCTCCAAATATCAGCACGTTTAGCAGAGACTAGCAAACAATCCTCCTTCCTCAAAACTTACAATGCGTTAAAACGAAAATTACTTTCTTCTTCGTTGTTAAGTAATCGATGACAGGAAGATGTATGCACCGAAAATTACAAGTTCAGTTTAAGCTGAAGACATTGGGCTAATAGAAATGTTTGTTCTTTAACATCTACGGTAATATTTAGTAACAAAACCCTGCATAACTACCGGGAAACTCTGGAAAACAATACAGTAGTCATAAAAATCACACTGTGAAAACTATTTCATGATCAGTGTCATTCACTTTGTTGAGGTACCCATCAAGATATTTAGCGTATTCTTCGCGCCGAAGGACTGTTGGATCAGCTCACTCGTAACTTCTGCTGTCACACCATTGAAATTGGAGTAGAAGTCAGCCAGATCATCATTAAAAAACTGCACGATTGATTTGGTCATGATGAGCCCCATTTGAGTAAAACTTGGGGGAAGTACTCTTGGCTTCGCTTCTACGAACAGTGGATTCCCAGTGAGCGCGTCGGTAATCACATCTTGAAGCTGTTTGTAATCCTCGATAACGATCCCCTCCCAGACAATTCCTTTACTGTTCTTCAAAGTGGTGTTGACGTGAATGTTCCCCATTGGAAAACCGGCTCGAATCAGTGTTCGCAGAGCCATGCCTTTCCTTTCATCGTCTACAATAATCGGAATGTTCATAACAGGCTCGTCGGGGTTTTCGAGATTGCCAACAGTTACAGTAGGATCACGTCCAAATGTATATTTGAACTTGTTTAGCAAAGTATACCACGGAGGGCTGAGCAGTTTTGCCATATTGCTAACTGAATAGTCTTCTTTGCAAAATCTGTTGATGGGGAAGTGGATCGATTCAGCGGAGTCTGTTAAATGGCGAGAGACAGTTCTCGCTGAGTCATTTTGTTATAAATTACCGACCTAATCGGCTACTTATTGGCTAATGAGTTCGGTGATTGACGTCCAGGTTCCTAGACATAAAAATAATTTGCATTTCCGGGGCGTTTCTCAACGACATAAACTTCCTGTCTGATTGATCTTCTTTACCCTGGTTTTTCTTGAGCTGAGCTCGTCTTTGCCGCTTCGCTGCTTTCTCGCGGCTCAAGAAAAACTTCCAGCACCAGGGTAGATCTTCGTATAATTGAGACATTTTTATAGATAGCGCTCTTATTCCTTATTTTGAGGTCACATGGTATCTGTTGCCCCAAGACTTTAATTAAAACTCTTTAGCGGCCAAGGGTTTCTTCGTATTTTCCAAATTCAGGCGAAAAGGTGAAAACAATTTCCTTATCCCATATAAGGGGTTAACATAGAGATGATGCTCAGGATTGTTGTATACCTCGTTTTCAAAGAGTGGCGGCTTAAATACCGATATGTGTATGAACTATAAACGTCGTACAGAATAGCAATTACAAATGGGTGAATGTTTCGGCGTTCGTTCATGTTCGTAGTGACATTAATACTCTGGCAACATACTGCTCAGTAATGTTATGTCCGCATTCCCAAAGAGTAGCGACTAAATACCGATACGTGCATCACCACCTGACATTTCTAGAAGTCGGGTCGACTTTTCAAGTGACGACTCCTCACCAATTGGACTAGCCTGCAAAGCAGGCGTATCGTTGTTTTGGTAAGAATTATCGGCAGACATCGTGGATAGCGAGACTAACAGAGGCCTGAGGCGAGTCAAGAAAATTGCACTCAGTGAGAGGAGGACAGTATCCCTCGTCCCAATCCTCTACCGGCTGTGTGCTTTCAAAATGGCGGCCCATTACGAACAAGCGTACGCCTCCCACAAAAAACGCCCGCTCTGCAGGCTACAATTGGAAGGGTCAATATTTCAGAAAGTTCCTCCAACCTTCTTTCAAATAGCAACTTCCTGATACTTTACTTCCGCAAACACCACGACCCAACTTCCGCTTGATGGGTCGTCTTCACCAAAAAGTCGACCCGATTCCGTTCGTGTGTATTGGACAAGCCTCTCTCTATATATAAGGGGGGGATATTTTCCCAGTCCCGATTACAGAAGCCTTTTTTTCTTCTCCGG
>OX421445.1:17653830-17673830 GCA_949126865.1 Montipora capitata
ATGAGGGAGATAGGGTATATTATGGCCGCGCGGGTATGCGAAGTTTATCTTCGAGGGTTGATATTGTTTGGGCTCACTTTAGAGAGATAGGCCCTATTTACAAGCAGGTTTTTTTCAGTTGGCCTTTGGCCCGTTGCCAAGCATTCTATACTTCCTACGGGCACATTACACCTTCCCATAGTTTCAACGAGGTTTTCTTTCACTAGCAGTTGCATTTAGTGTCGTTTCCGGGAAATTTTTGTTCCATTTGTTTCCTTCACAAAAAGGAAAAAATAGCTAGTGACACGAGTGAAACCACGAGATCTAATTGTCTCCTGGGCCCAACGCATTCTTTGTGATCGGAACGAAAACGACTGAACAAGGAACTGAGGAAGAAAACGCGTACGCGGTGGCTGGTTTGGTTAGATGGGGCCTACGGCATTAGAACATCAACCGAAGTCTAACCCGTGACACTTTATTAAGCACGTCGGGTCAAGTGATATCTGGAATAAAGGAAGCAGATTTTGGCACTACACTTAAGAGTCGAAGGCAGACTACAATCTTGGACAGAATAAAATTGAACAGAAATACCCCCTTCCCCCCAAATCAAGGAGGGCCAAAATGCGCCATTTTCCCATCACTAGATTTTGGGGGGAGGGGTGGTCTCAATTTTCCATTTAATTTGTCCAAGATTGTAGCTCATTGACATTTGGGGATATCGATAAATAGAGCATGTTTGCTGTAACAGTGTTTCTGGGATAGCACCGCCTTATTCATTGCGGAGTTAGGCAGATAATATATTTGCCTTTGATGGGTATTATTGTCAGTGCTCACTCGCCACGCACGTACAGAGACCAATATTAAGCGCTATTGAAATGAATAAATAAACAGAGGTTTTGAAAAGTGGACTAAAATAATCGAGCGGAAGAACGCGGAAAGTTCTGAAGCAATGGCATTCTAAAACTACCGCTCCACCCCAAACTTCGGAACTTTTTTAGAGGATAACGGGCAAGTGAAACCTTAAAAAAGCCACTTGGTTAACTGTAGTTTGCTGAAACTCTCGAGTCAAGTTAAGGGAGATTATAGCTCAGCCCACAAACGATTGCCGGAAGAGGATGGAGTTGCCAATGATACAAATACCCGACCCTGACAACAAGCAGGTATTGCCAAGCGGTGGTGGTAACACAATTTTAATAGTTACAAGTGGAGAGGACTTCGAGGAAGTATCGATTAAGCACTTAAGCAGGTTTTGCTTTTTACCCACCTTTCGAGGAAAATTTCCATTTCAATGTATAATCTGTTTTGAAAGTTAACACGTACTTTTTAATCCGCTTCAGTACTCTCGTGGTATTTCCCGTTTTCGTGCTGAAGCGCACATTTTGCCACAGGGCAAAAAACAATTATCACCGGAAGTTAAAAGGAAAGGGCCGGATGAGTCAAGTGATCACTAAGTGTCTATTCTGCGTGATCAACAAGTCGTAAACTGAAAACATGTACAAAGGAAAAACAAATTGAGCCCTGTTTGAATAAGACGTTTTTCTCATAGTTCTACAAATCAGATGGAATGTCTCCAAATATCAACACGTTTAGCAGAGACTAGCAAACAATCCTCTTTCCTCAAAACTTAAAATTGGTTGAAATGACATTTGCTTTCTCCTTCGTTGTTAATTAATCGATGACAGGACGATGTACGCACAGAAAATTACAAGTTCAGTTTAAGCTGAAGACAATGACATTGGGCTTATAGAAATGTTTGTTCTTAAACTAAATGGGACATCTACGGTAATATTTAGTAACAAAATCCTGCATAACTACCCGGAAACTCTCAAAAACAATATAGTAGTCATAAAAAGCACACTGTGAAAACTATTCCATGATCAGTGTCACTCACTTTGTTGAGGTACCCACCGAGATATATAGCTGCTTATCCTTCGTGAAGGACCTTTGGATCAGCTCACGCGTAACTTGGGCTGTCACACCATTGAAATTGGAGTAGAACTCAGACATATCACCATTGGAAAACTGCACGATTGATTTGGTCATGATGAGCCCGATTTGAGTAACACGTGGGGCGATTACTTTTGGCTTCGCTTCTACGAACAGTGGATTCCCAGTGAGCGCGTCGGTAATCACATCTTGAAGCTGTTTGTAATCCTCGATAACGATCCCCTGCCAGACAATTCCTTTACTGTTCTTCACGGTGGTGTTAACGTGAATGTTCCCCATTGGAAAACCAGCCAGAATCAGTGTTCCAAGAGCCATGCCTTTCCTTTCATCGTCTACAATAATTGGAATGTTCATAACAGGCTTGTCGGGGTTTTCGAGATCGCCAACAGTTACAGCAGGATCACAGCCAAAGGTATGGCGGAACTTGTTTAGCAAAGTATACCACGTAGGGATCAGTGGAGCTGTTGACAAGAGACAGTTCTCGCTTTGTCATTTCGTTATTAATTACCGAGCTGATCAGCCACTTATAGAGTATGTGCACGGCGGCCATGTTGGAGGACCAAAACAATCAAGGCCAAAGGAATATCGTTCTTTTGTTTCGGTCCTCCAATATGGCCGCCATGCACATACTCTATTGGAATGAGTTCGGTGATTGACCTCCAGGTTCCTCGACAGAAAATAATTTGCATTTCCCGGGCGTTTCCCAACGACCTAAACTTCCTTTCTAATTGATCTTCGTTGCCCTGGTCCCAGAGGTTTTTCTTGAGCCGCGAGAGAGCCGCAAAGCGGCAAAGACGTGCAGAATAGAACAGAGTACAATCTTATACACGATAAGAATTAAAGGCAAAGAGCTTGTGGGGTCTTGTACTTAACAAAATAATTAGTTGTCCAATTAAAAACTATCAATTATAACTAAAACACATTTCTAAAAACAATCTAATAGATTAGAATTCTTAAAACGCGAACTAAGTAAGAACCTAATACAATCAAACGTTAAAATTTAAAATTTTTACTTCTCTACTTAAAAGCTTGGTCCAGATATGGGCAGTTACTATAACAAATCTGGAAAACGTTTCTGTTCCTGCTATGGAGAATTTCAACATTTCAAGGACATAGCGCTTAGATGGACTCCACTGTTCTATTCATCTTTAAAGTTTGAACATAATGTCAACAAAGCAGAACATATCCTTTTGCGAACATGATCCATAAACGAAACTATCTTGTCATTTCCTAACCTGTCTCGACAAAAGTTTACAGCTGTATAAGTAATGAAGCCTAATGCTTTATTTCTCGACAACACATGCTAAATTAACCTTTACGTCAACCCTGAGGTTGAAGTGTTTAAAAAATCGAATGTCAACAGTGATAAGAAAGCGCTATGTCTCCTAATTTAACAACTTGTAAGAGGAAATTGATTTACTCGTATCACGAGAAAAGATATTTCAATCTTATATAGCTTTATATTAGAAAGAAAACCGACCAAACACTAACAACAATAAAACCAGTAGCAAATGTGGTTCTGGAAGGCGTTGCTTTGAAGCGGCGGATTCACCTTTTAACTTCTTGATGCAAACATGACGCTGCACTTCTCGAAATTTAAAATCCACCAAATAAACGGACCCAAAGCTCTTCTTTAATTTTTACTGAACTCCATGACAACTCTGGAAACTCAAATGCACGTCGTCGTTTTTCAGTCAGAGATGCATGGAAGCTTAAAAGAAGCCGTCGCAGTGATATGTGTACCCCCGTGATATGTGTATCCCCCGCACACATATCACTAGTGATATGTGTACCCCCGGTAGGGATACAAAAAACACTGAAGCTTTGTACCCGGGCGTCCAAAGGCTTGAAGGAAAACATGGAGTCTACGAGGGACAGATTTTGCGGGTTTTTATTTTAAAGTTTCAACCGATCCAAAATATAAACGGAAGAAGATCAGTGATAACAATGGGGGTGACAGGCCTACACAACTCCTATCCACGTGTTTTAGCCAGCTTAGAGTTTGGCTCGAACGAGTATGTCTTTTAAGGATCTGCCCCTTTTGTACGAAACGATCGGGGGATCTTGAAATATTTCGCTAAGTAGCGGTTGTTGCTGGATTAAATGCCATTTTTGCATGAGTATTTCTTTTTAGATTAGGCAACGTAGGTCGGTATTGTGTGACTAAAAGACAAGATTCGCTTATCTTCTTTGCATTTCTGTAGGAGGGCTTGTTTCCTGTTCTCAAATTTGATGTCTGAGAGTGTAGCCGTAATCAGGCTTTCTGGATTTCCTCGTTCAATAAGGCTTTCTCTAAAATGCGAGATTTTAGTTTTGAATTTCTTTTCAGAGGAGTTTCTACGGAGGAGTCTAAGTACTTCGCCCTTGATAAAGCCCTTTTTTTACCCCTAAAGGATGGCAATTTGAGAAATGCGTGTACAGAAATGTTTCACTAGGCTTGAAATGCGTTTATATATCCAATATAGATTTGTTTGCGAATCGTTCGCCTTTGAAAACGTTTGTGTCATGAGTCACCATGGTCTGAAAGCAATGCTTCAATCTCCATTTGGGCATCTTCCTCTTTGGAGGTTGTTGGGACTGCTAGAGATCCGTCTTCAGTTGGAAGGCTCATGGCCGTTTTTTTTTTTTTTCAAGACCGCGGTTTCGATCTTTCGGGATCTCGTCAGTTGCCGATAAAGGAGAGCGATAGAGACCAATATGCGTCTATGGGTGCTGAATTGAAATAATATTGATTCAAAATTGTTTTTGGCAAGTGTCTTGCCAGACGACAGCGCTTACAGGCCAGGGTTAGGGTTATATATCCCAACGTATCACAAAACGTTTGCTTGGCACTGCGCCTATGAGTGCTATTTTGAAATATTTTATTGATTCGAAATTGCACTAGGCTAGACAGGCCGCGATACACATATCACTACAATCACCCTTCAGTTATATGATATATCAGACCATATCAGGGGATAAACATATCATAGAACAGCGATCGCAGTGATATCTGTCGTCTATTAATTTAGAACAGAAACCCATAAGGGTTGAAACGTGTAACGCGCGTTCACAGCTTCCGAATATTCAGTGCGAACTGATTGGTGGAATGTTTCAGTGCTAAGTACCATATTTGGAAACCCCTCGCTCTTGTTGTTCCAAATATGGTACTTAGCAAAATGAATATTCAGAAGCTTGTTTCCCAGCACACAAGGGGCCGTTACACGTTTCAACCCTTATGGGTTTCTGTTTAGAATCAATAATATACTTACTAGCCATATATAAGCTTAGCTAGTACTTTGCTGGACAGACAACAGCGTTTGCTTTACCAGGGGATACACATATCACTGACTACGATTACCGTGATACGCGTAGCCCGGAGATATGTTGGGGATACACATATCACTGAACTGGTGATCTCAGTGATATGTGTATCCCCTGGCTAGTACGCTGTCGTCTGTCTAGTTTTTAAATTTGTTAGTGATAATTGGGAATCAATAATACTTGCTGTCAGTTGATGGAATATTTCATGCACTTACGTACTAGCCAGAAAAAAAGCTAGTAGCTAGTAATTTGCTAGACAGGCGACAACGCCGATAGGCCAGGGGATACATATATCACTACGATTGCGGTCACCAGTGATATGTGTATGCCCAAGATATATTTTTGTTTTAATGACAATTTCGATTCCTTTATATTTCCAGTAGATTGTTTGATGTTTGCTACTGGCCCATAAGAGTATTATCAGCCAAGGCATGAAATCCATTTGGTTTTATTTACATGGACATGTCGGACTCACGAGTCGTGTCTTTACAGTTCTGATTGTGGAAGATGGTTCAGTTGCAAATAAATGGTTTCTAGTGTTGGTCACTTGAAAAAATCATGTCTGATCTGTGTTCACCGATTTTCGTCCATTAACACAAGTTAGCCGTAATTATTTATTTTTGGAGGGGAGGGGGGTGGGGGATACACATATCACTGGCCGCCATATTGGAGGGGGTACACATATCACTAGTGATATGTGTGCGGGGATACACATATCACGGGGGTACACATATCACTAGTGATATGTGTGCGGGGATACACATATCACGGGGGTACACATATCACTGCGACACCGCCATCTCTTTCCTCGCACATTCACCTATCTTCTCCCGCGGAAAATTAAGATATGCAAAATTATTTTCGTCAAAGGTCTACCTACAGTGCATTTTTAAAATTCCGGTCTTTTGGCAGCCTGGTCGTTTGTATGTCACGTACACTTTTTTTTGTTCCACGTTTGCCCTTAGTTAAATTACCGATTCCCGTAAAACGTTGGAAATCGGTCTGGACCAGCTCCTGTGTATTAACATGTTTATCATTTAAGAAATAAAAAACGCGCCGCGTGCAAATAATAAAACTTTATTCAAACACAATGGCAATAGAATTAATGTGTTTTTACAAATGTAGTATATAGTATATATATATATATATATATATATATAATAATAAAAAAGTGCATATATAATGTAATAATAAGATCTAAAAGTTACTATAGTCTTAGTGCTCTTGGGACAAATGATTGCTGGTGTCTCACTGTACGTGATAAGGGCACTTGATTACATTTTTTGTGTCTGAGATTATAGCTATGATCAGATTGTTTAAATAAGTGTTTAAAGGTATCGCTCCTCATCATCCGTTCCAGCTCGTTTTTGGTAAGGTTGCTTCTTCTACTTGCTAGTGTTTCGAGGGCATCTTTTGGAAGGCCGAGGATCTTTAAACAACGGTCCTGTACTCTTTGAAGCTCCAGGGAAAGATAGTCAGGAATACCTCCCCAAATAGGGCACGCATACTCAAGCAAAGGTCTGATTTTTGTTGTGTAGGTCGTGAGGCCAACTTCATCAGGAAGATGAGCTTTCTTGCATGCCCTAATAAGATAGATACGTTTGTTAGCTTTGTTGAGTACACTTGAGATGTGTGAGTTCCATTTGAGGTTGTCCTGGATTACAACACCTAGCAGTTTGAATTCTGTTTCTCTGTCAATCACCATATCGTTAATGCATAAGTGAGGAGGGTTATCACTGTGTTTCTTAAAGGAAGACCACATGTCTTTCGTTTTCTTGGCATTCAGTTCCATCTTGTTCCTATCTGCCCATAATTTCACCCCATCCACTCCTTCCTGCATATAACTTTCTGAGTGTAAGGGTACTATTTGGTAGAGTGTTAGATCGTCAGCAAATTTGCATGATTTGATGCCAAGACTACTTGGGATATCTTTGTCAACGTCATTGATATGAACATTGAAGAGAATCGGAGATATAACTCCCCCTTGAGGTGCTCCGGCAATAACTTGGCCAACTTTAGATAGAGCACCAGGTAGCTTAACCTGCAATGTCCTACCTGTCAAGAAGCTCTGAGTCCATTTCCAAAATCCCCGATTAACACCATAAGCAGCAAGCTTGGTGGGTAGGATGGCATGATCGCCTAGGTCGAACGCTTTTCGAAAGTCTACAATTACTATGTGCACACCTTCGGTTTTGCAGCCAAGATCTGTGGCGTTGAACCAGTCCTGCGTAGTGCATGTAAGGGCTGTGACAGTAGATCTGTCTCGAAGAAACGCGTGTGGGTTGTCAGCAATTTCAAGCTCATGTTTATTTAAATCAAGCTGGAACCTTTCTAGTAATTTTGCAACTTGCGGTAGAACTGATATTTGCCTGAAGTCATTGTTTATGTCGACAGGATTACTGACTTTCGGCACTGGGGTCACCAGGGCGCGCTTATATGGCGTAGGATATTCACACTATAGTATGCTAGCGCAGATGATATCGTGAATAACAGGAGCAAGTTCTTCGTGGAAGTGCTTCAAGAACCAAGCTGGTACACCGTCGTATCCTGTGGCCTTCTTAGGGTTTAGTCTCTTTAGAGCAGCTTTCACCTGTCCAATGCTGGGAGTGGCAGGGGGGCGGTCAATTAGGTTGTCTGCCAGCTCACTGACTAGCAAGGAAGAAAGGTCGCGGTCTTCCCAAGGCTTGGTAAATGCGTCAAGAAGGTCGTCGGCCAATTTTGATAGCTCAGTTTTGCTTGGTGCAGTTATATCCGCATGTTGTTTTTGATAAAATTTCTGCTTGACATTTGCTATCAAGCGAGAGACCTTTGCCTTAAGTTGGTTATACTTTTCTTGGTCACCACGGGTGTATGCCCTTTGTCGGTTGCGTATCAAGATCTTGATCTGTGGCGTCAACCACGGTTTATCTGAGGGGTGAACCCGTACAGTTTTCAAGGGCACCGTATCATCCATTGCATTTTTAATTATGGAGTTAAAGGCAAGCACTTTATCGTCGACATCCTCGGCAGAAAGCACATCTTCCCATTCTTCTTGATTGGGAATTAAGGTTGGCAGGTTTCATTACTCTGACTTGCTTGACCTCAGGGGGAGTGCATTGTTGAATTAAAAATAAGCACGAGAGAATTTTTTTTGAACACGAGAGAATGCCGAATGCTTACTAGCCGTAATTACTTCTTGAATGTTCTTGAAAATTCCCAAATGCTATTATTACTCAACAATGCACGAACAAATTGTTTTTTTCAGTACTTATTTAAACGTCAAGTGATAAAATAAAAGGAAAATAGAATAAAATAAAATAATTAAAATGAACATGGGATAGACAAAGAAATAAACAAATCAGCAGTCGAACTATGCTATCATGTTTCTATAAATCCACCTTTTTCAAATCCATGTTTTACAAATCCATCTTTTACAAATCCATGTTTTACAAATCCACCTTTTGCAAATCCATGTTTTACAAATCCACCCACCTGTCGGCTGTCGGTGTTCTGGAACAAGATTGTCGGTAAGCCCATTGCTTCTCTGTGATTAACTGATTGCCGACAAAAGCGTGCTGCACCAGTCTATCTTTTATTTCTGCTTCCAAGACTGATCTTACTCGGTACGCTTAAAAGGGAGACAGGTCGATAATTTCCACATTCTGCTTCATCATCCTTTTTGAAAAGCGGAGTTAATCGAGCAGTCTTCCACAAGGAAAAGACAGTTCTTCGTTCAATGCTATAATTATAAAGGTTGACCAATGCTGGTACAATAACCTTTCCTGCCAATTTGAGAAGTTTAGGCGAGATGTAATCAGGTCCAACGGACTTATTAGCCTTGAGTTTATATATCTTTTCTTCAACAGAACGGCTTGCAATTGAAATAGGGCTTTTAGGTGGTAATATAGAGGTGACACTAGGTGTTGTGTTGCCATCTGCTGAAGCGAGCTGCGGTGGCACTGGTAATGACTCAATTAATTAAGTTCTCACCGATCTCCGAAAAGTATGCGTTCATCATCTGTGCTTTTTCTTTATCCATTAAAGCAAAAACTGCCATCAGTTCTCTTAAGGGGGGCTATTGCTCTGTTGCGTGCTGAGCGATTTGTAGCTTTGTTAATTAAGTTCCAGTAAGCACTAGTTTTCTTTACTTTTTCAAACATATTGGTAAAGTAGGATGGTTTAGCTCTTCGCAAAGCTGACGTGACTGCATTTCTGGCTTTCTTTATTTTGACCACGGCTCAAGGCATTTGGTCCTAACTGCTGCTTTGAAAATCTTGATTATTTTATTAATCTTGCAGCGGATTTCGTTTGTTATCCAAGGAGCCGATTTACTTCTGATCTTAACTTCTTTCTGGGCGATGTGTTCGTCACAAATTCTGCCACGCCCATAAGACATCATCTGGCTCATCGAAACAAACGCAACATGGAAAGGCGCGGATTCTATGTCCTACCTGAAATTTTCCCTGTCAAGTTTCCTGTAATCTCTTGTTTTGGTGTACTTCGGTGGCGTCGTTGCGTATGCCATATTGTGGTCTGAAATTCCCAAAGGGAAAACACTACACTTTTTCATGAGATCAGTCCTTGCTGTGACAATAAGGTCCATCAACGTACTTGTTGTTTGTGTTCCTCTAGTGTTGGGATTCACCATATTTTGCATATTAAACGTTTCGAAAATAGAGCGTAGTTTTCTGGCGTTGGTACACTGTTCAGATTCCGTCTTAAAGTCACAAGTGAAGTCCCCAAGTAGCACAATATTAGACGTTTTTAGCCAAGCTTTTTCTAAGGTGGCACTGATAAGATCGATGAATTCATTGGTGTCTGGCGGTCTGTAGATTACTGAATACAACAAAGAAGAGCTTGGGAATTTGACTTGTAGCTGCTCTGCTTCGATATTTTGTGTGAGAAGATCTTTACGATGAATAGCGTCTAAATGCTGCCCGTAATATAATAAGCATCCACCTCCTTTTCGACCCTTCCTATCTAATCTTACAAACTTCATTCCGGGAATTAATATTTCCGAATCAGGCACTTTTTTGTCAAGATGTGTCTTGGTGATTGCAAGAATTTCAGATTTACACAGTTGTTGGAGGCATCTAAGTTCCTCGATCTTGTTCCTTAGGCTACACACATTCAAGTGCGCCAATTTGACGTCTCTATTGGAAGTGCCATATTCCAGCTGTTTCATCATTTTTTTCTTCGTCCTGTTCTAAGTCAATCGCCACTTCAAAACTGTCATGTACATCATGTTTGTTTGTTTTACGAGACAGCTGGTTTGACTCTTCTACTGGGCAAACCTGCCCAGAGGGAAGGAGCACGAACAGGACTCGAGGTCCTATGCGAGGTGCTCCACCCTACCTTATCCAGACCAGAAAGACAAGACCACAACACCGGGAACTACATGCCCTACTCTTTACGACAAGTGTGCGGGTTCTTTTACGTCCCACAGGATTATGAACATTGAAGGGTTGTGAGACGGGACCTCCGGCTTATCGTCCTTATCCGAGAAGACTAGCGAGTCTAACCATTTGCAGATGTAATTACAAAGGCAGCACTTTCTCCTCAGTTATTTAAAGACCCTGAGTGCTGGTCCGGCCGGAGTTGACCTCACGACCTCCCGCGTGACAGCCCGGTGCTCAACCAACTGAGCCACCGGTGCGCGGTGTGTAGAAAAGTAGCTCCTCCATTAACTCTCTCGAACAACATACAGAGCAAGTCCACCGTTTGCTGGTGAGTTGACCGTATTCTGCAGGTTCCTGAGCAGCACATTTCATATGATAGCAATAAGAACACGAAGCACAACATAGGGAGCGGTGATTAGCAAGTTTCACAGGAAGGATAGACAATATGGCGGTTGTCTACAGAACGCAGAACACTTTGTGCAGAAACCGGACTGATTGAGCAGCATTCAGGACAGGACCATTCCAATTCAGCCAATTGTTGCAGTTGAGCGTATCTTTGGAGTTACTTGTCCACATTTGATGTGAGTCCAACGATTACAGGAATCACAAGTCAACGCTCGATGATCAAAGGCGACGGTTTTCCTGCAAATTGAGCATCCCCTTGACTCACCAGTCGTGGAACTCGCATTGACAGGGCCTGGATTAGTAGCCACGTGCCCACTCTGTGCGATCCTCTCTAAACCGAAGCTCGCGTCATGGTTTGGGTACAGCAACGTGCTAGCAGAAAGATAACCTTTTCTTACAAGCTCAACGTGGCTAAAGGTTCCGAGCAAAGCCGTTGAGACTTCTCTGAGGTCCGTGAAAGGAACACGAAAAAACAGTTTTAATTCGGAGTTTAAAATAACACGTCGACCGTACTCTGAAGTGGAATTATAATGTTAGGACAAGATATGGCTGAAAAAAAGTACCACGATAGCGGAGTAGAGAAACCATCGATCGACCGCCATGAACACGTGTTACAAAGAGACTGGAGGTTTTCTCTTTTCGCCGCTTCGGGACTCGTCTTTGCCGCTTCCCTGCTCTCTCGCGGCTCAAGAAAAACCTCTGGGACCAGGGTAGATCTTCGTATAATTGAGACACTTTTGTAGATTGCGCTGTTATTCCTTATTTTGAGGTCACATCGTATCTCTTGCCTCAAGACTTTAATTAATTATTAACTCTTTAGCAGCCAAACGTTTCTTCGTATTTTCCCAATTGAAGCTAAAAGGTGAAAACAATATCCTTATCCCATATAAGGGGTTAGTTACCTCAGAGACCCTGCTCAGGATTGTTGTATATCTCGTTTTCAAAGAGTGGCGGCTTAAATACCGATATGTGCACGAACAACTATAAACGTCGTACAGAATAGCAATTACAAATGGGTGAATGTTTCGGCCTTCGTTCGTGTTCGTAGTGACATTAATACTCTAGCACGCTGCTCAGTAATGTTGTATGTGTCGTTCCCAAAGAGTAGCGACTAAATACCGATACGTGCATCAAGGTGTTTTTTCTAAATCTCACCACCTGACATTTCCAACAGTCGGGTCGACTTTTCAAATAATGGCCCTTCACCAACTAGACGGGTCACCATTTTCAGAAAGTTCCTCAAACCTTCTTTCAACTATCAACTTCCTGTTACTTTACTTCCCCAAACACCAAGACCCGACTTCCGCTTGACCGGTTGTCTTTACCAAAAAGTCGACCCGACTCCGTTCGTGTGCATTGGACAACCCTCATCTATGAGCTCAAATCTATATATTATAGTGGTGGATATTTTCCCAGGCCCGATTACAAGAAGCCTTTTTTTCTTCTCCGGATACTTGAAAATGACAAACTTGTACTTTGCCTATAACGTTTAAGTTACCCAATCAGAACACACGAACAACACTACTCGCTTGTTAGCCTGCTTTATAGTTATAATACGCAATGCTTAGTACGAAGACGGGACTAGCATCAAGTGCCCTCTCATGTTGGCTTAGCCAAGGTTGTCAGGCCACGTCGTCCGAGCAGAATCCTCGTATTGCTGCGGTGCAGCCAGCTGACTGAATTACATCGTGACTGAGCAGAAGTCTTTTAGCGATAAGACGACATTTGAAGGCCAACCGAAAGATATGATAGCCATGCACCACTGTTACTGGTGGCAACAGCACCAGAGTCAGGAAATATTAATTTGATTTTGACAGACGGGTGGCAATTCAAGTCTTTTGTTAACATATTATTATTCTTGCTAGTTGTGAGGGCGGCTAAGTGTCTCCAAAGTGGATCTGCCCTCGCACATGAGGACCCACTTGAACTAAAGAAACCAAAACTTCATTGTCTATACATTCTCCTTGCCGACGAAGAATACGTCTAACATTCCCGGCAGCTGGTCTTTACATGTTAGCTCTTCATGCATCAACCTGTTTCACTTACATTCCGGGCAGACGGTCTTTACATGTTAGCTCTTCATTAACCTGTTTCACTTATCCTACATGTTTTACAAAGTACGAGCTTCATTCGATATTGACCTACCCGAATACGGAACAATAAACACCAGCAAGGCCAAAAGCTGAAATGCATACCACAGGAACATTTCGCTTCTCGACAGCATCTGTTAAAAAAAAAAAACATTTATCATCTACTACTACCACTACTACTACCACTACCACTACCACTACCACTACCACTACTGCTACTACCACTACCACTACCACTACCACTACTACTACTACTACTACTACTACTACTACTACTACTACTACTACTACTACTACTACTACTACTACTACTACTACGAGGATCGAGGATTTTGAAATGGGGGGTGAATTTTTGTAATAATGTAATAGAACCAAAGCGTGGTTGAGGTGTTTGAGGTCTGTGCAAGAAGGGGGGCTCAGAAAAAGGGGGGTGAGAATTCACCCATTTCACCTTCCCTGGATCCGCGCCCGTACTATTACTACTACTACCACCACCACCACCACCACCACTACCACTACCACTACTACTACTACTACTACTATACTACTACTACTACCACCACCACCACTACCAATAGGGAATTTATGAAACGGCAACGGCTACGACTACGACATTGCCACAAAACAGAAACATCATTGGTTAAAAGAGCATAAATAATCGTGCTGCACGTGCAGCACGGATTTTTGCAAGCATCTTAGAGGTCCTCTGAATAACGACGACGTGAAATCATCAAATTTGAGGTTTTGTCGACAACGTAAGCATACAACAGAGGATCTTTCATTCTCTGTTTTCACTCTGAAACCACTCGTACCAATTTATATTTAGGATACTTCGCCCACATTGTAGGATGTGAACGAGACTGAATAATCGCGAAAGACTTATGATAGAGCCAAGTTATATTTTGAGGTGACGTTTTCGGCGACCATCACCGTCGCAGATCTTAAATTCCCTACTACAACTACTACTGCTACTGCTACCAGCAAATACTGGTACCAGCTGGTGATCTTAGCGACCTTACCTTTCCTTTCTTTACCCTTGCAGCTCTGTTTGTCCTTCTTTTGCTTTTTTGAGAATGATGTGAAAACGAGCTACGCAGGTGTTTATACGGTCATCGAAATACGTAAAGATCAAGCAACTATTAAGCCCTCGCATTATTTAACAATTATTCGCCGAAGGCGAAGTGATTATCAGTGAATATTCACCGAGACGAAGTCGAGGTGAATATTCACCTATAATCACTGAGCCTGAGGCGAATAATTGTTTTAATATAAATACACAGGTGATTATTTCAAAAAAGAGAAAAAAAAAATTTCAGCGCGAAATCATCTTCACTTACAGTGGCAAAACGACTACTGGTAGCCATTTTGTCCGTTGAGGTGATTATCGGCTGATAATCCGAGATAGCGAGCCAATGAGAGCGCGCGATTTTCTATAATCACCTGTGTATTTATACTAAAAATTATTAATTGCTGTCATTGCTGGACACTTAAAATGCAAGCGAACGCCGTCAAAACCCTCTTTAGTAATTATTAGTATAAACACACAGGTGATTATACAAAATCGCGCGCTCTCATTGGCTCGCTATCTCGGATTATCAGCCGATAATCACCTCAACGGACAAAATGGCTACCAGTAGTCGTTTTGCCACTGTAAGTGAAGATGATTTCGCGCTGAAATTTTTTTTTCTCTTTTTTGAAATAATCACCTGTGCATTTATATTAAAACAATTATTCGCCTCAGGCTCAGTGATTATAGGTGAATATTCACCTTGACTTCGTCTCGGTGAATATTCACCGATAATCACTTCGCCTTCGGCGAATAATTGTTAACTAGTATAAATACACAGGTGATTATACAAAATCGCGCGCTCTCATTGGCTCGCTGTCTCGGATTATCAGCCGATAATCACCTCGACGGACAAAATGGCTGCCAGTAGTCGTTTTGCCACTGTAAGTGAAGATGATTTTGCGTTGAAAATTTTTTTTTTCTCTTTTTTGAAATAATCACCTGTGTATTTATACTAGTTAACAATTATTCGCCGAAGGCGAAGTGATTATCGGTGAATATGGCGAATAATTGTTAATTAGTGCGTAATTACTGGTAAACAGTGTCAGACAACTTACCTTTCCTTTCTTTCCCCTCCTGGCTCTTTTTGTCCTTCTTTTTGTTTTTTTTTTGAGAATGCTGTGACTGCTGTGCGATTTTTTTTAATGTTTTCCCATTTCACGTACTCCACGTTAGCAAAAAGCGCCAGAATAGCCACACAGACGCGATATAAGACTGACGTGACTACGTGTCGACCTTTGTGCCAAAAAAGGAAATAAGAGACATAAGATGCTCACTGCATAACAAGGGCGTCAAGTGTTGAATGATGGTTTATTTATATATCTTAATTTGCACAAGAAATATACATGTAGCAACACCAACAGAAGAGAAGATTAAGAGTCATGCTGGCCTGGTCGGTCATGTAGCTGTCGAAATAACAAAGTGAAAAGATGTCGCTTATGGATTGTCGCTGTCGCAAATTGTCGCTTTTTTTCCGTCAGGTTCTGTCGGCTGTCGATGTTCTGGAACAAGAGTGTCGCGACATTTTTTGCAATTTTGGAGCGATGTCGCTTGTCGCCAAGAACCCTTGGAAGGCCTCGTCAATACTACCTACATTTTTGACATGATGGTTAACAAAGTTCCATAGCCTCGATATGCAAGGGAGTTCTTTTAACAAACTAGTATTGAATCTAGGTGTCGTGATTTCTTCTTGATCTCCTAGTGAATAGCTATTGTAGATTCCCGTCTTATGAATATGCTATTAATTAGACACTCAGGTAGTAAGACTTTACTTGCTCTATAAAATAGTTGAAATATCTGAAATTTGTAATCTAAACTGATCGTATCCCATCCCGCAACGTTGAGAGCTTCACTAGATAGCGTATCTTTGGATAAGTTATAGACAATTTTTGCTGCTCTACAGTAAAGTTTTTCAATTGAGTACGGAAGATCTGAATTTGTACACGAACCCCATAAAATAATGCCATACTTCACAGACGGTAATATTACACTAAAATAGAACTTGGCTTAATACCGATTTACCCAAACGTACTGGAGTCAGTGGTCTTATAATGGCTCGTGTATTAATTATCATAACTTCGCTCTTAGCCGGGTTAGGTGTTAGGCGGTTCTCTAGGTACCACCTGTAGACCTCATCCAGGGCTCTGCTTAAAGAAGCAATCACTGCGTCAGCAGACTCTCCGATGCCGCAGAATATTAACGTATCGTCCGCGTAAATAAACAAAGAGCCCATGGTTATCACGGCGGGCAGATCATTAGTAAATAAAGTGAACAAAATAGGGCCTAAAACAGATCCCTGTGGTTTTCCAGTTGTTACTGGTAACAATGTCAGATTTGACTCCCTTAAGTACAGTGAACTGCATTCTACAGCTCAAGTAGTCCCTAATCCAATCTAGCAACACGCCCCGGCGTAATACCAAAATTATATTTCAGCTTCTTCACCAAGATTTCGTGTGATACACTGTCAAACGCTTTTCTGAAGTCCACAAAAGCTACTGCGTAAACATTACCGGAGTCTAAAGCTCTCCTCTATATTTGTGTCAGATGTACAAGGAGGAGCTCAATAGAGTAGCCGCGTCGGTAAGCCCATTGCTTCTCTGTGATTAACTGATTGTCGACAAACGCGTGCTGCACCAGTCTATCTTTTATTTCTGCTTCCAAGAATGGTCTTACTTGGTACGCTTAAAAGGGAGACAGGTCGATAATTTCCACAATCTGTTTCATCATCCTTTTTGAAAAGCGGAGTTAATCGAGCAGTCTTCCACAAGGAAAAGACAGTTCTTCGTTCAATGCTATAATTATAAAGGTTGACCAATGCTGGTACAATAGCCTTTCCTGCCAATTTGAGAAGTTTAGGCTAGATGTAATCAGGTCGAACGGACTTATTAGCCTTGAGTTTATATGTCTTTTTTTCAACAGAACGGCTTGCAATTGAAATAGGGCTTTTAGGTGGTACGTAATATAGAGGTGACACTAGGTGTTGTGTTGCCATCTGCTGAAGCGAGCTGCGGTGGCACTGGTAATGACTCAATTAATTAAGTTCTCACCGATCTCCGAAAAGTATGCGTTCATCATCTGTGCTTTTTCTTTATCCATTAAAGCAAAAACTGCCATCAGTTCTCTTAAGGGGGGCTATTGCTCTGTTGCGTGCTGAGCGATTTGTACATTTGTTAATTAAGTTCCAGTAAGCACTAGTTTTCTTTACTTCTTCAAAGATATTGGTAAAGTAGGATGGTTTAGCTCTTCGCAAAGCTGACGTGACTGCATTTCTGGCTTTCTTTATTTTGACCACAGCTCGGGGCATTTGGTGCTAGCTGCTGCTTTGAAAATCTTGATTATTTTATTAATCTTGCAGCGGATTTCGTTTGTTATCCAAGGAGCCGATTTACTTCTGATCTTAACTTCTTTCTGGGCGATGTGTTCGTCACAAATTCTGCCACGCCCATAAGACATCATCTGGCTCATCGAAACAAACGCAACATGGAAAGGCGCGGATTCTATGTCCTACCTGAAATTTTCCCTGTCAAGTTTCCTGTAATCTCTTGTTTTGGTGTACTTCGGTGGCGTCGTTGCGTATGCCATATTGTGGTCTGAAATTCCCAAAGGGAAAACACTACACTTGTTCATGAGATCAGTCCTTGCTGTGACAATAAGGTCCATCAACGTACTTGTTGTTTGTGTTCCTCTAGTGTTGGGATTCACCATATTTTGCATATTAAACGTTTCGAAAATAGAGCGTAGTTTTCTGGCGTTGGTACACTGTTCAGATTCCGTCTTAAAGTCACAGGTGAAGTCCCCAAGTAGCACAATATTAGACGTTTTTAACCAAGCTTTTTCTAAGGTGGCACTGATAAGATCGAAGAATTCATTGGTGTCTGGCGGTTTGTAGATTACTGAATACAAGAAAGAAGAACTTGGGAATTTGACTTGTAGCTGCTCTGCTTTCTCATCTTCACGATGAGTAGCGTGCAAATGCTGCCCGTAATATAATAAGCATCCACCTCCTTTTCGACCCTTCCTATCTAATCTTACAAACTTCATTCCGGGAATTAATATTTCCGAATCAGGCACTTTTTTGTCAAGACGTGTCTCGGTGATTGCCAGAATTTCAGATTTACACAGTTGTTGGAGGCATCTAAGTTCCTCGATCTTGTTCCTTAGGCTACACACATTCAAGTGCGCCAATTTGACGTCTCTATTGGAAGTGCCATATTCCAGCTGTTTCATCATTTTTTCTTCGTCCTGTTCTAAGTCAATCGCCGCTTCAAAACTGTCATGTACATCATGTTTGTTTGTTTTACGAGACATCTGGTTTGTCTCTTCTACTGGGCAAACCTGCCCAGAGGGAAGGAGCACGAACAGGACTCGAGGTCCTATGCGAGGTGCTCCACACTACCTTATCCAGACCAGAAAGACCAGACCACAACACCGGGAACTACATGCCCTACTCTTTACGACAAGTGTGCGGGTTCTTTTACGTCCCACAGGATTATGAACATTGAAGGGTTGTGAGACGGGACCTCCGGCTTATCGTCCTTATCCGAGAAGACTAGAGAGTCTAACCATTTGCAGATGTAATTACAAAGGCAGCACTTTCTCCTCAGTTATTTAAAGACCATGAGTGTTGGTCTGGCCGGAGTTGAGCTCACGACCTCCTGCGTGACAGCCCAGTGCTCAACCAACTGAGCCACCGGTGCGCGGTTTGTAGAAAAGTAGCTCCTCCATTAACTCTCTCGAACAACATACAGAGCAAGTCCACCGTTTGCTGGTGAGTTGACCGTATTCTGCAGGTTCCTGAGCAGCACATTTCATATGATAGCAATAAGAACACGAAGCACAACATAGGGAGCGGTGATTAGCAAGTTTCACAGGAAGGATAGACAATATGGCGGTTGTCTACAGAACGCAGAACACTTTGTGCAGAAACCGGACTGATTGAGCAGCATTCAGGACAGGACCATTCCAATTCAGCCAATTGTTGCAGTTGAGCGTATCTTTGGAGTTACTTGTCCACATTTGATGTGAGTCCAACGATTACAGGAATCACAAGTCAACGCTCGATGATCAAAGGCGACGGTTTTCCTGCAAATTGAGCATCCCCTTGACTCACCAGTCGTGGAACTCGCATTGACAGGGCCTGGATTAGTAGCCACGTGCCCACTCTGTGCGATCCTCTCTAAACCGAAGCTCGCGTCATGGTTTGGGTACAGCAACGTGCTAGCAGAAAGATAACCTTTTCTTACAAGCTCAACGTGGCTAAAGGTTCCGAGCAAAGCCGTTGAGACTTCTCTGAGGTCCGTGAAAGGACCACGAAAAAACAGTTTTAATTCGGAGTTTAAAATAACACGTCGACCGTACTCTGAAGTGGAATTATAATGTTAGGACAAGATATGGCTGAAAAAACGTACCACGATAGCGGAGTAGAGAAACCATCGATCGACCGCCATGAACACGTGTTACAAAGAGACTGGAGGTTTTCTCTTTTCGCCGCTTCGCGACTCGTCTTTGCCGCTTCGCTGCCCTCTCGCGGCTCAAGAAAAATTTCGGGGACCAGGATAGATCTTCGTATAATTGAGACAGTTTTATAGATAGCGCTCTTATTCCTTATTTTGAGGTCACATGGTATCTCTTGCCTCAAGACTTTATTTAATTATTAATTTAACTCTTTAGCAGCCAAACGTTTCTTCGTATTTTCCCAATTGAAGCTAAAAGGTGAAACAATCTCCTTATCCCATATAAGGGGTTAGTTACCTTAGAGATGCTGCTCAGGATTGTTGTATATCTCTTTTTCAAAGAGTGGCGGCTTAAATACCGATATGTGCATGAACAACT
>OX421445.1:17678830-17681330 GCA_949126865.1 Montipora capitata
AATTTATTTGATTTCCAGACGCACAACCTTTTGTAACAGAGTTTTTACTGAGACAGCTCTTAACTAGATATGTATTTTAGCGTTCGATAATCGCGTCCCCTCTAACAATGACCGTCGATATTCAGAACGACTGATCAAACTAGTATTCTCTTGAGGTTTTACCCTCATCGAAGCAACAAAGAAATAGCAGCTTGGGAGAAACAGCTTCAAAGAACAAGCTTCAAGGCCAACAAGAGCACTAAAGTTTACTCTAATCATTTTGCCGGTGTATTTTGTATATGAAAGGTTATCCTGACGAGTTAAACTAACAGTATTACATTACCTAGAGTTTATCTTTCCAATGTTAAAGCAAGGCATGTAATGTTTGCAGTGGAAGAGGCGATAATAGAGAGGAAGGGAGGGGAGGCAATGAGATGTGTTTTTGCTGTCAAGCCTAGCCTGCGAACACACACGTATTTGTGATTGTGATTTACCATTACCAATTCTTTTCGGATTATTTTACTAGAACCCAATGCCGTCATCAGAAGCATCTTTTAGACATCCTGCTGGGATAGATGTGATGATATGTTCCCCATCGAAAAAAGGAGATCTGCTTTGTTGCAGATTCAGGGAATCATGCAATTCTTTATATTGATGGAGTACAAAACATTGAAGGCCCTAAGCTTGTTGGTACGCTGGCAATCCAGCCTGTGGTAGCAAATTGGAAACCAGAGGGCTGTAACTGCCGGAAACAGTTTGTTTTTGATCAGCTGAATGAGGCACTTTTGCATGGACAAATGACCAACGTTGTTAGCACACTGTCAAGTCCTCATGCCCCAATCCAGTTAACACAGATGCAGTTTTAGTTGCTGACAAAAATGTTGTCAAAGAGATCAATCTCACATCAAAAGAAACTATCATTATTGCTCAAGGTTTCCAGACAGCATTTGATGTCTCTTCAGCAGCCAATAAGCAAATTGGCATCACAGATGTGAGCTCCCATAAGGTAACAATGTTGCAATGGAACAACGATCAAAATGAATGGGTCAAGACAAAAGACGTTGGAAGTGGGACAGCTAGACCAAGAGATGGAAAGGCCTGTAATGCTGAGCTCCACGAGCCCACAGGTGTCACATTTGACTTGAACTCTGCCACCATTTGCTGCATTGGAGGAAAGAACCATGGGTGCATCAAATTGTATTCAGGACTTGCATTTGCAACAGAATTTATGGCAGCAATTCGAAATATATATGATGCCACTGGATTCTTACCAAATCACCATTTTATACCAGGGACCCACAAGCTCATTGACAGTCTTTCATTTCTGGAAAGTACAATGACTAGAAGAAAAAATTACCTACACAAGAATGGATTGGATGATACAGATGGGTCTATCTACTCCAAGACATTAGAAGGTTTTTCACAGACAGTAGCCTCATTGGAGAGCCACATACGTGCAATGGATGAACTTGGAATGGATACAACTAATGTCAACTTATATGCTTTTGCGAATGAGTCAAGGAAGGAACACAACTTTGCCAAACACAAACAAAGTGGTCAATATCGCCATCCCACTATGCAGTACAGCAGAACAAAAAGCGGTCATGAAGAAGTAATCAAAAAAACTTGCAGGTGTCCACATTCATACCACACTAACCAATTCCAGGCATACCAGGCAAGTCGCAAGTCTAATTTGTCATCAGTCACTGTAATCAAAGAACTCAAGAGAATTAAAGATGATCTACGGCCAAGAAAATCTGACCCAGACTGAGAGAGATAAAGTCAAAGAAAATTTAAAGAAGGCCAGAGCTCTGAATACACTAACTAAAGCAACGCCAAGTCAGAATGGAAGAGATGTCTACCGGTCAAAGTGTGGATTTGCACCTTGTGTAGTTGATCAGCTCAACTGCACACTCTTTCAGCCAAGTGATACAAACCTAAGATACTACCCAACTTTCCAACAGTTGATGAGCAAGATCAGTACCAGCGATAATATTCCTACCACAACTGGAGTTAATGAGGATTATAATCTCATTCCAGGGGACATCGTGGCTGACTGAATCCTGGAACAGAAGATGGCATTCCAAGTGGAGACAAGTGGTGGCTCCTACAAGTTAGCAGGGGTCTTCCAAAAGATAAAACATCAAATGGCTGTCATGTTTCAGGATTCTGGCTTGAAATGTTACCTTCTTCTCAACAGCCAGACTATGGCTGTGCCCTGAGACTCCAAAAGAGGCTTTAGCTTAGCTTACCTGCATATGATACATTTCGAACCTTCTCGATTAAACATGAAAATTTTTGCACGAGCTCTCCTCCTGTTCTTCAGAAGTTTTCCCGTCTATCTTGAAATTTACCCAGAATACGTATCGAGGACAATTGGTCGAGCGAGAGAGCCCTGGGAGAGAAACAGTCACCAGTATCTTCCGGGTAATTTAAAAAATGGCGAACGAAGTTGGCTATCAATGCAAAAATGTAACAAGTCTTTATGAATCATGGCTTATGGTTGCCAGCTTGACTGCAA
>OX421445.1:17691330-17703830 GCA_949126865.1 Montipora capitata
AGTATGCTATTAGCTCTCCATTTCCAACTCTAAAGAGGTGTATTTTGTTGAGCATGGAACAAAAAAGGTATCTATCGCCTATAACTACTCTGGAAAAAACTGAAACTTAGCATAGAACGTGAAGGAAAAATGTTTAATCGGAGTTTAATAATTCATAATCCAGGTACTCGCTAGTTTAAGAATGCAATGCGTGTTTATGTGGCTGAATTGATATGCAGCTCCGGAGTTTTGAACTTTCAGACTTTAAAAGTCGTGTTCGCATATATAATAAGCTGCATTTACAAGCTTAAATTTAAAGTGCACCTAACCCCAAAATATTTTGTTTGCTAAAATAAATATTTGCACCTGTTCCAAACGCACTGCGGCCATTTTTTCATTTTTCTAACAAATCCTGTCATTTTATAGGCCTTGAAAGTTGCGAAAATCCAAGCATCTTTTGTGCACGACCGAGTCAGAAGGGGAGTTGGTTTATTCTTGATTTGACGTCACAAACTGATTTACATTGCATTAACTCTTTGTAAAAATGCATGCAAAGTAGATTGTGACGTCAAATCAGGAATAGACCCACTCCCCTTCTGACTCGGTCGTGAAAAAAAGATGCTTGGTTTTTCACAACTTTCGAAGCCAATAAAACGACAGGATTTGTTAGAAAAATGAAAACATGACCACAGTGCGTTTCGAACAGGTGCAAAGATCATTTTAGCGAAAAAAATATTTTGGGGTTAGGTGCACTTTAAGCTGGTCAGTATGTGACGTCACCTTTCCTTAGATCCAATCTTCTGAAGTCCGATGGATCCTATTTGAACGTGAGCAATGACGGACCGTCAGATCCAAAACTTAAGGACGTTCGCGCCAATTCTTTCTGCGCATCCTTACTGCGCACGCAAATGCACACGCCACGTCATACACGAGCGCGCGCGCTAAGTAATAAAATGAGAAATGATAGGGCAAAAGGCCATTGCTATAGCTTTGCTGGATTTAACGGTCTTGGACGTTCGGTGACCCCTATTTTTCTTTCCAGAAACGGATTTTATTTACAATTATCTCCACGTTTTCCAAAAATGAACAAAAAATCAATGTGGGAAATTAAAAAAATTTCAAGATTTCTGCTCACGGGACATCAAATCTTGCCATCTTGCGGCTGCAAGGCGAGTGAAACTGTGGTCGCTAAATGCGAACTTGATCTTTAAGGAACCTCACCAGTTGACTAAATTCACTTAATTAGTCCACTTAAACAATATTTGGCAGAGAAGATTTCACTTCAAAGATTTAATTGCAATATATTTGGGTTTACAGACACTGGCCTTATTCGCTAACGTAGCCCGATTTTGTCACATTTTGGGTGTTTTTCCGGGCATGTTCTCTCCAAAACGAAGTCGGTGACCCCCCATTTTTTTTACATTTCTGACATAACTAACTCATCATCTTACAGTGGTAAAAGTTTCAGAAAAAAATCAACGTTGAAAAATTTTCGCGCGAACGTCCTTAATCTCAAAATATTCAGCCTTTGCATAAAATACAAAGCTCAAAAGTTTGCCAGTCAGGTTTTTTTTTTTTAACATACAGTAGCACTTTAACACTTTCAACAACATTGATGCCATTACAGTTTCTTTAATATTAGTGTGGGTTGTAGTTTGTGGCTCGCATATACAGGACAAGCAATTTGAAATTAACTCTAAAAAATGCGAAAACCTTTAACTTGTAGTTTTAAATAACGTTCGTATCAAGGCCCCTAATTACTTGGTTACCATATTTCAACCCAGCCAGAAAATGAGTTGAATTTCTCAGTTTTATAATTTTTCCTTTTTTTCGCGTTGGGAAAAGTCTTAACTGTCACTCCCCTGCTAAGTAGTGTCTTTGTGCGCAGTCCTCTGCGTCGAAGTCATTGTAACGCGAATGGCGTTTTAGTGGATCTTTAAACAAAATATAATATTTTGGAGCTCAAGAATGGAACGTCAATTGGATAAACAAGACAGGCGATGAAAAATATCTAGAATCTTAAAAGCGACGAGTAATGGTCTTCGACAACAACTGCATCTTTTGCCGTCGGATATCAAAGTGAGCCGTATTTCTAATATTTTACTAACTTGTGATGTTATGCACAACACTGAAACCAAATGGCACATTCTGTATGGGTTTAACAAACATTGAAGGAATCGAACGCCTTGAATGAATCTGTGTTTACTGGAGTAGAATTTCATTCGTCTTAATGTTTACATTTATTTTGTACTCAACTCTGCAGTCTTTAGGTCAAAATAAGTGGAAATCTGACGGCGAAGAATTATTTAAAAGAAAGCTCGTTGTCTATTTTGTGCTTTATTATTCACGGAAAAGGTTCTTCAAGGCGAAGTTCACTCGAAAACGGTACTTTTCCCTCGTCTAACAGCAGGAAGTTAGTGTAAAGATCATGTACTTCCCAAAGTATCAGCTTCCAAAGAACTTTCTAACCTTTAATTATGAAACCCCTAGTCAAAGTAACGTTAAATCTCGCACGATCGTTGCCATCTTAAATTAGCTTAGCAGCCTGGCGGCATGTTCATAACGTCATTGAGGTCAACCTGGCGTTTTGAGGACTGAAAGCTTGAACACACAAAGCTGCTGAGATTCGTATTCCAGTCATGTCTTTTTTGTTCCACAGCATAAATTGCTCAAATAGGTCAGAAAAAGACAGCAAAAGAGGTATTTCTTGTAATTGTCGCCCGGTAAAGAGAAAAAGCTTAGGAATACCACGGCTAATCAAGCTTGACCGTTCATGTTCTTCGCATTTCCGAGAGCATAGCTTACCCTCAAAGGATCTTGGGAGAAATTTTACTGTCTAATAAAGAAGTGTAAGAACAAGTTTGATTGCTTGTGTATAGGATGTTTTTTATTAAAGTGCTACTACGATCAAAAAATACACTAAGTGACCCAAGTTTTAAGTTTTAATTTAAAAAGACACCTGTTTATTTTAACTGGAACTGTTATTATTGGTCTGCCATTACCAACTTTAGAATCTTGAGAGAACTGGATGAGAAATGACGTCAAAGACGCACTGGTTTAAGAATGCAATGCGTGTGAACTGGGCTGAATTAATATGCAGCACAGGAGTTTCGGGCTTTCAAGTCAGTGTTAAACTCGTGTTTTGCATATGTTGCGTTAACACGCTGAAATTTTAAGCTAGTGAGTAAATGACCTCACTTTCCCTAGATCCAAATCGCTTACGTCCAATCGGTCCGTTTTAAACGTGAGTAATGACGGACCGTTAAATCCAAACCTTACACTCAAATAAACGGCTTATGGACAAGAATCAAAGCTCAAATTTCGCCAATCAGGTGTTAATCGAACACGCTTTCAAAATCTGAAGAAAGACACGTAGTTGTACATTTTTAGTTCATTATTTCTCCATATAATTTGTGTTGATTTTTATTTCCTAACAATGAACTTCATAATTACTGAAGCAGGGTGGTAACGTCCGGTGCTTTTTTACAACATTTATTGAGTGCTTTTAACTGATAAGACCTTTTCAAAATGACAAAAAGAATGGCGTTTTCCTTTAAAGTATCTGACTTTGTCCCACTTTTTTCAAAAGACGTTTATGCAAATTTTAGAACTTAAAAAAAAAAAAGGATTGTGTATTTTTCATCAGCCTCTAGAAATTGTTTACATATGACAGATCTCCCAGGATGGAATGACTGTTCTTTATTTTCTTCCCAGTTAATTGTATATTGACCCAAAACCCCATCATTCATTTTCCCAACTGAGCACGGACATGACTAATGAACATCTTCCGTATGCACAAATCGTGCTTAGCGAAAGCAATAAACTAAAAAAATCTGAAAGTTTTAAACGAAAACCTTTTCATTTGAACATCATTTGATTTTCACCTGTCTTCTCTAATAAGAAAATTCTTTTGAAATTAGCTTTAATACTTGATTTGTTGACTTGTGTTCTCTATGTTAAGTATCCCACCCGTATATATCATCCGAATAATGAAATTCGATCTCAATTTGCTATTTTCAGGCTTAAAATTCTTAACAGTTTTAGCTTAGAGAGCTTAAATTAATGTAGAGAAAACAATTCCAGTTTTGGTAAAGTAATCGACAACTGAAACTAATAATTCGTGGGCAAAGATAAGAAAATCCTGCCCGACCGTGCTAAAAACCAATAAGATTGAGGGATTGGAAGGACAGTGTGGAAGGACAAGTCCAAGGACAGTGTGGAAGGACAAGTCCAAGGACAGTGTGGAAGGACAAGTCCAAGGACAGTGTGGAAGGACAAGTCCAAGGACAGTGTGGAAGGACAAGTCCAAGGACAGTGTGGAAGGACAAGTCCAAGGACAGTGTGGAAGGACAAGTCCAAGGACAGTGTGGAAGGACAAGTCCAAGGACAGTGTGGAAGGACAAGTCCAAGGACAGTGTGGAAGGACAAGTCCAAGGACAGTGTGGAAGGACAAGTCCAAGGACAGTGTGGAAGGACAAGTCCAAGGACAGTGTGGAAGGACAAGTCCAAGGACAGTGTGGAAGGACAAGTCCAAGGACAGTGTGGAAGGACAAGTCCAAGGACAGTGTGGAAGGACAAGTCCAAGGACAGTGTGGAAGGACAAGTCCAAGGACAGTGTGGAAGGACAAGTCCAAGGACAGTGTGGAAGGACAAGTCCAAGGACAGTGTGGAAGGACAAGTCCAAGGACAGTGTGGAAGGACAAGTCCAAGGACAGTGTGGAAGGACAAGTCCAAGGACAGTGTGGAAGGACAAGTCCAAGGACAGTGTGGAAGGACAAGTCCAAGGACAGTGTGGAAGGACAAGTCCAAGGACAGTGTGGAAGGACAAGTCCAAGGACAGTGTGGAAGGACAAGTCCAAGGACAGTGTGGAAGGACAAGTCCAAGGACAGTGTGGAAGGACAAGTCCAAGGACAGTGTGGAAGGACAAGTCCAAGGACAGTGTGGAAGGACAAGTCCAAGGACAGTGTGGAAGGACAAGTCCAAGGACAGTGTGGAAGGACAAGTCCAAGGACAGTGTGGAAGGACAAGTCCAAGGACAGTGTGGAAGGACAAGTCCAAGGACAGTGTGGAAGGACAAGTCCAAGGACAGTGTGGAAGGACAAGTCCAAGGACAGTGTGGAAGGACAAGTCCAAGGACAGTGTGGAAGGACAAGTCCAAGGACAGTGTGGAAGGACAAGTCCAAGGACAGTGTGGAAGGACTTCATATCCAGTGCGACCGCGTAGAACAATTGTTGAAGGTGGAAAACTCTTATGAAGCAGTTGGAAAGATAAGCTGCTGTGAATTCTTCCTAAAAGCTCTTGTTGACCCGAAATTCCACTCAGACCAAGGATTACTCCTGTAAACGTGTTCCCAGACTCCGGTTCCCGGTCCCTATTTTTAGTAACATCCTAGCGAATCTGAAAGCATCTCAAAGATCACGAAGTCAAACTTCCCCTTTGCTTTCCTTAACACATTATTTCTCAGTGTTCTCAGTGTTCCTCTGTGCCCAGTGTTCCTCTGTTCCCAGTGTTCGTCTGTGCACAGTGTTCCTAAGTTCCCAGTGTTCCTCTGTGCACAGTGTTCCTTTGTACCTAGTGTTCCTCTGTTCCCAGTGTTCCTCTGTGCCCAGTGTTCCTCTGTAGTAGTGTTCCTCTGTGCCCAGTGTTCTCTGTGCTCAGTGTTCCTCTGTACCTAGTATTCCTCTGTGCCCAGTGTTGCTTTGTGCCTAGTGTTCTCTGTTCCCAGTGTTCCTCTGTACCTAGTGTTCTCTGTGCCCAGTGTTCCTCTGTACCTAGTGTTCCTCTGCGCCCACTGTTCTTCTGTGCCTGGTGTTCCTTTGTAGCCTCCGTTTCTTATATAATGTGACGTCACTAGTGTGTCATACACCGCGCATAAGCCAATAATTTGGTAAGGATCAGACTATTGGTTTCGAAGCGTGACAACGCTTGAACATTAAAAACTAGTCACTGGCAAAAATAACAATAAAAGTAAAAGATAAGGAACTTACTTTGGTGACGACTCGCACAGATGATAACAGAGAGTATAACTCAATGATAGTCAAATGGTAGCCTATAGCTGATTGATCCTCTGATCGTAGCGGTTGCGGAATAACTAACGATTACGGTTGTTTCGAGTCGCTTTTTATGAGCGCGCATACGTGATTATGCCTAGAGCGTAACTTGAAACGTGTTGCATTTAAGAAGTGTTATTTCATTTCCGTTTTTTTTCACGGTTTTATTTTTTTAAGAACAACTATTTTACAGTTCTATTAATTCAATTAAGTGCGTCGAACGTGTACAGAAGACGTGATGTCTAGTTACTCTCGATACAAAACCCTAACCGATGGGTAATACACTTGAGCACGTTCTACTAAAACCAAAGCTTTTGATTGTTACTAGAAAATGTCGTAAAATCATGGAGCGTTTCAAAACTAACAACCCAAAGTTAAGGAGCCTGTTCTTTTTGCCGCAAAAATCACGGGCCACAGCCTCCACTTCTATGGTCATTTCCCGATAGGTTTGCGTCAGAGCAAGGGAAGGCAGCTGTTCCGTTTTCATGGTGGCAGGCAGGTTTTTACTCGGCGCATTGAATTGAGGGAGCGTTCCGGGGTGGCCGTTGAAACCGGCATTCTCTGAAGAATGGTGGGTACCGCATTTACGTTTGGGAAGAGGACAGGATTTGCACTCCCCAGGGTTTCTGTCAGACCAGGAAGAGAATGCTACCACTTCGTTTTCCAACTAAGGGTCTCGATATCATATTAGGGAGCTTAAGCACACGCGTTTTTGACACGCGGACGGCAACCGGAATTGAGCTGTTTTCCCTTTTGACTTGTCTTCATACAACCACATTTACATCGCCAGGTATCTTTTCTCCATTACAGGTGATTAGTATAAAAATCTGGGAGACACCACTGTCCTAGGATGCAAAATGTTCCCTTTCCGGTTGCCGTCCGCGTCTTCAAAAAGCGCGTGCTTTAAGTTCCCTATTCTCTCTTCTCACATAGATCGCTTTTGTATGTGCCATATACCTTATCCCGAAATTTGCTTGTGAATGCATGCATGTCGCTTTTTGGGGACAAGAAATTGTCCTAAAATTCCATTCTCCTTTGCCAGCAGCCTGTCTTGCATTTATAGTACAAGGTGATCGACGCGGGGAAAATACGCGGCTCTTTGCCAGCAGCATTCAGGAGTATGCCCTATGTTGTTGCCTTCCTGTGGTTCTTGGCTTCCTTGGCTCGATAACGAACTCCGCTGCCATCTGCTTTCCCCGCTCGTACACCTCTGTCCAAACTAAAGGATCGGCTCTCTCAGTTTCAGTTTTCATGATATTTATGACTACCAGGGTCTGCGACAGTTTTGTAAAGTAGCGGACATATTTCTGAAAGCACCGGACGTCACATTTTTGGGCGCCGCAATGCGCTTTGCGGGCGCCGAAGGCGCGAGCTTACCTATGGGAGTCTGGGGGCATGCTCCCCCAGGAAATTTTTATAATAGAACACTCAGAAACGCTGTTTTCAGTGTTTCCGGAACCCAAGAATCAGTTTCCCAGGCAAGGCTGGTGTTCACTCAAATTCTCTTTGAAAAAGTAAGTAAAAAATTATAATAATAAGAAATAAAACAAATCCCTTAAATATTGGCATCAAAGTACCGGACATGGAATGGGAAACGACCGGACGAAACGTCCCAACCTCGTTCCCAGGGTATCTCTTTTCTGCCCCCATTGTCGTTGAGACGACAAAGAGACCCTTGGAACGAGTTCTGAAGCAATGGAATTCTAAAACTACCACTCCACCCCAAAATTCGGAACATTTTTAGAGGATGAAGGGCAAGTGAAACCTAATAAAAGGCATTTGGTTAACTGTAGAAGGAAGGATTAAGTTTTTGCAAACGTTGGCTGTGTAGCACTTATATTTGAACAGACTTATCAGATTTATCTTTACAGCAAGCGGTTGACATAATCAAATCCTCGGAACAGACCCAGCAGCAAGTAAAACAGATGTCTGGAGGAGACACGTTGGTCAACGCTCTGAAGAAATTCGGTCCCGCGGTTCAAGTTGAAGACGAAAAATCTATCAAGCCGTCCACAACAAGAGCGACTAAGGAATGTGGAAATTGCGGAATGGTTCACGGTCGAGATTGTCCCGCATATGGCAGAACATGTTTCCATTGTGGAAACATGAATCACTTTGCTCAAAAATGTCGCGCGCAGTCACGAGGAAGGAAGCCTAGAGTCTCAACTATTACTTCATTTCCCGACACCGAAGAGGACCCGTACTACATAAGTTCCCTTACTGAGAAGAACAAACCCCAGGCACGGATGGCTGTGATCGAGCTCCAAATTTTAATGGCAGACCCTAAGTCCGAAGTCCAGTTTCAAACAGACACTGGATCTCAGTGTGACATTCTCCCAGCAGGAATATACAAGCAAATCACAGGGGACACACACCTACGGCGTCTTAAACCCTGCAACAAAGAGATTGTCTCGTACACAGGAGAACAACACAGAATTGCTGGCAAAGCAAATTTCCCCGTCTCGTCTGGTGGAAAGCGTAACTCAATCGAATTCAACATTATCGATGGTGACTACCAGCCGATCCTGTCATTAAACACAAGCATTACTCTGGGATTTGTGAGTCTGCACAACTGCGATGTACTGGCTTTAAAATTTAAGACACACGAAGAGTTTGACGATGTATTTGAGGGATTAGGCGCACTGCCCGGAAATTACAAGATCGTAGTTGACGAAACTGTACCACCCGTGGTTCACGCCCCGAGACGAGTGCCAGTAGCCTTGCGACCTCGCATCAAAACCAAGCTAGACGAACTGGTTGATCGCAAAGTAATTGTGCCAGTCACTGAACCGACCGAGTGAGTATCGAGCATACTGGCCATTGTGAAGCCCAACAAGGTCCGCATTTGCATTGATCCGAGGGACCTTAACCGCGCAATTCGTCGAGAACATTATCAGCTGCCCACCATCGAAGAAGTTGCCACCCGACTAGCAGGTGCCAAGAAGTTTACTCCCTGCGACGCGAAGGATGGTTTCCACCAAATTGTTTTAGACGATGCCTCAAGTTACCTGACAACATTCAACTCGCCCTTTGGACGTTATCTGTGGACGCGCATGCCATTTGGCATCTCCAGTGCTCCTGAAGTCTGGCAGAGACGTATGCATGAATTTGTAGAAGACCTAGAGGGTGTTGAAGTCATTGTGGATGATTTTCTAATAGCTGGGTTTGGTGAGTCTGACGAGGAGATCAACACCAGCCTCGAAAGGCATGAACGTGCTTTCTTTCAGAAATGTCGGGAGTGGAATCTGAAGCTCAACAAAGACAAGATGAAAGGAGCACAAACCGAAGTGCGGTTTATGGGACATCTCCTAACTCCTAAGGGCCTGAAGGCTGACCCTGCCAAAGTGGAAGCCATTTTAGCTATGCCACCGCCCACCGATGTTAAAGGCCTTAAGAGGTTTTTGGCATGGTCAATTATTTGGCCAAATTCCTGCCTCTTTTGTCCGACATGACTGAACCGTTGCGAAGACTCGAAGACAAGGAAGTGGAGTGGTTCTGGTTACTGCAGCACCAGAAAGCATTCACCTCAGTAAAACAGTACTTGGCGGAAGCCCCTGTCCTGAAGTACTACGATATCAAAGAAGATGTCACAATCCAATGCGACGCCAGCGAGAGTGGTCTGGGTGCTGTACTAATGCAGAACGGACAGCCCATCGCTTATGCCTCCAGGGCGCTTACTGACACGGAAACTCGTTATGCCCAAATTGAAAAAGAATTATTAGCAATTGTGTGGTCAACTAACAAGTTCGATCAGTGCATACTTGGACGTGAAGTTGTCCACATCGAGTCCGACCACGAACCACCGAAAGCGGTGTTTAGCAAACCAATTCACAAGTAACCAAAGAGACTCCAGCTCTCCAGCGGATGTTAATGGCCCTTCAGAATTATACTTTGGATGTGCAGTACAAAAAAGGGAAACTTATGTGGAAATCTGATGCTCTTAGTCGAGCGTACCGAAACACAACCGAGTCATCCCGGCATGACACAGGTCTGGTCTGCGCGCTTGAAACGGTTGACCACTCGGAAAACCTCGCCATTGCACCGTACAGGATTGCCGAGTTCAGATTGGAGACAGCAAAAGATCCGGTCTTGCAAACTCTTATCGCAACCATAAGAAGTGGATGGGCGCCCTCAAAGAAACAGTGTAACCGCGAATTAACACCGTATTATGACAAGAGAAGCGAATTGGTAGAAGACAATGGAGTAGTCTTTCTGGGCGAACGGCTGGTAGTACCTACATCCATGAGGAAAGAAATGTTGAAACAAATTCACAGATCGTACATTGGCATCGAAGGATGTCTGCGGCGTGCCAGAGAAGTACTATATTGGCCCCTCATGAATGCCGAAGTAAAGGATTTCATTACCAAGTGTTCCATCTGCCAAGCCCAAAAGCCAGACCAATGCCGCGAGCCCATGCAACCTTATCCAGTCCCACCTCGGCCATGGTCGATTCTTGGTGCAGACATGTTTGAACTCGGACAGCAACAATTTTTTATTCTAGTGGATTACTGGAGCAGTTTCTTCGAAGTCCAGGAAGTTAAAGAGGCTACGTCTATGAGAATCATCACTGCTTGCAAATCCAGTTTTCGCGACATGGGATACCAGATGTGCTTGTAACCGATAACGGAACTCAGTTTTCATCATCGGCATTCAGCGGATTTGCGAAGGAGTGGCAATTTGAGAATCGGACTTCGAGTCCCTACTACTCCCAGTCAAATGGTCGTGCTGAAAACGCGATGAAGACTTGGAAGAGCTTAATGAAGAAAGCGAAAGCAGATGGGCAGGATCCCCTGTTAGCCCTCCTAGATTGAGACTCACATGGACACTTTTTTTCATCGGCTTTTGTATTGAGACTCTCGTTGAACACTGAGCGTTTGAACCTGTTTTATTTTTTTGTTTCTGTTTAGTATAGTAATCTTATATAAAGAGGGAGATGTCGCGATGTTGCGTTACTCTGCCACGTGCTCTCAATCACGAGTTTTATGTTGTATGATTGCGTAACCATATCGAGTGACTTATGGGTGTCATATTGCTAGGAGGATCGCATTGATTCGGCTGGCACGGTTGTCGCTGATTTAGAATTAAAGTCTGTTTTTATACTCGTCTATTACTGTGGAGTTTGATGGTTACTTATCGCGACAGCAACAAAAAAGAGATTCTAATAATACGAACAAATTAGCAAACAAGCCTCCTTCCTCAAAACTTACAATGCTTTTTCCGTCGTCGTTAAGTAATCGATGACAGGAAGATGTATGCACCGAAAATTACAAGGGCTTAACTACAGAATACAGGGCCACTTATTTCAATATCATTGAATAACAAAAGCTCCCATTGTTGTGTGTCTCGTTCTACAAAAGCTTTTAACTAATTTGCATTACAAGTTCAGTTTAAGCTGAAGACATTAGGCTAATAGAAATGTTTGTTCTTAAACTAAATGGGACATCTACGGTAAGATTTAGTAACAAAACCCTGCATAACTACCCGGAAACTCTGAAAAACAGTACAGTAGTCATAAAAAGCACACTGTGAAAACTATTTCATGATCAGTGTCATTCACTTTGTTGAGGTACCCATCAAGATATTTAGCGTATTCTTCGCGCCGAAGGACTGTTGGATCAGCTCACTCGTAACTTGGGCTGTCACACCATTGAAATTGGAGTAGAAGTCAGCCAGATCATCATTAAAAAACTGCACGATTGATTTGGTCATGATGAGCCCCATTTGAGTAAAACTTGGGGGAAGTACTCTTGGCTTCGCTTCTACGAACAGTGGATTCCCAGTGAGCGCGTCGGTAATCACATCTTGAAGCTGTTTGTAATCCTCGATAATGATCCCCTCCCAGACAATTCCTTTACTGTTCTTCAAAGTGGTGTTGACGTGAATGTTCCCCATTGGAAAACCGGCCCGAATTAGTGTTCGAAGAGCCATGCCTTTCCTTTCATCGTCTACAATAATCGGAATGTTCATAACAGGCTCGCTGGGGTTTTCGAGATTGCCAACAATTACAGCAGGATCACGTCCAAATGTATGTTTGAACTTGTTTAGCAAAGTATACCACGGAGGGCTCAGTTTTGCCATATTGCTAACTGAATACTCTTCTTTGCCAAATCTGTTGACGGGGAAGTGGATCGATTTCGTGGAGTCTGTTAAATGACAAGAGACAGTTCTCGATGCGTCATTTTGTTATTAATTACCGAGCTAATCGGCTACTTATTGGCTGCAATTAACACATGAATGAGTTCGGTGATTGCCGTCCAAGTTCCGAGACAGAAAGTAATTTGCATTTCCGGGGCGTTTCCCAACGACTAAACTTCCTGTCTGATTGATCTTCGTTACCTTCTGCGGCGAGTTCTCGCCGCTTTGCGCGACTCGTCTTTGCCGCTTCGCGGCTCTCTCGCGGCCCAAGAAAAACTTCCGGGACAAGGGTAGATCTTCGCATAATAGCGATGTTTCTCGTTACGTCACCCAT
>OX421445.1:17708830-17713830 GCA_949126865.1 Montipora capitata
AAGTTTTACTCGTAGCTCTACAAATCATGTGGAATGTCTCCAAATATCAACACGTTTAGCAGAGACTAGCAAACAATCCTCCTTCCTCAAAACTTACAATGCGTTAAAACGACAATTGCTTTCTCCTTCGTTGTTAATTAATCGATGACAGGACAATGTATGCACTGAATATTACAAGTTCAGTTTAAGCGGAAGACATTGGGCTTATAGAAACTGTGAAAACTATTTCATGATAAGAGTCATTCGCTTTGTTGAGGTACCCATCAAGATATTTAGCGTATTCTTCGCGCCGAAGGACTGTTGGATCAGCTCACTCGTAACTTGGGCTGTCACACCATTGAAATTGGAGTAGAAGTCAGCCAGATCATCATTAAAAAACTGCACGATTGATTTGGTCATGATGAGCCCCATTTGAGTAAAACTTGGAGGAAGCGTTCTTGGCTTCGCTTCTACGAACAGTGGATTCCCAGTTAGCGCGTCGGTAATCACATCTTGAAGCTGTTTGTAATCCTCGATAATGATCCCCTCCCAGACAATTCCTTTACTGTTCTTCAAAGTGGTGTTGACGTGGATGTTCCCCATTGGAAAGCCGGCCCGAATTAGTGTTCGAAGAGCCATGCCTTTCCTTTCATCGTCTACAATAATCGGAATGTTCTTGACAGGCTCGCTGGCGTTTTCGAGATTGCCAACAGTTACAGCAGGATCACGTCCAAATGTATGGTTGAACTTGTTTAGCAAAGTATACCACGGAGGGCTCAGGTTTGCCTTATTGAAGTGGATCGATTTCGTGGAGTCTGTTAAATGACAAGAGACAGTTCTCGATGCGTTATTTTGTAAAAATTACCGAGCTAATCGGCTACTTATTGGCTGCAATTAAACATGAATGAGTTCGGTAGTTGACGTCCAGGTTCCGAGACAGAAAGTAATTTGTAATTCCGAGGCGTTTCCCGACGACTAAACTTCCTGTCTGATTGATCTTCCTTACCTTCTGCGGCGAGTTCTCGCCGCTTTGCGCGACTCGTCTTTGCCGCTTTGCGGCTTTCTCGCGGCCCAAGAAAAACTTGCGGGACCAGGGTAGCGCGGGACCAGGATAGCGCGGGACCAAGGTAGCGCGGGACCAGGATAGCGCTCTTATTTCTTATTTTGAGGTCACATGGTATGTGTTGCCCCAAGACTTAATTAAAACTCTTCAGGGGCCAAACATTTCTTCGTATTTTCCCAATTCAGGCAAAAAGGTGAAAACAATTTCCTTATCCCATATAAGGGGTTACCATAGAGATGATGCTCAGGATTGTTGTATACCTCGTTCTCAAAGAGTAGTGTATGTGCATGAACAACTTTAAACGTCGTAGTACAGAATAGCACTTACAAATGGGAGAATGTTTCGGCGTTCGTTCGTGTTCGAGTGACATTAATACTCTGGCAACATACTGCTCAGTCACGATGGAAGTCGGGTCGACTTTTGCAAGTGACGCCTCCTCACGAATTGGACGGGTCAACATTTTCAGAAAGTTCCTCGAACCTTCTTTCAAATAGCAACTTCCTGACTTCCGCTTCACGCGCTTGTTAGCCTGGTTTACAGTTATAATACGCAATGTTTAGTACGAAGACGGGACGAGCATCAAGTACCCTCTCATGTTGGCTTAGCCGGCAAGGTGGTCAGGCCATGTCGTCCGAGCAGAATCCGCGTATTGCTACGGTGCAGCCAGCTGAATGAATTACATCGTGACTGAGCAGAAGTCATGCACCACTGTTACTAGTGACAACAGCACCAGAGTCGAGCCTCCCAGAGTCAGGAAATATTAATTTGATTTTGACAGAGGGGTGGCAATTCAAGTCTTTTGTTAACAGATTATTATTCTTGCTAGTTGTAAAGGCGGCTGAGTGTTTCCAAAATGGATCTGCACTCGAACATGAGGACCCACTTGAACTAAAGAAACCATTGTCTATTCATTCTCCTTGCCGACGAAGAATACGTCTAACATTCCCGCCAGGTCTTTAGATGTTAGCTCTTTATTATATTAAGCTGTTTCACTTATCCTCCATGTTTTAAAAAGTACGAGTTTCATTCGATATCGACCTACCCGAATAAGGCACAATAAACGCCAGAAAGGCCAAAAGCTGAAATGCATACCACAGGAACATTTCGCTTCTCGACAGCATCTGTTAAAAAAATACATTTATCAAGAACTACTACTACTACTACTACTACTACTACTACTACTACTACTACTACTACTACTACTACTACTACTACTACTACTACTACTACTACTACTACTACTACTACTACTACTACTACTACTACTACTGCACAGCGGGGGCCGCAAGTTTATTAGTAACCCTAGTGCTCTGTTACTTGTTACCCTCGTAAAATAAGCACCTTTACTTTTACGACTATTTGGCGTGGTGGTTGGGGGCCCTTTATAGAATAATTTATCTTACAAGAAAGAAAAAATAAGGTCGCTGTCAAACGCCTTAAGTGGAAAAAAAGTTTCAATGACACCGCAACGGCAAGGCCTTAAAATTCTTATCAAATTAAACCACGTTTTAGAGCAGTCCGTGCCTTGCAGGCCAACTCATATTCAGTTCTATAAGGACTTGCATTTTGTTACCTAATTTCTTTGTTTAGTGCACGCAAGGTTAATAATGAGACCATTATAAGACCAAAGTCATATTGTTATAAACTAGTCCAAATTTGTCCTAGCAAAATGACAACTGAAAAACCTCTGACGAAGCGAAAAGTTACTGGTAATAATACGTTTTTGGGCCAGACATTGAAGTGCTTTCTAAAGCCTGGTCTTGTGCCAAAAAGGTGTCTTTTCCAGTGATTAAAATCTTGGGACTCGATCAATTTAAACACATAGATTCTCGGTTTGCAAGAAAGCTAAAGGTAGGAAACAGCGTGACACTTTTGATGAAAGGTTCAATTCCTAATGGACAAACAATAGAGGTAATGAGAGCCGAATTGTTTTCGTTCAAGAACACTGCTGTATTGACTTTACTCTGCGGACGGGCGGAGATCCATCCCACGAGTCTTTGGCGGAGGTAAAAGAGCTTGAGTAATATACTCTTCGCAGGGATATCTTTTCCAATAAGACTTCAAACATTACAGAGAGCTTACCTGCGGTAAGTTTGATCCACTTCCTAGTCTGAGACTGTTGAGAAGTGAAAACCTCACTGATGAACCATGGTTTTATTGATTCGGATATTAATTTTTTACCACTGAAAAATGCTAGTCACGGTAACAGGTGGGATCCTTGAACAGCTTTTCTTTCGTGCATTAACAAAATGCATTATGATAACTCAGTTTTTCTGCTTCTTGACTTTTTCACGGTGTAGGTTTAAGTTATTTTACGGCCTTTGACATAATTTTACGGCAAACCACACGAAGTGTCAAACTTGACTTTGCACCGTGACTTTTCTCAATATTCTCCATGTCGTACTTTGAACAAGCTTGACCTACACAGGATTTTTTGGTTCAAGGCCCCGTTGGATTAATTTTAAGAGCATTTAGATGAATACTAATTTTGGGGCTGCTTTTGTTGCCATTAGAGTTTTTGCATTTCGCTTTAGTCTGGTCATTGCATAGCTTCCAAAATCTGCAAGCATATATAAGAATCATCGCGATGTAATCTACAAATACTGGTTAACGAATAAGGAACTAATTAGAGATCGGTTGAGGTTTTCGTTCACTAAGGCTGCAGCGATGACGTCATGCGAAAACAACTTTTAAGAATAGTCTGAGGTTCAGATCAGTGTCTGGTTCACACCATATGAGCGCATCAGAGCATGGCATATGAGCTTATCAGAGCACAGCATTGCATAACGTCATCTTTTGCCTGCTGCCCACTGAAGTAGACTCGTCTGTGGAAACATTCCACTGACCGTTTCCATATCATCTAAGAGAACGCAAAAAATTGGTATATCCGAAGGACAGGAACCTCTCTGAACTCCTTTTTCATCTTGATCACGCAGTGCAAGGAAATGAAATGGCGTGAAGTGGTTGATGCTGATAATTTAAACTACGCGATGTCCGTTTGGCCAAAGTTCCAGACTGGAGATAAATGTATTGAATTGTCGCGAGCCCTGGAAAAGTTTTTCTTGATTCGACGAAAAGCCTTTCATGGGTTGACGCTGCATGTTTTCTTAATTTTCATGTTTTTACGACTGGTATAAATAGATGCAAAGTCAAGATTTGGAAAAGGCATCGAAAGTCTCAGATTTATTTCACCATTTATGCTAGATTTCTTATAATATGAGATGTAATCAGTTTCCTGGATCTAGTTTTGTGTGTGGCGGATGGATTTCACAAACATCAAATTTATTCGATTTCCAGGACGCACAACCTTTTGTGAAAGAATTTTTTACTGAGACAGCCGGCTCGTAATTAGATATATTTTTAGCGTTCGATAATCGCGTCCCCTCTAAAAATGACCGTCGATATTCACAGCGACAGATCAAACTAGTAGTCTTGAGGTTCAAGTGACTCTCATCGAACCAACAAAGAAATAGCAGCTTGGGAGAAACAGCTTCAAAGAACAAACTTCAAGGACAACAAGAGCACTAAAGTTTACTCTAATCATTTTGCCGGTGGATTTTGTATATGAAAGGTTATCCAGACGAGGGCAATAATGTGAAGGATAGACAAAAGATCGGCACGAAAGGAAAACGAAAGCAACATTCAAAGCCAGAACCCAAGCCTTTAGTGAACCAATGCCGTAGTGCTTCGTCCTCGTGCAATTTTGAGTTATAATTCAAGGATGATTTCACATCGACAATCTTAATTTTATTTTCAGTTGTGTGTTGCGTTTTATTAGCATCAGATTGGTTTGAAGAAGAGAATAGTTTCTGATCAGTTTTGATTTTCGTTTCAAAACCTGTATGCGACGACATACTCTTTTCGGTAGTTTCAGTTGAAGATGGTTTTATTTCCGTTTTCATGGTTGTCACATTTTCAGAATAAGCCTTTACAGGTATGTTCTTGATCACAAGTAGCT
>OX421445.1:17731330-17756330 GCA_949126865.1 Montipora capitata
TCCTGAATCCCTTTCTTGCCTTTCTAATCACAAAGGCGCTTAGCTTTTAATATACTCCAACTGTGAGAAGGCCTTAATATGACAACGATTCAATATGGAAGTACTCGAATATCAACATGTCTTTTATCATCATTTAGGTTACGAGGACATCCAGCAAGGAAATGAATCTGAGTTAGAGTACGCTGTAGCCACAGTTGGTCCAATTTCTGTCGGTTTCAATGCGGGTCTCTCCTCATTCCAGTTTTACAGCGGTGGAGTCTATGATGACCCGTGAGTGTTGATCAATGAATCTCATCCTCGTTCCCTCCGTCCACCAACGACGAATTCCGTCTACATCCGTCTTTCCACTACCGCCATCAATGTCATTAGTCATCATCATCATCATCATCATCATCATCATCATCATTTTTTCGTCATTGTTAAATTGGCGAATATAAAAGTTCATTTACAACAACAACCACTTTTATTTGTACTCGTAAAATTATAAGAAATGAATGAAATGACGAAAGGGTAGTTTACTTCAATATAATAAAGTGCGAGGACTACTGGAACCTGGCACCCATCGAAGTGTAATAGACGTAAATAACATGAACTAAAGGGTGGTTGGTAAATTCTTTCTAAATGAGAACATAGTTAATAGAGGGGACTGGTTTTGAAGCTCGGCAAACACTAAAGGAGCAAACAAAGAGGCCAAGATTTAGTTTGGGAAGTCCACGACCGTGCACAATCTTTTGTTTTGCCCTCATACCCTATGCATGATTTACGTAAGCAACTTTTTTCTATTGGTTAGTTCCTCAGTACGGAGTAAACAACTATTGTGTTTTGTGCACGATCAAGGCCCAAAACAGAGAACAACAACCTACAACAAAGAAATTTGTTGGGTTTCATAACCATTTCCCTCTATTAACTATGATGAGAAGAAGCGGCTTGTATTTCATATACCGGATCCAAAATAATTTAATGTTCATAAAACAAAAGAACAAAGCGAACACAACAACACCTAATCAGCAAGGCTCAATAGGAATAACAATGGTTCTTTCGTCCTCCGCCATTTTAAATAGTCTGGTATATGAAAGTCTCCCCGAAGAAGCAAAATACGAACATACGTATACACCACAGCAAATTCGCACCTAATATATTTGCAGACACTTAGTGTTAAGTGTAATGAATCATTGCATAAAGGGCAAAGAATAGTGAGAAAGGTCATAGCTATCTAGTTGAAAGAGAACGCAACTACAACACCTCTAATAACTAATAATAAAATCAGATTTGATCTTTTGCTTCTGCTAATATTACTTCTTTAAAATGATAAAAAAAGATCAGAGAATTTCTTCGAAGCCGTTTTCTTACATACATAGGTGTGTAGTGCCAATTAGTCTGTATTGTTGTAGTAAGTTGATCTACCGGCGACTTGTGAGGAAGCCTTATTTTTCATAAGCCCCATGATTTCTTTCAGTTTTCCATGAAATTATATTTTTCTTGTATTTGTGTACCAATTACATTTAGTAATGGTTGTTTGAAGTATACGACATGATAAACATTAAAATAAATAACATTTATTTGTTGTAATTATATTAGTACCACAATCCCTGTAATTCTAGCGTTCTTGAACGACGGAAGTTTATATATAATTTCATCCCTTAATGTAGAGCCTGCAGTAGCACGGATGTTGATCACGCTGCCCTTGTTGTTGGCTACGGTATCTACCAAGGCAAGGACTACTGGCTGGTGAAGAATTCCTGGGGAACAAGTTGGGGAATAGGGGGCTATATCATGATGTCACGGAACAAGAACAATCAATGCGGGATTGCCTCAAACGCCAGCTTTCCACTGGTTTAACTCGCCTTCTCATTTAATAATGCCTTTTGATTTTGTACTTGACGAAAACATATGGAAGAAAAACCTTAAATAACAATAACCACAACCAGGTTTTCTGAGCCCGCGTGACTGAGTACCCCCAGAAAACGATTGTTTTAACGAAAACCGCTGGTCAGTAACCTGGTTTTGATCATTGCTGTCTAAGGTCTTCCCATATGGAATTGACAAGAGAATGAAATAAACACCACTGTTTCGGAGCAATCGTAAAGGGGTCAATTTTTTCGCGTTCGTTCTTGCTTTGGATACCTAATGCAGCTAGCATATTAATTGTTCAATACTTAACATCTAATTTTTTTTTTAATTGCTTCGGCAAATTTAATCTTGAAAACTCATTTTCAAAAGTGACGAAGGTCAATGGGATAAATGCGGCTGCACAGAAGGGAAGTTTCCCGCCAATAAAAAAGTCGGTCCATCCGCGTACTAACCTGCGACCAAGAGTACTTTTCTTTAGACAGGGTGCGAAAAGGTACTTTTGATTTCGCTTTCTTTTGGGAAAAGATTATAAAAAGGCAAACTTATGAATTTATTTAATCTCGCGCGTTTGTTTCAAAGTATAAAAGGAAACCATTTAAATTTGTGTGTAGTCATAACTGATAGAGAAGATCCTTTAGTTTGGACAGAGGTGTACGAGCGGGGAAAGCAGATGGCACCGCCGAGTTCGTTATCGAGCCAAGGAGACCAAGAACCATATGCAGGAAGGAAACAAAATAGGGCAAATGTCCGAGCTGCAACTTCTGAATCCGTCTGGCAAAGAGCCGTGCATTTTCCCCTCGTCGATCACCTTGTACAAGAAATGTATAGGACAGGCTGCTGTCACGGGAGGATAAATTCTTAGGACAATATCTCGTCCCTATAAAGCTACATGCACGCGTTCACAAGCGACGTTCGGGATACGGTATATGGCACATGCAAAACCGATCTATCTGCGAAGAAAGAATATGATACTGAGATCCTTTAGATGAAAAACAAAGTGGCTGCATTCCCCTTTTTGTGCATGAGAGCCCAGCGACTTTGGCAGAAACCCTGGAGAGCGCAAATCCAGTCAGTCCTCTACCCAAACGTAAACGCGGTACTCACCATTCTCCTCACAATGCCGGCCCGGGTTTCAACGGCCACCCCGGAACTCTCTTTCAATTCTATGCGCAGAGTAAGAACCTACCTGCGTGCCACCATTAAAACGGAACGGTTGTCCGGTTTGCTGTGATGCATGCGTACGGGAAAATGACCATAGACGTGGAGGCTGTGGCCAGTGATTTTTGCGGCAGAAAGAACAGGCTCCTTAACTTTGGGTTTCCATAAAACTACGTGGGGAGCCATACTCAACAGAACTCGGGTTTTTTCGAAGAAATATTGTCAAGATACACTGACATTTAAAAAAAAATACCAGTGGATTTCTTAGTGTTTTACACTGATATCCAGAGTTGCAATGAGAGTCACTGAGACTTAGTGACACTAAAAAATATGGTTCCTATTTGTTCCTGTTTGTAAAGCCATCCAGGCCGGGGTTACAATAAAATTCACGAAAAAATCAGTTTACATCTGTCTATTTTTAAATCCTCTGACTTCCACGAAATCGCAACGCTTGGAACGGGCTCACCAACCAAAAATGGCTAGCTACGCCCTTGATGATAGTTGGATATGCTGATGAAGTTACCCTGGCCACGGCTTCATCCCATGCTCTGGAACGGACGGTATCGCAAAAATCCGAAATCAGGTGTCTACGCGTACATTTTAAAAAACGCCGATGTCTACAGGATAACAAATTCTAGACCCTTGTCAGAGTTCATCAACAAACAACAAGTCAAAATGATTTTGCGCTCACACCATCCGACAAGACAAACACAGACACAAAAACAGTTTATGTTCAATGTGGAGGCCCGAGTCGAAATCTGTTGAAAACGTTAAAAAGCTACTCCAACAAGCGGCAGACCACATACAAATTGAGCGCGAACAATTCTTGAAAAGGTCGAGCAATGGAAAGAGCGTTTTGACAAGGTCATGCACGGGTAGTTTATGTTATCGACTTGGCTTCGATCGAAAAAACATCCAAAGGAACGCTAAGGAACGCGGGAACGTTTGACCAATCAGTTGCCACTTGACATCGCGTGGTGTTGAAATTACCCGAAATCCTTCATTGTCGAGGATTCTGAGAGAAAATGGCGTCTTTGAGGACGTTCGGTTCGATTGGAACGAATTACGGCCAGTTTCAATATCCGCATGGAATAGCCGTTAGTAGTACCGGCGAAGTAGCAGTGGTAGATACGTGTAATCACCGAGTCCAGTTATTTAGTGGCGATGGCGAGTTTCGTAGAGCGTTTGGAAGTCAAGGAGTCGACGTTGGTTACTTGAATTTTCCTGATGGAGCGACTTTCGATGCTGAAGACAATGTCGTGGTGGCCGACTCTGACAATCACAGGATATCAGTTTACTCATCAAACGGTGAAGTAATACGAATGCTTTGCAACGAAGACCTGAGAAATCCATGGGGCCTTTGTACGACAAGGGATGGTAGCATAGCGGTTTGTAGCGGAGGCGAAAAAAGAGAAGTTCAAGTTTACTCTTCCGAAGGGTCATTAATGATGAGTTTTAGCGATTCTTCTTCAAGCCATCGACCTTCGTACGTTGCACACAGTCACGAAAAGTACTTTGTGTCTTATACGGACGGTCAGTGTGTAAAAGCTTTCGACAATCAAGGAAGTCTTCTGTTCAGCATTGGCGAAGCCGGGTTCGGGGATGGTCAGTTTAACAGACCTCGTGGAGTTGCTGTGGACAGCCATGGACAGTTGTTGGTTTGTGATGGCTGGAATAACCGCATACAAGTTTTCAGTTTAGAGGGCAAGTTTCTTTCCAAGTTTGGAAGCCGTGGCCAAGGTGTAGGACAGTTAACTTTTCCTGTAGACCTTGCAATCGGCCAAGATGGACGGCTCTTTGTTAGTGAACTGAAGGGCCATCGCGTTCAAGTTTTTCAAGGATTAGACAAACAAGCTTAGAGTGAGAGATCGCTCGTGTTTATGACAAATACTAGATTGCAATCGCTCAGAAATGTCCTTAGTACATCCGTATGTAAGAAGTTTGATGTAACCGGTTTTTTCTTAGTTTTTTTAAAGTTTTTGTAGGCGTTTGTCCACGCCAGAGCCAGAATGTTCAAACTTTGATCACCTGAAGTGCCCCTGTGATCAAAAAAATCAATTCTTATTTTTCTATGGATTTCGAAACTATGTTAACCAAACACTAAGTGACCAAAGTTTTAAGCCTTGATTTCAAAAAGGCACTTGTTTATTTTAACTGGAATTTTTCTATTTAATGGTCCACCATTACTGACTTAAAGTTCTTGAGAGAGCTGGATAGAAGAGAAAATGATGTCAAAGGCTCACTAGCTTAAGAATGCAATGCATGTGTATGCCACAGAATTAATATGAAGCACAGGAGTTTTGAGCTTTCAGGCTTTTAAACTTGCATTTTGCATGTATAATAAGCTGCATTTACTTGCTGGAAGTTTTAAGCAAGTGAGCCTTTGATTTCACTTTTCCCTGGATCCAACCCTCTGAGGTCCAATCGGTCAGTTTTGAACATGAGTAATGGCGGACCGTGAAATCCAAAACTTACAAGTTGAAGTAAATGGTCTTCGGATAAAAATCAAAGCTCAAAATTTTGCCAATCAGGTGTTAAGCAAACACACTTTCAACATCTGAAGAAAAAAAGGAAGTGATTCTTTTATCACAGGGGCACTTTAAGCTTTGGTGTAAAAGCAAAAACCACTTCGGTAGATTGTTTACTTTGAAGCAATGGAGTCATCAAGTTGTAATCTTCCTAACCTATTATTTTGCTACACAGCACTTCAGTTGATTTGGCACATTGCAATATTAGTTATCATTACTAGAAATTAACATCAAAAACTTGTGGCAGTAACAGTGTGATACTCAGACGACTAGATTAGAGTTAAGGCAAAATGCATGGAGGGAAACCCAATCTGAGACTGTAGAAGGGAATTGAATGAGCCATTTTTCACAGCAGGACAGCAGATCACTGTAAATCCTTGTCAAAAAGTTCTTTAATTTTAAAATAATACCTTCTGCATTGTGAAGCACTTAACAAGCCTCTAGTGAATTACTAATTTTGCTTCTGTTATCACTTAATAAAGCATCAGTTAAGAAGTATATTAACTGCAATGTTCTTTTGCTTAGAAAATTGTTTCACATCGGCTGTTACAACACAATAGAACTTCGGGAGTAAGAACCTTCCATTTTAAAATTGATCCTAAACTGGTTCTTACATAAATGGTAATTAAGAGAAATTTAGGCTGTCAATGTTCTTAAGGAGGTTCTTGTTTTCTGAAGAAAAAAAATCACATTGTAGATGGCAGTGGTATTTGGCCTTCGTCCCCTATGCAGCAACCAAAATTTAAAAATTCACATAAAAATGACTGTAATAAGTAAAATCGAAATATCACATGAAATCAATAATAATTATTGATATTATTTGCCAGTGCACACATTTTTTAGAATTTGGCATTAAAATTGCCTGATTTCAAGCTGAGGGGGACAAGGTATGAGTTTGCAAATTATGGGATTAGCAACTATTGATCCACATATTCAGAAAGTGCACACAAAGCTTTACAATATCCCTAAGTTTGGTGGTAATAGGCCCAATATTAAGCAAGATACAGCCATCTAAAAACATCAAAATTTGCAAAGAAACGTATGGCCATCTGAACACAGCGTCCAGGGCCCGGTTCCTCGAAAGCCGATTAACTTAATCCAGGATTAGCATAAACTTTTGTTTCACGTTTTCAACTTTTTGGTGAAAGTTTCTTTTGCTTATTTTTGTTTTTCAAGATTGACGTCTTCTCATGTAAAGTTCTGCCGAAAATCTGCGTTGAACAGCATTTGGGAGTAGAGAAATAAACTGCTTGGTTAATTTTTAATCTTAGATTAGCGTTAATCGGCTTTTCAGGAACTGGGCCCTGATGACCAACATTTCTATGTAAATATAATTGACATATTTAAATGGCTGTATCTCAGTCAAAATTGACCTGATTACCACCACACTCTGGGATTTTGTAAATCTCTGTGTGCTCTCTCTGACTATGTGGATCAATAGTTGCTAATCCCACAATTTATAGACTTGTGCCTAGTCCCGTTTGGCTTGAAATCAGACAATAAGGACCTTTTTCAAATTTTAGGGTCAACAGGTTCTTGTTTAGAGGGGTCTAACTAACAAATTTTAGGCTAACAGGTTCTTAATTGTCAAGTTTTAATGTTCAACTTTCATATTAACATTCTCCATGAAAAGAAATTCTGTTATTAATCTCCTTCCCTGTTCCCAATGAAAATAGACCTTGGTGATGGTTTTCACTCATTATCAGTTGTTTTTTAGTTCTCAACAAAGACAGTCATTGGCATAAAAAAAGAACCCTATTCCAGAAGTGAATGAAGGGGTTTAGTTTCCAAAGAATCTGTGGTGCTGTGTTGGTGGGGAAGTGAAACACAAAAATGGGTTTGTCAACCAAGTTGATGTGGTAAAATGCCCATCATAAAGAAATTTGTGAGCTGATGTTTTGAGCGTTAGCACTCTGACAAAGGGCTAAGATTCAAAACTTCAGCTTTCAAATCTCGGATACAAACAAGGTTGCCATGATGTCATGTGAAAGCAGTAAATTCCCTTGTCACTTAATTTCACCAATGTTAGTCTTGCAACAGGACATACAAGTTCTTTTTTCCCAGTTCAACTTTCTGTACCACTTACACTTTAAACAAATGAAACAAAGCTAAGGATTGCCTCCTAAGTGCAAGTGTTGTCAACATCTATTTTGAGAAGACAAATGAATAATTATTGATGAAATCAATTTGGTCCGAAATTGCACATTGATGATTAAAACCACAACTCTTACATCTCTAAATTGTCGTAAAATAGAAAAGAAAGGAGTTCAAAGGTTGAAAATTGAAGAGCCACTGGCAAAAAGAGCTACAGAAGTGGATCTCTTGGGGGAGGGGGGGGGGGGGTGAGGGACAAAACAAAACGACCCAAGTTAACAAGATTTTGCATGTTTCTTTCAGTCCAACGAGATAATTTTGCTTTTGTTCCACATTTACCATTTATTTTTATGGAACTACCTATCCAAGAAGAATTTCACAGTTGAAGGCTGGTCTCATTCTTCACATAACAAATATAATTATGATTATATATATTTCGAAGAATGATTGAAGACATGCAGTTGGGCATTTACCAAATCTGAGGCATAATTGTGGCTCAAATTTTTCAAACCAGTTCAAGTTTGTTTTTTTGTTCTCTAATATTCATTGTCATAATCTGAATTAATTTCAGGCAAACTTAAAAACTCAAAATTGAACTGGTTTGGAAAATTTTGAACCAGGACAAAAATTTGAACCACAACATACACCGGCGTGACTTTCCCCAGGGTGGGGGTGGGCATTGTGGGGGGAGGGGGTGAAGGGTACCATAGATGAAACAAACCAAACTTTTACAACAATGCTAACCTTAGGCCTAGTCATTATCAAAAGCACAGTGTTTGGGCCTAAGGTTAGGGTTAGGGTTAGGGTTAGGGTTAGGGTTTTTGTAAAGGTTTGGGTTGTTTCAGCTATAGTACTCTTCAACCCCCTAACCCCACCCCGGAATAATCATGCATAAGAGAGCTTTAGCTTCTAGTAAGAGAACGACTACGAGTATGAGATTTTCTCATAACACAACAGTGAGCGCGCGCAAACCATCGTCATTTTGGCGGGAAAAACTTGATGCCGTCGTCATTTTAGTACAAGGTTTTGCAAAAATCTCGTCGAATCAAAACAAGTCAACAACACGGTAGCAATTCTGGCTTTTTTTGATGAGCAAAAAGGCTCAGTTACCAGCAATAAGAATAAATGAACAACCTATACTGCTAACAAAGAGTAAGATTAAGCATACGGGTTATAAATTTCCTTAGTATTTTCGCCTGAAAACAGGCAGTCAAAACTCATACTCGTTCTCGTCCTCGTCGTAGAATCTAAAGGTCCCTATACACATGATCTAGTACTTCTAAGACAAATTTTCCAAGAAATCCACTACACTTGGCTCTTTAAAGGTTGACATTATTTTGAGTGGATGTAGAGGTTGCTAACCCATTGACTCCTGAACTGCAGCCCTTCCCCCCACCCCTCCCCATTGACGAGCAAAATCATCTGGCTCATCTGGCATTAGACAGCGTAAAACTATTGGCTCAATCATAAGAGTCAATGGGATAACCAAGTAAATCCTATCAGGCTGTCAGAAATGGGAAGCTAATAAGCAAAACTGTGCCCCCACATCAAAGAACAAAGGTCACAGGTCATTGCCTTTAAACTTTAAAACCTTACTAATACTAGGTTAGCACCTAATGATGATTAAGCTTAAGGAGAGATTGGTTAAGGAGAGATTGGGATTTGCAGAGTCATAAAGCCCTGTATTTTGTACCTTTGTCTCCTTTTAAAAGTTAATGCCTCACATTTCAGAAACAAGAAAGTACTGTCCGCTATTTTGTAGAATGGACCTCAGCAACTAATTCAGACTACTTCTGCCTCCAAAATCATGTTCTGAAGCTATAAGATATTGATTACAGCTTCAGTAAAAAAACCTATATTGTTTCTGAAATACCTTTCATTTCTGAGATGATTATTATTTGACTCAAGGAGAAAAATATAATATGTATACAAAAATCATATTATGATTTGGTATACATCACAGAAACTCTTAAATATTGGACGCATGATTTTTAAACTTTGCACTAATAAATATGAGACGCAAAGTAGCAAATATTATGTTACTACAGTGACACTCACAGCTCTGGGACCTCTTTGCTATTAGCCTGCAAACACAGGTATATTTCTGGCGGTTGTTGCTCTTCCCCGAAAAGAGAAATGACTGCTGGAAATACGTCTGCGTTCACAGGCTTCTTTGCTAAACATGTAAATCAAAATGTAGATGTGTACTATGGCTCAATCACTGATCAAATATTGAGAGATGAGTGCATGGTCCTCCTTGGAAAACTAAACCATACTATCTCCTGTAAGCATTGTCATAAGCTCTCTGAGAGTAATGGATGTTGGGCAAAGAAAACTTTAATAGCAACAGTACATCAAAATAAAACATTATAATTATTTTTGTCTCCCTGTCATACAATGAACTGGCAGGCTCCAAGATTGGACAGTATAGCACCGTGCTCAAGTATTTCCATTTAATTTGGTGATTTAGCTCCATGATCTCATGAAACCAATGATGTCATAAATCATTATCGTCATCGTCATCATCATCATCTTTCAAAACACAAAAATTTGATTTCTCTACAGCAGAAGTTATCAAAGAATCAACTCAAATACCAACATCTTCTTTTCACTCTGTTTGGTGTGGTTTTTGTTTCAAGTACTTCCCTCACAATTTATACAAAATACAAAACGGTTCATTTTTATTTGTTCACGATGTGAAAGATGGTGTAGTTTGTACACTACTATCCTGTAATTTGACGCACAGTTCGGCGAAACATGCTAGAGCCACGCCACAAGTTTCCCTGAAATAAAAATGCAGTGCAGACATTTAAAAACTTTAAGGGCTTACTGGTCACTAATAACAAAAGTAACAAAATAACAAAGCATAATCTCTGTCATCAACATACTGTTTTTCTAAGGTACTTAAAACAGTCTGTCCATCCTGAAAACACTGGCATTACTGGGACCTCACCAGCAGCAAGCCTGTTGACGACATTTATCAAAAACAAAGGAGAATGCTAATTATAATCATTACTGTAACAGGTATTTAGCAGACCTGATAACTCGAACCCCCACTAACTCGAACCAAAATAGATTCCCCCTGGATTTCCATCATTCACTTACTGCAATTTTACCCTCAGTAACTCAAATTGGCGTGTTGATAACTCGAATCTCCCGCTAACTTGAAGCAATTTTTGTTCCCTCCAGGTCATTCTCTATATATTTTTACCCTTGATAACTCAAACCACTTCCATCAATACATGAAAAAAAAACAACAACAAACAGTGTACTAGTTACAACTGACTATTTCTACAAAAAAAGTAAATCTCATGAATTCTATGGCAGTAGCCTGACGTTGTTTGCTTTGAAAACTGCAAAGTTCCCAGTACCTTTGCTTCGTATTGTTTCACCTTATGTTGCGTTCTGATTTCTACAGTAATTTAGAAATGAATTGTTTCATTTTCACTTGATTCAAGTGTACTGTTGGAACCATTTTTTTCTTATTTCCAGTCCTTTATTTTCAACTCCTGAAAACTCCAACCTTTCTCAAATTCCCTTGAAAGTTTGAGTTATCTGGAGTCGACTGTAAACATAGTAAAGTCAAACTTTGTTTACTTAAACTTTTTCTATGATCCCACTAGAAATATCTACTAGAAAACTAGGAAAGGTAAAAAACTGTGGGAATGGATTTAAATGTTGAAAAGCAAAAACTGAAACTGGTATGTTTTCATTACAAAAATGGTTTTTGACGATAATGTGCACTTCATGAAATTGTCTGTAATTCTGCATAACTATTGCAGGTGTTTTTTTTTTTAATTTGGTGGTGTTAAACTAAGGGGCCAATAATCCAAACAGCAAAACATTGTCATCGTCATCATCATCAGGGCTAAATTCACTCCTAGCGGAGGAACTCCTCCTTGGATTGATCCCATGGGTATCTGTCCAATAGCTAATCTTGACCATGCAGGTCCAAGTTCTTACTCCTGTAATAACTAAACTATCACATAAAAAGACAACAAAATACTTTAATAATACTGTTTGGGCGGTTATTAAAATTTTAATAACGTGTTGGACCTGACCTAAAAAAGTATAAAAAGTAAATTTTCAGCAACGTTCTGTTTGCCTTCATTATTTTACTCTGATGAAGGCAAACGGAACGTTGCTGAAATTTTAGTTTTTATACTTTCTGGGTCAGACACAACACTTTATTAAGATTTTAAAATACTTTAACTTTTAGTTTATGGTAACCGTTCCATTAAGTTATTGAATTTGTACCACAGACCGAAAAAATACAGCAATGACAGGAAAATACATCTAGCTGAAGGTCCAAAAGATAAGAAATTGATTTAAGCCCTCACACAGGAGCAAAACAATAATAAAATAATTATGTTGTACATGTATGAGGGAAATCAAACAATATATACAGTTGTATGAGGACACGTAACGCAAACCAACAGATACAGTTTTTACTTGTATTGTGATCCTCTCATAGTCTTGCTTACAGGGGAGAGATGCCAAGATAACATGTCATTTCCATGTCACTTTCCTGGGCATGATTGGTTGAAAATTTGAAATTGACATTGCATCATTGAAATGGGTTGATGGATTCACGATACATAACCAATTCCAATTTTGAGATGCCAATGCTGCATTATCCTCTCGTAAATTACATTCTCCCAACTAGCCGCCGATATATTGCCGAGTTGGAATATCAAAATTGCAATTAGTGTATAAAGTCAAGGATAACAGACTGACCCAACATGGTTAACAATCATCATGTGTGACACAAGCACAAATGGATATGTTGCAACTCCAGCAGCATACTTTATTGATCAGGGACAAAGAGGACAAAAACAAATTAAACCATTTCAAGCAACATTCAAACAAGATCATGATGATTCGAAAAAAAAAAGAAACATTCTTCTCATGAAATATTATATCAACTTGACCAAGGAATACCAAACAGCCACAACCGACTAAAATGGGGAGCGACACAATGTTCAACATACATTGCAATTAATGAAGATTAAAAGAAACATATTTATATTGTTTTTTGGGTAGTATGTTAAACTCAAAACAACAAAAATAAATAAATAAATAAATACTAACAATAATAATCTTATGCAGAATAAAATATTAATGGGAAGATGTGGATTATGACCAGATGAGATGCTAATAAAACTATTTTTGAGTCAAACCTAATTTGATCCTGGGTTTACTCAAAGGGAGAAAATCATGCCTTTTGTAAGGATCACTCTTGGAAAGATGGGCATTTCAATCAAAGTTGATCTTCAGGTGGACTACAGCTAAAACTGTTGGATAGCTTTGGCAGGACAAATAGTGCTTAGCCATTAGACAATAAAATTCATTTGTCGTGACTTCAACATGCAAGATTCTGTACATGAAAATTAAGTATCCTGACATTAAAAGGCTGTTTACAAGTTAAATTTTAGTCATGGTAATGATGCAATTAAAAAAACCACAGGGGTGAACTTTCAAGTCATTGGCATTTTATTGCAAGGGTTTCAAAAATGCTCAAAACTTGATGCAGTCTTAATAATAATTATTAGTATATGTAATAACATAATTTCTAATGCAATTGGGAATAAATAAACAAGAGTAAATTTTTTCATAACACAAAAAAAAATTGCACAAGCCCACCGGGGGAGTGCAATATTACATGTATTTTGCAGTCTGAAAAATTGTACAAGTGCTTATTTGTTCCAAATTGCGCAAGACAGGCCTTCTGACATTACGTGATGGTGCGATTTCGCACAATTGACCTCAAATCACATCCGATCGCACAATTCACGAAAAATCGCATAATTCACAAAAGAACGCACAAAATTCATAAAATAACACATAAATCAACAAGTTTCTTAGGAGTTCCTGCATAAATACGCCATTTTAAAGATGATTTACTTTGGAAAACAGCTCCCTTTGTTACCTTCAATTTCGTAAATATTTGAGGTTCAAGGCATTATTTTGCATGTGGGGGGCCTGGTACGAGTCTCATTCTTAAAGAGTCGCCAATTGGTGTAACACAAACACGCCCTTTGTTCAGATTACCAAATCTGTTCAGAAATATAATACTGCACACAAAAACAAAGTGCAAGAAGGCTAGTCGTAGCATACAGGAATATTAATAATTCTTGATCATTCATTTGGCATGTTAGCTGTGTCCTTTCAACTCTTAACGTGGTGCACCAATAGTGCAGAAGACCTCTTTTTTTTTTACTTGTCCCAGCTAATGTCGATCAAGATTCATAATTACTGTTCCCTTATGTTCAAAATGTCTTTAGGGCAGTAAAAATGTGGTTTTTTTATCCTTGAAAAACAAGCTTAAAATTGCTCAGAAAAAACAATATTTATCGCATAATTGCAGGCCTTTCTAATCGCATAATCTGCCCTGCAAATTTCGCACAATTTGCATTTTTTCATCGCACCCGATCAGAAGGCCTGACAAGAAAAGTCCTGTGTTTACTTACTGATCATATACATGAAAAAAAAAAAAAAACATCTAAGCAAAGCACACATTTGATTGGTTGTCTCTGACTTTGCTTGCTCATTGACTGATGAGAGTGCTTGGTTATTACTTCTTTTTGCAATGAATCATTTCTTTTCTGCAAGACATGTATGTCACCTGAAAACTGCATTGCTCTTAGCCAATCAGAATGAAGTAATTTTATATATTGGTACATTATTGTCCGGAAAAATAATCAATTTATGCCAGCCTGCAATTATAACATTTCAGATGATGTTTGCTTGTAAGGTGAAGTGACAAAGCATGCTTCTGCAATTGTGCTGTAAGCAATTTATTATACATGAAGTCAAAAAAACAAAACAGTTACTTGTACTTACCTGGAAAAGACCGTTAGTATAGACTTGCACTTCTTTTCTTCTACTGACCTAAACAGTTAAATATTATTAATTATAAATAGTTGTATAAACCTGTGATTCTTAAATTATAGTCCTCAATGAATGCATGAGTGAATAGAATTATATACTCATAACTTGTATTTAAATTATGGTGCAAATAGTGTGCAATGAAAGAATTAAGTTGATTAGGTCGCACCTCACTGTCGACCGCATACTTTCTCACCAAGAAGCAAGCGCCACGAAACAACAACAAGGAAAGGGCCTCACCAAGAAGACGAGGAATGATACCACTGCAAATATATAGGAAAAAACACTATTGCAAAGACTCTGTTAGACTGACCATGGATTCATTTTCAGCAAAAGATGACAGGGGACTATCGAACCAGACGCACATAATAATAATAATAATAATAATAATCATAATCATAATCATAATCATAATCATAATAGTAATAATAATAATACTAATAATTACATGTACTATAAAGGTAACTTTAAGATAGAATAGAGGCAATTTAAAGGGGGTAACAGTGTTGCTGCTTCACATTTTTGAAGTGCTGACATTATTTTATTACATATTATGTGTGGATATCAGTGTGATAAAACCGTGACTAAAAATCAAACCCGTGAAGTGATATGATATCATTTCACTGCAGTGAAAGTAGTATTAAAAACTCATGAATAAAAACGATATCAGGCTCTTAACATGTAATAATCTATATCTATCGCACACAGGCAAATTTTACTAGATCACGTTATTCAGTGTAACTTTTCAAAATGTTAAGGTTGCTCTTGTACCTCTTTGTGCAAAGAGTTCCAAATCAAGTCCAGTTCTTATTGTTGCAATCAAAATATTACTGTTTAATATCACACTGAATTGGACCCCTGGTTTCTACAGAAGTGAAAATGTTTCATTTGTTGTGGTCATTAGGACGATTCAACAAAATTATTTTGTTATTATTATTTAATTAATTCATACCTAAAAAAGCCAGCAATGCCTTCATTCTCATATATTTCTTTAACTGATGCACGAAGCCCACTGAAAGCAAAAAACATCGATTGGAAGCAATTCACATCATTGATGCACAGTGCTTCAAAATAGGTAGCTACAAAACTTGGTAATTAGCAAGGAACATTTTTCCATGAAGAAAACAAAAACACTGTTGTTTCCCCCTTTAGAGTTGAATTTTCATGAGAGGCTTAAGGAGGTTCAAAATAGTTTCTCCTTTTTTCAAACAAATAAATATATTCTGTCCCATGATACAGTTACGTTAATCATATAGAGATGAAATTTGGCCAGGGTATTATGTACCCATCACATAACATTTTCCTCTAAAATATCGTTACCATGGCAAAAATAATTATAAGGCATTTCTTTGGGCCTTAAAATCAACATATGTTGTCTTTTTTTAAAAAAACTGGACGGTGAAATCTTCCCATTCAGCGTTACCAGATAATGTTAGAAGTAATCTCTAAAAATTAATATCTAAAATTCAACAAAATCTTTAGGCCAGTTTTTCAGAAAAATCAGCATTTTTTTAAAATTTGAAAGTTCTAAATTAATCTAAGCTAACATGCAAATCAAAGGTATCCTGTGGTAAGCTCGTGGAGTAAGTAAGATACTGCGTCAGGGAGGTGATATAGCGAACTATCAAGCCTATAGAGTGGTTACAAATGAAGTGTAATACATTTTAGTATCACCCAACTAGTGGACTAATGCAAATCCTGCATTTTGATTGGCTACGCTACTAGAGGACTATTGGTAATAGTCCTCGAGTAGCGAAAAGCGTGATGCTTTCTTTCCTTTTATTCCCAAATAAATATTTACTTCAAATTGCATTTGCTAACTTTATTATTGCCTTTGCCTGTCCAACTAGTTGGGTGATACTAAAACAATTAGATCCTCCACCCTCAACGGCGGGCTTGCAGCTTGCGGGCTGCGGGTCTAATTGTTAAACATTGAACATCTTTCATTGGTAGCCAAATAAGAGCATTCTTAACGACCATTTAATGAATGCATGAATGCACCTGCCCCCTTAAAGACCATTTCATGACTGCATGAATGCGCCTGCCGAACTTGAAAAGATCAGAAATTGATTACAAATTTCCCATTGTTTACACCTGACAGCCTGATTCGCCAACCATCCCAATGGCTCTCCACAAGTCAAAAATGAAAAAATTTCACAATCTGGAAGCAGAGACCAAAATCAGGACAAATGAGGGGGTTACAAGATCTGCATTTATGCATGCGTCACCCGCTCATTCGAGTCCGTGAGCAAATGGAGCTATATTCCATTATATATAAGAATTAGAAGAAAGGTGAGCGAAATTAGCATTATTTGTTTATAGTTTCTGGTGACCTGTTTTGGTCATGAGCTGACATGAGCAGCTTTTAGAATCGTGTGTGTGGCTTACGCTCACACGCTCAGCTGTAAATCCTTTTGGGCCTCCTTTCAGAATTGTGACATTACAAAGAAGCCAAGAAAAATACCTTTATATACCTGTAAATTGTTTCTTTTCCGACAAACTGAACCATCATCCTTACTGAAATGACTGCAAATATAAAAAACACTGCCTCTCAGAGACAAACCATTAAGTGCCCCTGTGATAAAAAATCCCCTTCCCTTTTTTCTTCAGATTCTGAAAGTGGGTTTGCTCAACACCTGCGAAAAATGAGAATTGATGTTTGGTCACAGGGGCACTTTAAAGCTAGTCCATAAAAAACCTTACTGTTGCGAACTCAGTGATGGTGCACAATAATTATTGCACAAAGATGGCAAAATACTATTTACATGTTCAACAAAATGACAAAACTCTCTCCTTTGGTTGTCTCAGGGTAATGTACGTGTACAGTGCAATACCTCTATTTGACTTACCATAAAATGGATGGCTAATGACGAGAGCACTGCATTTTGCCACTGCCTGCATGCAGGTCTGAAAGATTACAGTTATTATATCCACTAATTAGAAGTAGAAAATGGAATACAATTATTACTAAAAGTACAATCAAGGTACCCCTGAATATCTTATAGAGATGTTATAATTATTTTTCACCTATAGAAAAACACACATAATACTGTTTTCCATCATGGAATTTCACTTCTAATGGCTAACAAAACTTTAAAAAATGAAGGCATTCATCCCATGAGACAAAGGAAACCCTTTTGAAACCCTTTAGAAACATGAAACCCTTTAAAAACCCTTCTGAAACCCGGTTGCACTAAAATTAATTGTTCAATACAACGTGTTTTTGCGTGGAGGGTCACATTTTATTAGCCAAATGCATATGTAGCCTTTTTCAAGCAAAATCATTTAATATTTTACTCAAGGAAAAATATTTTTTTGTTTTTATGTTGCTGAAATTTGACTTTTGAGAAACAGAAAATTGTAAAAAAGTCAGGGTCACTTTAGAGTGATTTTATGGGAAAATAGAAACTGATAGAACCAAAATGCAAATTCCTCTCAAACCAGAAACTACAGAAGCTCATCTTTTAACACCTCTTTAGCAAATTCTGCTAGCTCCTCTTGACTGGTCTGGGTAAAAAGAAAAAGAAAGGAGACAGGACATAAGAAATAAAATATTTTAACACTTTCATTTTCTAAAATGTTGGGTTACCGGTAACCCAATGACTCCAGGAGGTGACACTCAACAGATTTTAGTCTGTCTAACGCCCCAGATGATTTTATTGGTCAACTGGGGACATCCTAGGGTGTTTGAAGTGTCAATGGGATAAATAAAGGGCTGTCAATAAATTTGAAAGTAGAAGGCTTATAATTAAAAGAGGACGGCCCTGAAAGTGAGTTTGCTCACTTGATTGAGCCTGAAGGAAAAAATTAATGCTCTTTCTTCGACGCAGATTCCATGCCGTTTCTTCAGATTAAGCGCAGGACTGGGAACTATTCAGTTCCAGGCGTTCCACGAGTTCCACACCATTCGCATGAATGATTTTGTGGTAATTTCTCTTGTTCAATCTTCTTAAAATATGCCGTCAATTCCACTCAAAACGGGGAAAAGAATGCTTTAAAGGTCTCTTCGATGATAATATAACAAGTGCAAATAAATAATATTTTTCATCTCGACTAGTAGTAAAATGAGACGAAAGTAGCCGGCTGTTTTGGTCGGCTACCGGCCCTTATTGACAGACCTGGATTACATGTAATACTAGTAAACTACTTTTAATTATTACAGCATCTAGATGAACAGGGGGATGAAGAATTGTTTAAAAGTTTAACCCTTTCCGAACCAGGAGTGAGACTAAAATTAATAGATTTTACTCATCAATGGCGGCTGCTTCATGGGTGAACAGGTTAGCAACTTCTCGGTACACCAAAAAAAGTTACTTTAAAGTCAAAAAGGGTACATTTCAAACCCACAAATAATGACTGCTAAATTTAGAAAAGACTGCCTGAACAAGATCAAATCATCACCTTGCTTTCTTGGTTAACAATCTGGACAAGTGAATTTCCATCTGAAGATACAACCTATTTAACCAGGGACAAAAAGCACCATGCAATAAACATGTACATTTAAATTACGCCAGACAGGCAAGATGTTTAATTTTATTCTCTGAAACATGACTGACAATACTACAACAGTCTATATGTACATGTATGTACGTACTGTACCTGCAAGAAAGTGTTGTTTACAAGAGTTCCGATCATGGATGAGTAGATTCTAAAAAAAAAATAAAACAAATTAATATTACTCAGCAAATTACAGCTCAAAAAATGTATTAAGTCAAAAATCAATCCAATTACAAGGCTTGCCTTGGAACTAATCCCCTATAGAGTCCACTCCAACCATCAATCTTTTTTATGTGGTTTGCTATACAAAATATAAACATATAAATATTTTATAATTATGAATCATTAAAAGAAAAAAACATAACAGGGATTCGATCAGGTGAAGAAGGCTTTATCCAGATTAAAAAAAAATGCTTGTTAAAGGTAGGAGGGGAAAACTGAAGTCCCCAGTCCAGCAATTAACCTCTAGATCCAAAAAGCTCAGACTACAGATGACAAGTCCAGGAATTAAACCCCAGTTACACATTGGTTGAAGGTGCACTCAAATCTCACCAATGTGGCCGGGGTTAGATTCCCAGACTCGGTGTCATATGTGGGTTTGGTTTGTTGGTTTTCTAATCTGCATTGAGAATTGTTTCTCCGGGTACTCCGGTTTTCCCCTCTCCCAAAAAAACACTATTGAGTTTATTTGAGTTAATTTGTTGATTTCAGTTTACACTGCACCCCAATTAGTGCTTCAGCGCTGGAACGACATGACTTAATAAAGGTCATTTCCTTTCCTTTCCTTTCCTTCCTGATTGTGCAGGACTGCAGAGAGCTGCTCACCCCTCACCTTACACTCTTCCTCAGTTGGTTTGCAACCATCCGGAATTTCTCTCTTCCTAATTTTCTCTTATTTTCATGTAGATCAAGAGCAGATCAAGATTCCAAGCTCCTTGCTGAGCAGATTGTATTCCGGCAAGCATTGTGAAAGTACTGTACCCAGGCAGGCAAAATAATACTGATAAGCATGAAGGCCTTACAACAATAATAAACTAATACACTCTAAGCTTGTTCTTGCTCGCTTTTTTAATGTATAGTGGGAATGCCTTACCATATTGAAAAAAACTTGGTAGCCTCATCACTTTGGTTCCAAAAAATGTTCTTGATGGAGTTGGAGGAATGGGCTCGTGACCAATCTTAAATATATTAATCAAATATTAATCACATTTTAATTTTTTCAATGCATTTGTTTTAACTGTTCACTGAAAAATATGATTAAAATTAATTTTTTAAAGAAATGAACGTTTATTGACATTGAAAGAATTATCTGGAGAACAAACAATAATTCAATAAGTGTTATTCTTATGCAAACAAGGGACTACAGCAGGGTTTTCTTTAAGGTTTTAAGTAGCCGGAGTTTTTTGCGAAGTAGACGGTTGTGGGTCCGGAGGACCCATACGATGGGTTTTATCGCTTCTAGGGGGGTCCGGCGGCATGCTCCCCCGGAAAATTTTTGAAAACTGAATGCCGGAAAATGCATTTCCTGGCATTTTGGGCCATGAAACTCAGACATTAGAGGGATGAATCAAGCTGCAATTATACTATGAAAACCATGTTACTCAAAGAAAGACGAAGCGACATTTCAATAATACAACCCTATAAACAAAAAGTGGAGTGATATTTTTTGTATCTTTTTGGTGGTTTTGCTGGAGCTAACGAGCCTGGCAATGGGAACGCAACGTTCCCCCAAAAGTTACTTTTGGGGGAACGTTGCGTGACATCCAAAAAACGGCTGCGAGGGAGACTAGGCAAATATTGCCACTTGACAACTTGTAAACATGGCACATACTTGAAGGACTAGACCAGCAAAGGCTTCTGATTGGTAGTTAAATAAAGAAGCTGATTGGAGGATACTAATTGGCCAATGGCGTAAAGGATGTTTCGATCCTGTTGAGGTGTGAAGATGACACACAATCGTTCCATTGTGTAATTAGCGGGAAAATATGCTTGCGGAACTTGTTTGTAGTAATTTCAAAAATTGAAAATCACTCGGGCGGTTTAAGAGTGATGTAGTTTTTTTCCCGAAGAGTTTAGGAGTTCCGTAAAGCAGTGAGAGTTGATCAAGAGTGACGTTGGATAAAGATCCGTTGTCATGTTGAAGCGTAGAGATGCCCTCGAGAGGATGAGCACTTACGCGGGCAAGTAGGATTTAACTCCAAGGAGCGTTACGTTCAAATAAATAAAGTCTACGAGTCCTCAGCTTCTACTTTCGCTATAAATGATCAACTGAAAGGTTCGAAGTGAAAACGAAGGAGCGGTTAGTAAATGATCAGGGGCTAGTTTTGTTTCCTCAGTTGAGTTGCGGTAAGAGATGCGTGAACGCAGGCTGAGCGTGTTGCTAGCAGAACATCATATGTAAATTTCCTTCTGGTTTGAGAACAAACCTTTTGAAAGTGCTTCTTTGTTTACAAGTTTTTTTATGATTGCGGCGTGATTAAAGGAAGTTTTGCGCGGACTAAAACGTCCTTGAGTGATTTTTCCTTCCTGTAAGATACAATCGGTGGCTGTTTAAAGATATCGAAATCCAATATGGCGGACAACAAATCATATTGTTCGTACTTTCCTGCCACCGCAGCAAGATATGTTCAAAACGAAAGTCTCAAGCATAACGTTTTTAAACTGCCCTTGAGTCAGAAGTCTTTTATGTGTTTTCAGAAAAGATAGGCACTGCAAATTTTTATTTTTATTGAGCCCAAGTAGTTTAGACCTCATAAACATCATCTCCTCTACATGTCTTGACTCTTCAAACAATGAAAGTAGCCGGCGAAACCTGACAGAGAAGCCAGCAAACTTCGCCGGCTGCCGGCTCTTATATACAACCCTGCTACAGGAGGCCTACAGTTTGTTCCAATGATTTTTAGCTGATTTCTTTCACAATATTGCAATGTTTTTGGCTATGTTACAGTATCTTACTCATTATTCAGTTCATAGTCTTAAGTCCACATTCCAGGACCCAACCATAGGGTGAACTGCGATTGTAAAATAGTTGTTCATGTGATCACATTAAAAACTGCATTAACGGCTTGATTCTAATCAAAACAAGTAAACGGATGCTTTACAAGTTTCTATGATAGTATTTTAAAATATTTAATACTTTTTCTTAACAATACCAGGAGTATATCAACCCTGTAAGGTTTGCTACTGAGTAATATGATAATGGGATATTGCGTTCAACGAAAACACAAAAACTCATTTCCAGTCATGCACACAGTTCTTTAAATTATACATATTTTCCTGTTAATCTGCCACACAGTCTTCGGTGGTTTAGTGGTCATCGCGATTGCCTCTGAATGAAAAGATACCGAGTTCGAATCCTACTTAGCTAGGCTGCCTTCTCTCAAAAGTACGTCTATGAGGTAAAGTAATCTTACATATGCGCAGCCATATCGCGACCTCTTCCCCCCACCCCCCCCCCCCCCCCCAAAAAAAAAAAAGAAAAGAAAAGAAAAGAAGAGTCAGAGCCGAATCCTACACTTTGTCCTCTTTGAATTTGAACAAAGCAATAAGTGGCAGGGTATTCAGGAAAATAACAACATGTCATTAACAAGTAAAATTTTTCGCCTCCAAATTAATCCATGGATTCTACATTAATGAAACCGCCATGCCACCTTGTGTATCACAGAGATTCACAAGAAGTTGACATTAGAATAATTATGCATGCAATGATCAAATCCTCCAGGAACAGCTTTTACCAAATGGTACCTTTTATGTACCTTAACCGTGCTGATCAATTGCCCATTAACCGTAACGGGACTCATGCATAAGCATAATTATATTATAAAGCCTTACTTCAGATTCGAGTGACAAAAATCGAAAGTGTTTCAATCGTTTTTAACATATGATTTTGACACTCACTTGCATAAGAAGTCTAACACACGTTAGTGGTTGTGTTGCTGTGGTCATAAATGCCGTTAGCACAAGGGCACCGGCTGTAGTGCCTTCATTATCTAAAATGTCTTCAATGCCTCTGTTATCACGAGAGGCCGCCATCGTGGACTTGGAATGAAAGCGAGGTTGACAGGCTGAAACAGGGGAGGGGTAAGTGAAAGAATCAAAACATTGAGCTTTCACCCTTTTCTGTACCTGTCAGACAATTATTTGCGCTTTCTAAATGATATTTACCTTACATTGACCATAAAAAGCAGTGTGAAGTTTTCTAGATATTTCTCGACCTGGTAAGTACTCTCCCAAACCTCACCCAGCCCTGCAGAGATACTTATTGGCGCCAAACCAAGATGGCGGCACAATTGAAGCAAATGCTGAACTCTCTGTCCAACTCCGGAGGCTCGCACAAGGATGTAACAGGGAAATATCGTGATATTCTTGAAAAAGTTTTCAAGTTCCAGGAGCCATCGCTTACAGAAGGTCTCAAAGCCTTTATTGAGGCTGGTAAGTGTGTAACTTAAATTCGAAAACAAAAAAATCTTCCAGGTCGAACAGTCGTAAAGCAATTCCTTCCATAAATTTAAAAGCTTAAAAGGGAAGTTTTAAGGAAAAAGAATAAAATATCTCTAATCTTTTAGAAATGATAAGCGTCAGCCAAGACACTTTAAAACGCCGTTATCGTAAACAGAAGTTATTCTTAACTTGTTAAACGACCTTAATCTTGCAGTTGTACATGAGAGTGTAAGCCTGGTTGTGTCAAGACAAGTACTGACTGAGCTTTGTAATCAAATCCCAAGCATGGAATCCTCTTCAGCAAAGGATGTGTCCCACTTTATACTTGACAAGTTACAACCCAGAGCTATCTCATTTGAGGAACAGGTAATAAGGGTTGTCCTTTTTGATAAATTAATTATCCGTGAAAGACAACAGTTTAAGGGGATCAACCCCTTTTGATGTTAAATCTGGAGAACCCCCACCCCCCCCCCCCCCCCACCAAAGCAGGACCAGCAAAGTATCAGTACCACAGTCCAAGAGATTGATGGCTCATTTTGAAGACCAGTAGAGTCAGCACGTACTTGTAACAATGTTCATTGTGTTAACATTGTTACAAATTGTGTAATTTTAATAATAACATGCATTGTACATGTGTAACATACATAATTTGTCATTCTTCAGGTCGCAACAATCCGAAAGCACCTTGCTAAAATCTATGAAGATTGCCAGCAATGGAGAGAGGCTGCAAGAGTTTTAACAGGCATTCCATTAGAAACAGGACAAAGGTAGTTCTTTAGACTGAATGACCTGCTCCTTGATTTTATTCTAACATTGACCGCATATTTCTGGATACAAACCCTACACAAGTAGTTAATGAGGCATAACCTCTTGTCTTTTTCCAAGAGATATTTCTAAACTCAATAATATTCTTTTTTGTGTCCAGCTAAATCTCAACCCTAGAGCTCTTCTCTTGACCGAGGGAGAGAAGAGCTCTGGGGAACCCTGAAACAAAGTGTTTCTCATTGGTTTTTGTTAAGGGCCTAAGGCTGTGTAAGGTTTTTCCATTTTTTTTAGCAAATCGTAATTTTCTTTTACATTGAGAAATTTAGACCTGGTGGCTATACTGTTTTAAGCTTGTTCCTATTGAAAATCAATAAGAACAATTTGTTGTAGAAACATGCTATTTTCATTGAAAAGGTTCTGTTAATTTCCCCTGAAGTAGAACAATATTAAATACCAATTACCAAATTTTGGTATTGAATTTTTTGTTTATTTCAAGGTGTGCATGTGGTCACTAGTAAGTTACTTTAATAGCTGGTGACATTTCAACTACATACTGTCGGCTTTCTCCTGGCAATGACGCCAACTACTGTTTGTGATTCCACCTCCAACTCAATGAGACAATGAACCCCAAACAACTGGCACTAACAACTCACCAAAAATGTTCTAATTACAGATGAGCGTCCATATCACAATTCAACGCCATCATCAAACAAAAGAAAAATCCTTGGAGCTGTTTTTCAAAAGTTTCAAAAATTTTTGGGTGGCCACTTATCTTTTCT
>OX421445.1:17761330-17778830 GCA_949126865.1 Montipora capitata
GTTATAATTTTATTTACAATTCAACGGGAATGCATAAAACCATTCCTTCCTGAAACAGAGTTGCCAATAACGCATAAACTTTCTTTTCACCAAGCCATGAACCTTTTGTCTTGTTTACATGTTGTGAGGCATGTAGCCAGGAAATCTCACTACAGTTCAGCTCTCTATAACATTGTCACCCTCAATAGCCATTTAGTCATTAATATTAACGTTTTGTTGGGCTAAACAGTTTTTAAAAACCCGCATTGCAATCCATATTAATCTTCTTAAATTTTGCCCATCGCTTCCTCCTTTTGTATTTGGGGATTTATTCAAATCTTCCTTCATTGTTTTAAGTTGTTATTCTTGCATTTGGCTTGATTTGGTTGTCAGTTCCCAGTAGCTGACCTTGGCTAAATTTCTTGACACATCCCCTTTAAAATTAATTATATGGCATGCCACAGGCAGTTTAATCAGATTTGCATGTCTTGCATGTGGTATTGAATCATACGCGTGTTCTCATCACAAAAGTTAAGCCCTGTTAGCCGAGGTTACGTCTGGAGTAGGATAACATCACCGTTTTGTTAATTTTTTTCCCATGTTCTTCCTGTTATTTCAACGCCCTCAACTTTTTGTGGCCACAGACGTGCAAGCTGTCAGCAACTCGAGTGAACGCTCCCATTGGGGTCTTATTTCATTCTGGGACTCAGTTTCGACAAAACATCATAGCACGATGACAGTTATCCGAGCTAGATAACCCTGTGCTATCGAGTTTAAGTGGTGGCACGATGGCTATCGACCGGGTTGATAAAAACTCTCCTTCCGTCAAATCAGGGACTCGGCAAATCGGTTTTTGTCTCTTCTAGGCAGAAAGAATTGCCTCCCAGATGATTTCTGAAGGGCGCATGTCTGGTTCTATCGATCAGATCGACGGAGTTGTCCATTTTGAAAGTAAGCAATCTTCTGATCTTCAGCTTGACAAGTCATCATTAGACTGTGTGATCTCGCAACTGTTTGGTGTTGACTTTGCCGCTGGATCTTTTGCGTTGATTCCTTGGTGTTGGTTAGTCTGTTTCGGTAGTATGCGAAAATCGCAAGTACGTCAAAAAAAGCGACTAATATTTTTCAGTTAGGTCCAAACATGCCTAGAGGGGGGAGCTTGAATTGAATTGAATTCGAACCGCCGCTATAATGCAGTATTGAGGGACAGTATTCCACAACTTGTAGAGTTTTGTATTGTGGAACAATGTGATGTCGAAGGATGCCTCTATAACAAGAACAACTAACCTAAGGGCTAAGTTAAGAAGCTCTGTAAATTTTGACGAATTCCCTTTTTCCGATATCCTCATTAACATGTGATTTTGACAACGCCCTTTTTAATATTGATCTCTGCGCTTAGAATGGTATTTGTAGTGGTTTTAATCATATTTTAATTGTGGACGGCATTTTCGTTTTAACTTTTTTTGCATTGCATAGTGTAGTAGCATATCGATCATTTAACTTACCGCCAGAGTTATAGCGACTAATAACGTTAACTTATAATCTTCTATTTTAGTTAATCCCCAAATAACCCAGCAAGCTCATAGCTCATACTATATATCGTGTTTCAATAAAGGTCATGTACATTGATTTTCAGCTCAAGAGGTGCTTCCTTCGTGGGACAGGCAAGTACAGAACCTGTGCTTCCAAGTTAACAATGTGATCGAAAAAATCAACATCCATGCCCCGGAATGGGTAGCAAAGTACACCGAATCACAAATGACATCATGAGGAACCGGCTGATCGATGCTGTTAGTGGAACTAATGACACCAGATTCGTTTGATGAGCTTTGCGTTGAAGAGAAAATGGCGCGTTCTCCACTGCTATTGAGCCCGAGAAAAAGAGAGCCAGAACAATTTGTGTCAAGATAAGACTTGTGAATACAGTTATGGAAATGGAAATAAAACTTTGAAAATATACGTCATTTTCAGTCTAGTTAAATTCGATATTTTTACATATAAGTTACCTCGATATATTTATTATAATTTTGATGATGTTATGTGAACTATTTCTCTTAACTGTATCCGAGGCACTAATTGGGCGCACTGCACGGACATCAAACCAGATCAACTCATATCAAACCGTAGATTAGTTTTTTGAGGAACGGGGGAAACCGCAGTACCTGGAGGAAAACCTCGCAGAGAAGAGTCTACAGAGAAGCAACAAACTCAACCCACATGAGACGCCAATTCTGAGAATCGGACCCGGGCTTTATTGGTGGGAGGAGAGTGCTTTCCTGGCCCTTCGTTAAATGATCGCGACTAACGTACGGTATACTCTCGAACATGCAACTTTCGGCTCATCCTCGGTGTAAACACCTGTAAAACTCACAGATGACGTAACACAAAGGAAAACAAAAGAGCAAAACAACATCAAACAATAACCTAACCCTACCACAAGCTAACAAAACAAAGAAAAAGTTTCACAGGTTTTTACACCGGGGTAAACCCCCAACTTTCATCCCCCAGGGTTCTTCTTTCCTTTTTTTTTTTTTAATTGACCAATTTAATTGTCTTGAACAGAATGAAATAGTGTGGGCCAAATTAAAAGCACGATGTTTACTTGAAAGGCGTGAGCAAGCCTTATTTCGTTTCGCCAGGTGCTAGTTCCCATGGTTCAGTTGCAAGGTGAACGAAAAACAAGAGGCCTTAATTCGCAAGTTAGTGAATCTCTTGGAATTTCATACCCTTAAGAGTAAAGTAAGGGACTTTTTTTTCCTTTCTTTTTATTTTTTAACTTCATTATTATTTGTTAATTTACTTTATCATTACCATTATTTTTGGGCAGGGTTTATCTTGGCCTTGGCCTCTCCCCAGGTATACAAACATTTCGTGACTGGAAAGCAATTGTGTCATTGGAGCCTGGTCTTGAGAGCATAAAGCCACCTGCCCCACACCCACTGGGTTGTTTTCGTTGATTGATCGCGTGAGTGGATCGCTCTCAGCGATTGCCTTGCTGGAGGCATTACCCCCAAAAATTAAATTTCGTTGCAGGTGTCAAGCATCAACAAACCTGTTCTGTAAAAATTGGCATCGTCTGGATCCTTTTTTTGAACTGAGAAGGTCGATGGCTGTGAGGTATTACCACAAGTTGACGAAATATTTGTTTTCAAAAAGAAAGACCTTGAACTTGAAATCACTTAATTAAAAAATATTGGTAGCCTGCTTTGTGTCGTGTTAGATGCCTCTATGTGGTGACTCTGTTTTGCTTAGCTTTGCTCTCTATCTTTGGCTAATCAATATATTTTTTCTGTCACACGAGACAGGTTAACAATCCAGATCATAGTTCTTAATTTTCGATGTTTTGTTCTCTTAATTAAGAGTTTCCATATATCATTTGTAATCTTCTTTATTTTTTCTAGATCCCTCTCTCGTGGTTGCCACTCTCCTTGGTTGTGGTCTCGTGTTTATTTTGTTTTATTTATTATTAAGATAAGCTCTTTTCATTACACGTCAGTATTGGTTTAAATTCTTGGCCCACATTGTCATGTGTTGTCTATCTTACTTGAACGCACGAGTGGGACAAAGAAAATTATCTGAAAGTAGACCTGTTCCGCGCTCCTCGCGCTAGCGAAAAGTCGCCATCCCTGGCTTCCCATAATATACTGAAGAAAATGCTTCACCGTTTAACGAGAAAGTTCACCCCGTTTCCAAGTTGGTAAACAAGAACCGATCGCTGAAGTTTTCATTTTCCCCACCCATACCCCCTGGCATGAGACAGGTCGCGTGTTTGACAGAAATGCGGGTGGTTGATCGATCCCAAGAATAACTCAAGGTCACGCTATTGAGAACTTTGGTGATTTCGGATTTCAGATTAATTTATCGTCGGTGTGTTTCGGACGTGATTATTTTATTACGCTTTCGCTTTGTTCCCGACTGAAACTGTTCATATTCGCGTGATTGCCAATGTGGGACCAGCTAGTTTCGTATCGCAAAAGAAGAATGCAGGAAAACGATCTTGAAATTCAATTTCCAGGGCCTCGGAAAGGAAGGACATCAGCTTGGTAAGAATATGACTAAGGTTAAATAAGCGCTTTCAAAAGTCTTAGAAATATCGCTTGCGGAGAGGCGGGTTAAATTTATTACGGCCAAGTGCATGGAAGAAGGCTATCAGTGTTTGTACGGAAAGCAAGACAGCGATGGACAAGGAAAAATTTTAATTTTATCTGGCGTTTTTCTGCTTCGTCGTTGTACTTAAAATAAGAATCATAGATTTCAAGATAGTCCTGACAGCTTTTGGAGGTCAAGGTTTTGTGGGTAATTGGCAGACTGTTTTTGTTCTAAGGCTTCAAAGACGCGATAGTCTGCGGGGAAAAATTTGGGACGTATTAAATTATTTCGTTTTTTCGGCGGTATAAACGGAACGCATACGCTTTTTCTGCTGGTTATAGCAACTCTTCGAGCAGGATGGGGTTCCTCTTCAAGTTCGGCTGAAAAAACTTTCCATGGCTTTAGTGAAATAGGTGAATTTATGAAAAGCAAGATAACGTTTGATTGACGGGTTCATAAACATCAGAGGCAAAGCCGCTATAAACTATCTTCTTTCGACCTGCGAGGGTGTTTATAGAGTACTACGAAGAAGCTAAATTTTACTACAGCTTATAAAAAGAAATGTATTAGAGTATATTGAAATGCAGTGTTGAAACTGAATATGGAGGCTTTTTTCGTTGATAAAGAAGACGAATTGTGACACGTTTCCATTCGATCCTATAAATATCAACTGTCAGGAAAAAAATGAGGTCATTTGTCCTTTTGTCATTAATAAGGAAGTGCGGTCTTCAGGCGATGAATTTTCGACTGTTAACAATACGAACCAATCATTTATCGGTACTTAAAGTTATTTTTAAATCTAGTCACGCTAATCGGTTTGTTTAGCGTGCTCGACAAGTGGCATTAAAAACCATTGCGTGGTAAAAGCCGAAACCCGAATAAACAAGCAAAGAGCTCGAGCCAAGGTTTACTCTAGGCGCCGCCTCAGATGTGGAGTTTCGCAGCCGGGTGGCAGCCAACAGACGCAGAAATTCGAACCGTGGCCTCGCTTTATTTTATCGTAGTCATTTTATAAAAGTTATTCCGATAGATTAAACAAGGTTTCGAACCGAAACTGTTTTTAACGGTAAGGTTTTATGATTTACGTTCAAGTTAAATTTTACTGCTCGGCTGTTGAAAAAGCCTTTTTTAAATTTTTTAAATCCCACAAGGAATTTGTTAATTGAATTTAAATTGGTACGCATTTTTAACTGTCTGGTACTGGTCAACTAGTTTATGTTTTTTTCCACCCAAATATTCACCAACAAGCAGTTAACTTCCAAATTCGCATGAGAAGAAGGGGTTATTAAAACTAGTGACCATAGAACGCTTAACAATCAGCGCTGTTTTCACCAAGCCCTTATTTAAGGGTAAATAATTTAAAGTAATTCACTGATCTTGCGACGGTTCGGCGAAATTTCAGTCATGGAGCCAGCCACAAGAATAAATTCCAAAAGGGATGCTTCTAGAGAAACAACATCAGGTATCTTTGCATCTACTTAACACAGCGATTCAGTTAAGTGACCCCGGGGAATATACGACCCCCATGCGCCGACACCCTCCCGATTATCTCTAGTGCCGCAGGTAAATGGTGAAGATATTCCATGTGACTTTAACGCAGATATTTTGCCGGTTGGGTTTGTCTTTGTTACGGTGGCAGCAACTCCATGTTCCAAGGCTTTTTCTGACTTTTCTACAATTCTCATTCCTTGAGCACGGAACAGTTTACTTTGAATTCATTAAAACCTAACCTTTTAAGCGTAAAAAAAGAACGACGGTTTTTAATTAACCGTCAAGTTACTCGTTCAATAGCGTAGGAATTATCTTACCTCTTACTATATCGCTGCTACAGATCCCTTTATTTTATTTTATTGAAAATCAAAGTGGTCTACCTAAGCAGGAAGGGTGTGCTAAAATGAGATGCAGGGGTAAAAATGGTAAATACTTAATCCAGGATCGGTTATAATCACTGAGCGACTCCACCGTCAGTCTGTCTAGCAAGGCTAACAATCGCCTTTACAACTTCCGTAGCCTGATCTAGTAGTGTGTTTACCCACACAAAAGTAGCTTAAGTGGTCAACTGTTCGGTTTTGTGTGGAACTTGGTGTCATTTGAAAGCTTACTGAGATTAAAGGTTCCCGCTGATTGCGAATCCGTTAATGTTCAAGACCCTTGTTTTTCTCATGTTGCATCACAGCTAATGATACACGATTTGGTTATTACTTATTAACTGCACGCACACGCACTCTGCTTGTAAAAGAAGAAATTCTGAGTTACCAATTTTATCTGAGTCGACTTAAGCTTAGAGCCCCGGCCCATGTCCGATACTAGACACTTTACTGAGCAACAAAAAAAAAAGCGTTTATTTATGCAACTGTGAACACCTGTAAATGGTTCTAAAACTAATTTCTGTCAGTTTTTCAAACAAATTTCAGTTAAATATGAGGCCCCTGGCGCCCACTTTGGACACCTTGTCTGGCATGTCAATCCGTCTGCAAGTGTACATATTGCTGCGGGTTTGCACCATTAAAAGATAAAGATAGGAATGTTGGGGCTTTCACATATCCACACACAATAAAGAATTCAAACTTTCTCTACATAAAAATAAATTTGAAAAAAAAAAAAACACCATTAACTGAAAAAAACACCAATTCATTCCTCCACGTCCTGCTTTTCTGTTCTTTGTATGCAAGATATTGAGTAGAAAACGGAATTTAAAGAGTGACAATGGTTTACAGTTAATGATTATATATGCAAAATGCCCTGCTGGGGTCTTTCACAATTAAGCGTCACCCAAAAGGAATGAATGTAAAATATCCGTTTGTTTTCACTCTAATTTACTCTTTCTGCTTTTTAGTGCAACTGTTTGGCCTTCCAAATAAATAAATAAATATATATATATATAATATATAGAAGAAAAAAACAAACAAAGAAACTACAAGTTCATCCCTACAAGCCTGTTTCGTTGGTCGCCTACTCATCAGGGGACCACGAAACAGGCTCATCAGGGGACCACGAAACAGACTTGTCGGGAAACAGGCTTGTAGGGATGAACTTGTGGTTTATTTGTTTTTTTTCTTCCATGTATACTTCGCTCTACTTCTATGTTTATGCTTCCAGTCCACTGGGGGTAAAATTGATCATTGTAAAGCGCCTTTGAGACGTTAGTGATAAGGGCGCTATATAAATGCACCATTTTACTTTTTTACTTTATGAATTAAGCACTGTTTTACGAAAATCAAGTTTCACAGAAGCCGGACAACCTCAAGTCCGATATGTACAGACTTTGTCCAGGTACGTGGTAAGCTCGAGAAATCAAGGGTCAAGGAATTCAGTGTGAGAAATTTTACGAGTTTTCCCTGAGCTTTGATAATCATGAAAACCTGATAGGGGCGGCCTTCATGAATGGAGAAAATTCCCAACTCAAGGAAGATTTTCGAAAGCTAAACAATTTTTCTTATGGTTTTAGTGTCACTGCAATTTTCTCGTCGAGATTCCGGGGTGAAAATCCGGCTACCCCTCAACTAAGCTCTTGATGCTTCACAATGCCAAAAATGCGTGAGTGCTGGCTCAAAAAGGCCTCAAAATAAAATTGAGATTGTATGCCTGTATCTCGTTTTTTTCTGTTGCTTTTCTTTTTTCGTATTTTTTTAAACAATCTTCAGAAAGGTGCAAGAACTTGTTTAATTAATGAAAGTATGAAGATTTTTTCCATGAAGTTTAAATCGATCTTTTCACGTAAAAACTCTCTGGGTATTGATATAAGAATACAACAATTCAAGTTCTAAGCAGTAAGCTGTTTCGGTCAAGCAAACTATTGATGGCCTTCCCTTTATCCATGACGAATGGATACTAATGGGAATTCTTCCGCGCCGTTGTAACCTTAAAAAGACTTGTGGATAGCCGTGGGTTGGAGACACACGAACATCCCAATAAACAGAACCAAGACCCTAACATATCGCAGTATTTCGGAAAATTGTATGAGCCTCTACTGAAAAAACACTTATCTTTGCCTTTTTCCTCCCAGCCTCGGTTTTGGCGACAATGCCCTGGCTACATTTTCCGCTCTTAGCAGCCGTCCTACTCATAAGGTTTTTATACTCACAAGGAGCTCAGTAATGGTGACCAGATCTTGACCCTCATTAACGATAACTTAGGGTTTTAGAATTGTTTTACCTCCAAGGATAACGAACAAATGATCAGTTATAAAATAAAATTAACTCGTTTCGCTGAAAATGAATGGAAATGAGGGAAGACTCACAGAGGGTATTTTCTAAGACTCAATTTTGTTTTTGTTCCTTTCTGTTTATCAAAATGTGGAATATCAAGAGTCAGTGGGCGCAGGCTCTGTAATATCTGCAGGACTCTAAAAGTTACGTAACATCTAATTTAAAGTCAGACTTCTTTTGTTAACAAATCGACGGGGTTACTACCGGCCTCCCAGGGTTACTGCTTAAGCTAACTAAGTTGTGAGGCGACAAGACAATAGGAACAATTCAAAGAAATATAACAGCAAACGACATCTCAACTGGAAAGAAGCGACTGTTTGTAAAACGTGGTTGAGTTGTCTTCGGAACCATCGATCTCAGCGGAACGGATTTGAACCGATCTTACCCCACCCCAAACAAGAGTTCATCTTTGTAATCAAGCATTTTGTTACAGCTCTTACCTTTCCTTGTTGCCGAAATCTACTGTAAAACTGTTCCTTGGTTTTGGATGCTTAAATATGTTTGTGTTCCATTGTTTCCTAAGTTCCCTGAGATATTTCGATTTTCTATTCCCCTTCCCCCACCCCATTTCCAATCCCCGTATCCCAGTTCGAATATTCTTGTTTGAGTTGCTGTGGTTTTCGGGGAGAGACGGTGATGCGGGGTCATTTTCTTTCCTTTAGCTCACCATCAACGATAATCTTCGATTTCACGAAACCCGTTTGGAGATTCAGAGTGAAATACATCGAAAAGTAAAACGAGACAATGGGCTTAAGATATTTGCCAAGGAGGATTTGTGATAAGAGATCATTTGACTATTTCTCACGAAATAAGATGAATACATCTTTTGTCAACTGTTTTGAATCCCTAAAGGGACACAATGACGAATACCTGTCTCAATTAACAAGACAATGTGTTATTATAGATTCGAGTCGTTATTCACAGAAAAAGCGACAGGCTTTTAGACATACAAGGGCATAAATATTCATGGCTGTCGAGGCCTGCCAGATCAGAAAACCTTTCCTGCACGCAATGCAAAAAATGGTCTTGTGTTGGTCCTTCCAGGACTTAAAGCAATTGTTGGTTCAAGGGACAAACGTTGTTAGATTTTACACCGCTGAGATGTTTTTCAAATAGCCTTTTTTCTCTTTTAAAGCTTTTGAAGCACCTGGTCGGTCTGTTTGGCAATGATCCCATTTACTGGACTCCTACGAAGTGTTGAAAGTCCACAATCGCTACACGTTCTATCAACAAAACGTTATGAGGTTTCTGTTGCCAGGAAAAATATATCCTTCGGGATGAAATCATTTTGCTTCCTTGGCCTTTTTTGGAGTCTTAAAAAATAAGTGAAGATTAGGTTTCTATTTACAGTTAGTAAGTTCTAAAAAACTTTCGGTTGTAAACGTGTAATTAATTTTTATCCCAGGTGCTAAAATTCAATATCCAAACACCACCCAAAGTCTCGAATAATGAACAAAAGAGAGAACAAAGTGCAGGCGCATGGGCCAAGGCGTATTATGTGGTTCCCATTATCGTTTATCCATGGATAAAAACGAAATGTCCAGGAACACGAAGACCCTTAAAACGAATTTTAGGCTTTTTTGGATCGTTCATCACTTGGTGTAACGTACAATAAACAGTTGCGATCGATTTCACGGTCAGGTTTCAATAAAAAATGCCGTTGTGCAAAGGGGAGAGGGTTTCCATGCTTTGGCAACTTTTAGAACCATAATTAAGCTATGTTCAAGTTTTTATATTGTCCGTTATCAACCTCGTCTCGCCGGGCTTTTTATCACGACTCGAGTCTCCACCGCGAGAACGCCGTCGTTTGAAAGCCTTAAAAATCTCAACCAACACTAACTTATCAATATGCACCAGAAGCACATTATATCAGATTTGATAATGATAGTCTCTTCCCGGAGCTTGCTTTATTAGAAAATGGGAGAAAACAAGAAAGAGAAATAAACTGTACAATCAGCAAAACCAAATTTAATACAATTGATTCAGTCAGTTTTTGAACTGACTGGATTCTCTACGGTTAATGCCAACCAAAGTGGTATAATTTAAAGAACTTTTTTATTCAAGGCATTTCGTATATTTTTCAGGCCTATGTATCAGAAGATTGGGAGTACAATTTATAAACCAAAGTTAGTTCATTTAGCCATTTGTTACAAGCAAGATCTTTATTTGCATTTGTACTTCTTTTATCAGTGATTTACTTCCTGAGATAACGAGGGCGTTTATTTTTATAATTTATTCTGTTCACGTTCTCTGTCGATTCCAGTTTGACATTTACAAGCAAAAAATATATTCGTTTATAGATATATCATGCCGTCGCGTGAAGATGGACGTTGCCTAGAATATAAAACTTCGAAAGAATTCTGTTTGCTCGACATATTTTAGCCTGTGTTTACATTTTTTACGATATTAAAGGGTAAATTAGCTAAAAAGCTCTTGCCGCTTTTAAGTTTGCTTGTCAACTGTGCACAACTTGCGGATGGCGTGACTCTCGTGAATGAGATAACCTCGCATGACAAATTTGAGTACAATCTGTATGGGAAAATGTCATTTCCGTCACGAGAGAGGAGGAAAATAAACACACGGTCTATCAAAACATTGCAAGAAAAATAAAAGCTCGAGTAATGATATGCATTGAGGTGATCGAAGTTAATTTTTTTATATCGAATAAAAAAATCTATATTTTGACGTTCGCGTAACGTTCATTGATTTAGCGCGTGACATGTTATGATTGAGATTACTTTTCTGTGGGTGTTTTTGTTGTCGTTTAGTCCCCTAACGATAGACCGCTTCATTGCTCTCGATCATAGTCTTGTGTAACACAACGCGAGAGAAATCTGCTCGATGTTAGATTTTATGTGCGAAAGACAAAGAAATATTGTTTTTCTGTGGTTATTTTCCAGACACGTAACAGAGGGTATTAAATTTCTATTTGTGCACGTTGTGATGGATGACGCGAGTTGCACCTTTGAACAAAAGAACTTTCACTGAGGAACGGTAGTACAATAATCCATAGTACTCTACGTCTCGTGAGATCTTAAAAAGAAATCAACGCTTGAAAATATAATTAGCATCTCGACTCACGTTCTTAAGAATGATTTGGCCGCGGATCAACCTTTAACCTTTGTGTAGAAAAGTTAAGGGGTTTGACGGATTCCAGAAGGTAAATTTCGCGGATGAGTGATTAGATGGCAGTTGACATTCAGCGTGACTAAGAGTCGAACCAAAACACAATGGCATTAGCAAGTCACAGCTACGCGACTTTTCCCTTACGTTTCTTTTCACATGCAAATTTTCTATGATTGCTATTCTGGGCGTTGAATTGTAAATATTGCATAAATTATATGGGTCGTCTTAAAACAAACCAATTATCGTGTCGGTTTCGCGTGGGCAGCCAATAGCGTTGTAGGATTTCTACCCCAAGTCAGTTGCTGGCCGTGATCAATACCAGCTCAGTACAATGTGCATGTCAATCACTGTGGTGTGGGGTCGCAAAATTGGCTCTGCTCTCACATAAACTTGAAGTTCTTCCCTTTTGAGGATACTGGAAATCCGTTCAATTTCAGAAATTTTCTGTGACTTATTCACTGAGGTTGGCTACTTCGCGTGTGTCAAGCAGTCGTGACCCAAGCGGACGAATTCGCATGGTTTTCATTACGTGAAAATCATTTAATTTTAGCTTCTATGGCTGGCCGCGAAGTGTCTTGCGAACTCACCATCGACAATTTGAGTCTTATGTTATAGTAAAAGGGAAAGCAATACTCTAGTCACCCTGGCGGACTCCGAATTTATGGATGTGAATGCGAACAGTAAGCTTAAACGAAAGAAAAAAAACCATGGGTTAGTATCGTGAGCAATTTCTTGGTTGGTGTTTTTATGTCGGTGTGAAAAATCGTGAGGTGGAAAAGGCTTGATTGTCCTACTTGAGCCTGGACAGTGGTATGATCTGTGCATGTATCGAGTGCTCTCACCCAAAGTTTCAGCGCGGTGTCGAAAAGGTTTGCTGTTTAGATTTGAAAATAGGGAAGAACTCGGCAACTATGATTTATTGGCTGCTAAAATATCGTGATAAAACTGTCTTTCAGGCCTGGAAACCCTTCGAAGCGACATCGCGATCGACTCAACGCCGAGTTGGACAACCTCGCAAGACTGCTGCCGTTCCCAGAGGATATCGTCACGAAACTGGATAAGATTTCCATTCTTAGACTTACCGTCAGCTATTTGAGAGCCAAGAGTTTTTTTCAAGGTAATTAATGTGTTACATTTACGTCTTGTCTTGATATGCCTGTTGGTGAATCTTTTCCTGTGAAGACAATTGAGTTGTTCGTGGCTGCCATGCAATATTTTTTTTTGGGAATTAAATTTCTTAGGTTCTTTCGACGCCCGCTTTTAACTCAAGGGAAGTTCCAAAGATTGGTCAATTGTATAACGTTAAATTGATAGATAAACGCTTATCAGAGTTTTCGTGGTAACTGAATACAAATGGAGAATTGATTTTATAGTGGAAGGTTGAATTCGTGATTGGAAAACACGGCTGCAGCACTGTGGATTTGTTTACAAAGCAATAGCCACGAAAATTTTTTCAGACGTAAATAAAGAGGAATGGAAGAGGATATCCTTAAAGATTTTGATTAATTTACAAGACTAGAGGGCAAAGAGGTCATCCGTGATTACCTTGTAATGAATCGTCTTTTCCGCTGTGCGGTGGGAAAACAAAATAGCCGTTGCGACAGAGAAGAAAGATGGGGACGATACCATCAATAAGTTGTCTTTGTTGACCGTCTAGATCATCTTCAATAGAAGACATCTTTGTTTATACATCTGTGTTTGGACATTTGTTAGTCGAAAGCATAACAGCAATATTTTTTCATCCTTACAGGAGTTAAAATCTCGCGGCGGTTTAAGGATTTTACTATAAAATCGTGTGCTTTAAATTCCCGAGTCCTCGAGAAGCTGTAATCATAAGTTGAAGTCTTACTGAATTTCAAGAAAAATACCACAACATCGATGCATTGGTTAAAATTTTGTTTTTCGATAAATTTTTGATAGTGATACCCAACAAAATTAAAGCGAGATTTCGAAAGCTGAAGTATTGCGGTTGTCTTTTTCCTTTCATGATCTCGTCGGTGTTTATTTCTCTGTTTCGACTATTAAGTCCCTCAAAAATTCGCCGACTTTTTCCTTGCTTTGGTAACCGTTAAGTGATTGGAAAGGCTGTAAATCTTGATCAATCTTGGGCGACGCTTTCTGCTTGAATTGAACCGCCCTGTACGGACGATCAATTTTGCATAGGTAGGCACAGTCACAACGCATTTCATTAAGGTAAATCTCGAACAATTCAAAAACCAGATTTAGGATGTGTACGGAAGCGAAATTCAATTTCAGAGGGAGAATGAACCCAAGGGACCCATGGTCATTGGATATGACTAGCTCCCCTAGCTCCCCGTGTATACATGTGCTGATTCACACCTCTGGCGTTGTACTAAGATGCAGTTGTTCTTTGGTCACGCAGACTGTGAAGTAACCATTGCTCACGCAACGAGAAGCGGCAAACAAGCAAAAATATAATTACTTCATGTTTTGTTTTCCTTTTATCTTTCTCAGTGACTTGCATAATTGACCCATCTTCCGTGCAAAGCTAAGAGTGAGAGGTTTTTTTTTTTGTGTGTACGAGGAGATCACGTGAGACATCTTGACCGAGCTTTGTTGTTCCTTTGTACTGGCTAGTATATAGGCATAAAGGATGAGCTTTCCCTGTGTATGTTTACGCATTTTGGCATTCGTAGAACCAGTTTGGTAGTTGCAACCTGGAGTTTTGTTTTGCGCTAGTTGACTTCACAGTGTTTTCGTGTCATTTATCATGCTAATGAAGCTGTTAGTCGATCGATACATAAATCTCAAGCTTGAAGACAGCTTTCATCGATAATGCGCAAGTAAATGTTTTCAAAGTTAATAATAGGGTCGAGCTGTTTTCTACTCGTTTTTAGTATGTTGTGGCCTTACCAATGCAATATGCATGTAGTGCAGTAAAATCCCACCCGCTGCCGAAGTGTAAAGATTTCATTAAATATACCTGAACATCTCCTGGATTTCTTTCCATCGTCAGAAATCCTGACAGTCAAGCTTTCGCAAACAATATTGTTTCCCGTGTTATCGAAAAACCCGCATTTTTTCACAGCAAGGAAGAAGCATACATTAAAATATGTGATAGTAAATTTTGTTTTGTTAATTTAAGTGTACACAACATTGGAATCATCGAAATTTTCTTTTGAATCGTCGCTCAAGACCTTCCATTTTTGATATCTCGTCTTACGCAGACAGTAATTAAGAAACCTTGAAGACGTTTACAAGAGCGCAATTAAAAATAAACACTTGAGTGCAACTCGCCCAATCTTAACATTGTCCATGAAAAAAGAATTCCGTTTAAAGTTAGGTGTACCCTGAAAGAAGCGAAAAACACCGAAGTATGCGCGGTCTACTTGCTTAGTTGCCGTTTACTTAACACGAAATTTCAATTTTTGATTATACTTACGATAATATTTGTTCACAACCCATTGAAGCCTTTCCTAAGTTTTATTATACTTCATAGGTGGTATTAAACCTTTTGATTGGGTGTGACTGTGTCCATGCAGTCTTCACTATATATCTACATGTACATTGGCAGTATCAAAGTTTGAGCCTGTTTTTAAAGGGGCGTGATAGTTTTAGTAACAGACTGAAAAGCTCCGCTTATGGTTAAGCCACAAAAATATGACAAAACTGATTTCCTTAAATTTCAATTATTATTTTTTTAATGCACAGACTTTCTTTACCTGATTTCTGGAACAAATGGCAAAGAAAGAGTTGTGCCAAACTTGAAAACATTGGAGAGTGTTTTCAAGTTTGCATGTTTTCAAGAAATGATGTAGAAGAGATCCAAGGAGACGTTTATGGAATACTGACCAGCAATCAGCATGCCATGACAGTGTTCCAGTAAATGTTGTGAAATCTAGTCAAATCACTGAACATTGCATCAGTTTCCAAGTTTTTAGAAGATTGCAATTTTTGAAAGGGCTACCTATAATTACTGCTTAGTACACTTTTTTGTGCGTAAATGTTTTGTGATCCTTGGAAACATTCATTTGTTAACAAACTGTTTGCCTCTCATTGTCGGAAAGCAAAGGTTTTTCGGAGCCCAACATACATGAATGTCTTTTGTTCACTTTCACCTTTGGAAATTCTTTTCAGTCTCCAATGGAAGACATGGAAAAGAAGAAACTTGTGAAGAGCTTGTTAGGGAAGTTGAAGGAAATGGTGTCTTCTCACAGCTTTCATTAGAGGTATTAAAGCCATGCACAATTAGTTTTGGTAGACTACAGTGTTAAACCTACACTGTGATCCCTTTGTCAATACCTATTGCATACTATTTACTGATTGCCTCTACAAGGGCTACTCTTTAGTTGTAAGTGCTGCACTTAAAGGGGTAGTGTCATGGATTATTAGTAAGTCTGCAAAGCAAAGGAGACCTGTTTATAGATGGCAAACAAAAATTAAGGGCCAGAATTTCTTCCATTCTGTGGTGATCCAGAAGCAATTTAAGAATGAAAAAGTCACTGAAAATTGATTTAGTAAATTTATGGTCAAAAGAAAAGGGATAATTCCCATGATACTACCCCTTCAATTAACACCTAAAATTTCCAGAAAGTCCTGCATTTCACTATCCTACACTAAATATATTTTCAAATGGAAAGTTTTTAAAATCTTAGATGAGCACTAAATTCTCTGGAGCCAGCTATATATAATCATTATGAAGAAGTATGTGAGGTGTGTGAGTTTTCTTTGACAAGTCCTATATTAACATATTATGTTAATTAACCTTGGCTGGATAATTTATTGTTAGACCTCCGCTTATTTTACTGCATTCTTAACCTTCAAAGCTAATTTAGATTTCCTTATTCTGTAGGAATTAGTCTCTTATAAAAATGCTTGTCATTGGTATCTTTAGACATTTCTTTAAGGATAATCTTTTTTAATACCACAAACACATATCTTATTTTACAGTTTACAAGTACAATAGGTGGTTCTCCTTTTGAATTAGATAACATGTTGATCTGTAGTCTGTTCATAATTCTGTTTAGGCTCTTGATGGCTTTATAGCAGTGATTACGCAAGATGGGCAGTTGTTTTATGTGTCAGAAAATGTACGCGACTTCTTGGGATATTCTCAGGTGAGGATATTGTCACTCTCCTATCATAGATTGCTCCACAGAGAGTTCCAAATCTGAGAGAGTTATAATTGATAGACTTGATAAAACTGGATATCTAACGGACAAAGCTAAATGATACATTTGCAAATTTATACATGAACCCTGTGGATAATGGCTCCAGCTTTGACTCCTGGTGAGCGGAGCCATAAAAATATCCATCATTTAAACCTAAATAAATCTGGATCGATTCCCAGTAAAAGGCACGTAAATAAGCTGATGGAGTCGTTAGAAATATAAGGCCTAGAATGATCAAGTTTTTTGGCAAAGGCAAAGTTGACACATGTAAGATTTCCAGATGGATTAAAAGCAACATGTCTTTGTGGTATGGTGAAATTAAGTTCCTACACCAGTTGGGCATGCCATTGGAATTGCCGATTTACCAGCCTGAGGTTAATCTGTGGATTGATGCCTATCAGGCATCATGCCGAGTTTCAATAGTTAAGCAGTCATAATTCAGGTAAAGTTAATCATTTTTCTCTCTCATGACTGGGCAGTATTCTTTAAATTTATCCTGTGATCTGATTGGTTTTTGGTAGTAGGCGGTATTCTCCTATCTTCTCCCACTCACAGCGTGTGGTATATGTGTTGCATGTAATTAGTCATTTATTACATCACTTTCTTTGTGTAAACCTTTAACTTTTTATGCAAGTACTTATTTCGACATGGACTCAGATGAAAGTTGTAACAGCAAAAGTGAGATTATTACCCTGCCAAGGTGGAAAATTACGTCGATAAAGAGAGCATTGGTTTGTAACATAAATAAAACCAGTAAAGTGCTCTGTTTACAATGGCGAGTGTGCAAAAAGTATATTAATTTTTTATCCTTAATTATTATGCAAATTATAATGTTTCGGTGAAGCCTCTTCCTGGAATTTGCATTTACATCTGTTTCTAGTACTCCCAAGAAAAATTAATGTTTCAATTTATGGATAATCTTGCCATAATTGCATCCCTATTTCATGGCATCTAACAGGATGCGGC
>OX421445.1:17781330-17786330 GCA_949126865.1 Montipora capitata
CTAAAAATATTATTTCCCGTTACTATAATATTTTTACGATTACTCCATGTCATTCGGCTTGGAAAGTGTGAATGCGCAATCCAAGAATAAAATTGATGAGAACGGTGTGGATATTCAGAGAGAACATTGAAAATTTGTCGCCACATGACCTCAAATTTGATCATTTCACATCATAGTCAAGACGAGAACGGCAAAGAAATGTATCAAAATGTAAAACGCACGTGCAGGGCGTGCAAAGCTATAGTTGTTTTTGCCTACTGAATATGCAAATTTGTTGCGTTCTCGTAGCCGTCTTCGTCGTCCTTGCTTAAGGTCCCTAATGTTTCAGTGGCTTGATGGGATCCTGGGCGCACTTAAACACCGTAGGCTTCTTGCCGGTTACGTGAATTTTGTCCCCGGAAGACGAAACTAGCTTGATATTGATAATAATTATATTGATGATGAACCTGGACATCGCATAATGAGTTTGAAATTTGCATGGAACCTTCAAAAAGCAACCTGTTCCCTTAACATAAAGTAGGTTGGAGAACTTGTCCCCTCTGTTAGAAAGTGAACACCTGCACAGCCTTCTCAAAACCGGCCGGTCAACGGCTCAATGAGCCACCTCCTCAGAAAGTTTGACCGTCTCCTTCCAGTCAGAAAATGTCTTATTTTTATTACGGCAGGTGAGACAGAAAAAAAAACAGATGACACAATTTTAGCTCTAAAGTAAAGTCACCGGAGATGATATAAAGGCTTGCAAAAATGCTTGTTTGACGTACAAATTGTCGTCTGCAATATTTTTTTGCGTGGTGCATGTGAAATGTTTATTTAGCTAACATTATTTTGAGTATTTCTTATCAGATACCATGCAAGTGTCAATTCCATATGTGAAATTTCGTCACTTTAAATCCCTCAGATTGCATTAAATTGCATCTGTGAGTGTCTGAATTTCAAAAATTTCCTAGGGGAACATGCCTAGCTTGTGCCCTTTGAGCACTCACTTGGGTGCCTTTGGCACCAAAACCGTCTCCACTTTCCTTATAACCTGCTCCCCAAAAACATTTTGAGAAGGCTGCCTGCAAAATTGACTGCACAAGGTGATTAATAAATGGAGATAAATATCGGTAGAAAAGTCCGTTTAGAAACCAAGTTCCTCTGAGAGGCTACTGAATTTATCTCGGTCGGAGACTGGTACGAGCATTGTGGATGTGTGGGAGTCTAGACCGAGCAATTGTAGTATTTCGTTTACTCGTGATAGAGGTAAGTTGCTTGCCCCGCAAGCTGTAGGGGAAGAGAAAACTACGTTTTGAAGAGGTGAAAAGCAAGGATAAAGGACCCAAGTTTGCCTTGCTAGGAAAACACGGACTGTGCTTCGCTCAATTTCAAATAACCTTAAAGAACACCATCACCAAACTAAAGACAAAGCGGAAAACAACAAATTATGGCTTTAGAGATCTTTCTCTTGCTGGTTTTTTTTTTTTTTGTGCTATTTAATAATTACGACTTTCCTTGTATGCAAATTTAGCAACCCAAATTTATGATCTGGTGACCAAATTTTCCCCATTAATCGCCAGCTGGCACCTGAGCAAAAAAGTTAATTTCAAGCCCTGTAACCTGTTTCATTGTTCAAGGATAAAGGGCTTTAGAGGATAAGCACAACATCACAGAAGCAGGAGTCAATCTTTGAAAATAGCTTCAAAAACAATGGGAAATGTGCAAGGTTTAATTGGTCCTTGATTTATAATATCTCACATGACAAACAAAGCTAAAAACTCATAAACCAAACAATACGAAGTTTGCAAAAGCATTTAAATCAGCCATGTTTACATGTATAAAGAATAAAAAACAATCATTGCCAACCAGTATATTCAGTGAGTGACGATGCTTGCAGGCAAGCATGAGGTTTTTCATTTCAACTGGAATTGCTTACATTCATTTTGAAGTCTTTTGTCAAATGCATTTGTTATGCCCAAGACAACATTATTATGTTAATTTTGAATAAATTATTTAGCTGGAACTTGGCTTTAAATCTTTGACCCATGTATAAGTCAAGGGCTTCTTTTGAGACCATAAAAGGCCGACTTATACACGGACAGGAAACACTGACATCATCAATACTTAGACTAAAATTGAAATCACTGTAAAATTAGAGATAATGTTCAAGAACAAAAACATTATTTTCACATGTTGTTAGCACTACAATCATGGTCAAAAGTTGTTGGGAAGGCTGGGTGCATCACTTCACTTCACAACTAATTCGATCATTCTACCTATTGGCTGTACTATTTGGGAAATACTATGCTCTTGTGCCCCCTACCCCCCCCCCCCCCTCCCCCGTATTCAATGTTGGAAGAAAAGTCACCATGTTGTTTCGTGGAAAATCCAACATTGCGAAAGGGGAGGCCCAGAAGCATAGAATGTTGTGTCAATGTTTTCTCCAAGCAATAAAAATTAATAAAAAATAGACCACAACTGAAGAGATGACACAACTTAAGTTTACAACCATGCATTTGTATATATATATCAGCAGCATTTAACATTACTGGTCAGTCGTTAATGTTACCTGATGACTGTAGTCACCCTTTGGCCATACGAAACAAAGTTGCAGTAATAAAACAATGAATCACTCCTGAAGTCCTGAACTGATCAACAAGAATGTACACTGCTCCCATAACAGTTGAGCACTCTTTGAAAATCTGTTCACCTCAAGGAAAACAAGAAGATCTTTTAGATCTTATGACCGCGCTTTGAAAATTTATCTGTTTTCTTACCACTATACTCGCAACGTAGTGCACATTCCAAAGCAGTCCTTGTTCACTGATGACTATAGACACAATTTAATCACCAGGGCCCGGTTGTTCGAAAGCCGATTAACTTAATCCACGATTAGCGTAAACTTTTATTTCATGTTTTTAACTTTTTGGTGAAAGTTTCGTTTGCTTATTTTTGTCTTTCAAGACTGACTTCTTCAAATGTAAAGTTTTGCCGAATATCAGTGATGAACAGCATTTGGGAGTAGAGAAATAAACTCCTTGGTTAATTTTTAATCCGGGGTTAGCGTTAATCGGCTTTTGAACAACCGGGCCCTGATCAATCTGTATCACAACAACTGACAACAACGACTGCACACGGACGTACCGCACACGAACAGAATTGCACCATCAGTCTTAGCCATTGTTAAATCTCCGATGGCGTAATGGTCTTAATTAATCTGGAAGTTTCTTCGGGATATGTATAGATTATTATGAACGATACGATAATAACACCATTAACAACTTACAGCTTTCTTTCTCAAAAGTCGTGATTAAATTTAATTGGTTTTTTACACGAATAAAGGGCTAGCAAAGTAGTCACAAGGGTCACGTAATTCAAGAATTACATTATCCACGGCTATCTTTAGTACGGTGGTTATTTCCCTACCAATGATATTATGAAAGTTGCAATGCCCACACATTCCATGGATGATGTAATGGCGTTTTGTGTATTTAATACTTGTGTCAAATCAAGCGCTTCAATAACACAGAAAGGCAATATAATATTATTTTGTTCTAAATAAAGAGTGGAATATTCATAAAATTTTAAGTACATTAACGTTTTAACAGCTTTTGGTGAATAAACATCATAAGTTGCGTGATTCAAAGTCCCACTGACTATATGGCCGAGTGGAAGTTTGGGTCTGCTATTAGGCTGTATCCCTTGTGGATCCTTCCTTGTGATCCGCTAAGTTGACTGCAGTTGTGAATCATTAACTTGATCCTCAGTTGTGTTTCAAGCGAAATTATAGGCTCCCCTGCCTTGTCACAGTGGAAATAAAATTTCCTGGGAGGCACACGCCCTAATCACCTATATCACACCTTTGATTGCTGTATTGCCAGCATGGTTGTCCTGGTGGTGTAGTAGTGGTTACCACATCCAATAAATTAGTAACGGGTGGACGTGGGTTCAAATCCTGCTCAGGGTGAATTTTCTTTCAAACCTAAAAACAATCTTATCCTTTTTGCCATGTTTAAAATGAATGAGAAGAATGATGATAAAAAAAAGTCTGAAGAGTATATTAACTTTATTTCTTTTACCACAGAAAAATGAGGACAAACAAAAAGATGTATCGAGTCAAGATGATTTAAAAATAGGTGAGCTTGTTTATGGTTAAAAAAGAAAAAAAATAGCAGGGAAAAAAAATGAAACCACAATGTCTGTTACTGAAGGCTGCTGTCCTCTATGAAAGTACCATTCTATTGTGGTCAGATTGTTCATTAATTAAATGAAAAGAGGAAACCTTTTGACTCCTAACTCCGTTAATAAAGTCTTTAAGTTACTATAATAACTATTGACGACTAAAATATTCTGCGTTAGTCTAAAATCTATTGGAAACAATGGGTTAGACAGTGATTCATTGCTTTGGTGAGGCTAAAGTGTTGATTTAAATATGGAATGTAGGTAAGGTAGTTACTTTTGCATTGCAAGTTTTCTTCTAATTTAATATATTTTCTCTTGCTACAGGCTGACTTTACTGCTGTAAAACTGTTACCTTATTTTGCATTGCTTTATTAGCTTCAGATGACAGTGACAGGCTAAATCGTTCATTTACTTGTCGTATGAAGTGTACACTAAACCATGGGGGTGGATTTTACAAGGTAAATCAAATGCATTGTTGTTTTTTGTTTTGATTTGTGCACACAATGCTGACAACAGAACAATAGGCACAGGACTCATGGTCTTTTTGTCAAGTAATTAACCATGAGGTGAGTTAATGAAATAGTGATTTTTCTCTGTTAATGTTAATCCTTGTGCAGCCAGTTTTTGTTATTTTGTCTAGTATAGAGAACGTAAAGGGTATTCCATAACATCCTTTTTTAGTCATAACTTATTACTTGTTTATCTTTTAGATAATGAAGTAACCAAAACTTGTTCATTGCATACGTTGCAGAATATATTGTGATTTTAGGTGGATGTGACTTGCCTATAAAGATCCGTCATAATAAAATTTAACTTTCTTTATTGCAGCTCTTCAGGTTGTC
>OX421445.1:17788830-17796330 GCA_949126865.1 Montipora capitata
AGCTTCGTCAGATTCAGGGCACCCATCTCCTGATTCCAGTCAAGGCAGTAAGTTATTATTGACAGACTCTGACATGCGAAGTGAAGGCAGCGAGATTTCCCCGCCATCAAGCAGTAGCTCTCAGGACATTGATGGAGGTCTAGCTGTGGATCATCTTTTGGCTGGGAGGAGCCACCCATTTATGAATGCTCGTAGGGTGGACCGCAAGAGAGCAGCAAACTACATGGATTCCCACAGGCCTGATGAGAAAGATCACATGAGAAAGCGTTCTCGCAGTTTAGCAGATGCCAGTGAACTTTTCATAAGAGATGGTTTCGATCCCAGATCTTTGTTCTTTAGAGGAAATTTGCCAGCAATTCCTGAAATCAAGGTTGAAAACACCAAGAGGAACGAGGATTGTGCACAGAGTTCTGAGACATCAGATAGAAGGCTTCTGAACAATCAGGACAACAGACTCGATGCTGCTCAAGGCCTTGTTAGTCTTGGGAACATGGCATCTAAATTTCCTGGACTTTGTACGTTTCCTCCCGAATTTATGTACCCTGATGTCATGTTACAACATGACATGCTTCATGATTTCCAGCACCTAAGAAGCCCTTTTGACATGCACAATCCATGCTGCCTAGGAAATGATCCTTACACGGCTTTGGCTATGAGGCGATGGCTGAGTAATACTGAAATGTTCCATTCTACATTGAATCCAATGATAGCTGCCCAAGCAGGCCTTCTTACTCCAGCTGAAAGGCTGCGCTTACTCAAATTCCCATTTGTTTACCCGACTCGTTTTCCTGTCCCATCACCATTTGATATTGGTGCAGCTTCAGGGTTTACAGAGAGAAACCTGCCAGAGTATGCCTTGAGAGGTTTCTACGGTAACCGAAATGGACTTGTAAATTCAGATATTCCACGGAGTGTTGCAGCAAAACAGCCAGAGCAGAGCCAATCTCCATCGAAAGAGAAGCAGGCACCAGTGGGTGACAACAGAGAAAACAAATGTTTTCCCGTGCAAAGTAAACTAGGAAGCTCGGAGGGTAGCATTTTCGTCAAGAAAGAACCTTTGTCAGGGGACAAGAAAAATGAAGAAGCCAAAACAGCAAAGAAGGATACCTTAGATGGCACATCAGTAAACGTTTGTAGCAGTACTTCAGATGTCGGCGGCAGTGGCGTTGGTGATGAAGAAGAGAGAGTAGATGTGGTTGGTGGAGGTAAACCAGGATCTGGGCTGCGTCAAACATTTGCTGGAATTCAAGAAGAGTTCAATAGCCGACTTGAAAACCTCAACAAGTCATTCGCGCTTTCGTTGGATCAGAACATGACTTGTCCATAACAGTAAGTGAAAAGTAGTGCCGTTGTTTCATGGTACTTTTGGTCTCTTAAAGATGTTTGGGTTAGAGTTAACTTAAATGCTCTTATGTTGTGAATAAGTTGGGTTTAGGTAGCACCTGTTCACTTTGTTTACTGGTGCTCAGAATAACCTGTTCACGACAAAGCAGAAATTTTTCACAAACCATGTTCGACATAAACGTAGCCAGTGATATTTTAAGTGATGTTAAAGGTAGATTTGTTTTGTAGTTTGAAGGGAAAAAGGAAGCATATGTTTTCGTTTTCTCTATCCTAGAGATATTGTATTATGACCAAGTTGGCTTCAACATAGAATATTGATTTGTACAGGTTTCTTTTAAACACTTAAAAATTGAGCAGTTTGAAGTCTCAGACAAAAGTATGTTAATGTAGATAGTGCTACTCTGAAGTGGTAAGATGTTTGAATGTGTTTGGCTTTTTGATAACTAGCAAACTCTGAAATTAACTCAATCAACAATATCTGTCAAGTTTATGCTGGGCAAAATGAAGTCTAACAATAAATATTTTATTTTCCTTTTCTTTTGGCCCCAATGTTTGAAGCCAGGCAAAGAATTAACAGCCTATTCTTTAATTTAAATCCCAAACTAACACAGTAAAAAAAATGCCAATTACACAGCTTGAAGTAGAGCTGGTTGGGAGCAAACTGGATGTAGAGGCCAAAACACCATTTACAGTTTTTTGTCCTAAGATTAGTCTTTTAGTGGCCACGTTCTTACCTTTTGTCGGTCTATTGTTCGACCACTTGTAGGTGTTTTGTTTTCTCAGTTGTTGCAATGTAAACCGCAAGTTGTTGATTGAGTTCAGTGTTCGCTAAGTGTTGAAAGGTTACTCTACATGCACAGTTGCACTAATCTAATCAGAAAAAAAAATCTTATCACAGTTTATTAGCCATTGACGTCTTGATTTAAAATCATTTGTTAATTCCATGATTTTAGGACAGTAGAAAAGTATATATTAGTGATTTGAAATGATTTCCCATGCAATGATTTTGGGATGAAGACCATGCATAGTTGATTAAGGCATGGTGAATGTACCACTTGTACTTCTTAGCTAAGGTCTCAGTTGTCTTTGGGAATTTTAACTCCTAAGACTGAGTTCCAAGGCACTTTGTGCATTGCTCTGTCAAAGCACATGATCAATCTTGTAACCGAGGGCAGTGAAGGTTTGAATCTGGAACCTTGTGTTCACAAAATTTCCTGAAATTCAAATGTCTTTCTGTAGAGAAAATTTCCTTCACTTGAAAAGACAGATCAGACTGGAATTTTTGATGTTAATTGTGATTTTTTTTGCCTTGAGATGATTAACTCTGACAAATAAGGATTTGAAGGAAAAGTAAGGAAGGCAAACATTCAATCCATTCCTTAAGTGCCATCTGAGTTTTTGTATTGTTTTTTTTTTTGGTAACAATACCTTGTATAGAGATGTTGGGTTGGATGGACAATATTAGCGACCCTCAGTTTTGACGATCAATTTTAAGTCAACCTCGTCCTTATGAATATTGGTTAATTTCTCTATTACTATGAAGACTTTTGTAACAAGAACTAGTTACATGTATCAAGCGATTGTTTAGAGCCCGTATAGCTCATCAGAAAAACGCATTCTCATACCAGATCAGAAGGTCGCTATTATCTGTTTGAGGGATGTTAAATTTTCAAATTAACCACTTGTGCTTCTTTGGTACCAGATACCAATCAAACGTGACCAGCTTAGGTCGCTTATATTCAATGTAATTGTTGTAGTTCAATTTTTTTCCTGATTCAAATTTTTTTTAAAATCAGTTCAACTTTAATTTTTCTTTTTTTCAGATTAGGATAATGAATGTAAAACAGAAAAATCAAAATTGAACTGATTTGAAAATTTTCAATCCAAGAAAAAAAATTTAACCACGACATAATAGTTGAGAAACATCCAGCAATACAGTTAAGGGTGTAGAAGCAAATGGAGGAAGTAGAAGAGGGAGCTTTGGAGCATGCCATGCTCCACTCAGACTTGTTTCCTTCAGAGTGCGGCTTATTTCATTGTTTTTATACCTACGCAATCGAAGTTGAGCCGACTTGTGACTGAATACTTCCCTTTTCCCTGGCGAAAATATGCCAGGTATACTCCTGACAGGGTTAAAGTCTTATGGGCCTTAATCGATTTGCGGCTAAATACAGGAATTGCACCAACCCAGTCATTCGCTTGTACAGATATTACAAATTTGAGCCCGCGAGAATGAGAGCCCCAACACCAAACCAATGTTTTTACCCAGACCGCTGGTCGGTGCAATTCCTGTATTAATTGCACAGCGGCCATGTTGAGTCCCGAGGGATTGAGAACTTTTGTTTTGCCCGACCGAAACTCGTTCCCAAACATTTCAACTCGAGGCTCGGGGTACGAAATATATTGTCTATGGCCAATATGGCCGCCGCACGAATAAGGCCCATTGAGGAGTTGTAGAAACACTTCCGTCAAGGGCAACGGCAACTTCTCTTAACGAGAACATTAAGGGAAAATAAACGTGCTGCACCCGTGGAAGGCATTTTAAAGCAATTCTTTACCTTACTTTGCAAAACAACAACATCAAATACTCAGTTGTAAGGGTTTTGATGGCAACGTGTGTAGACAACAGCGAGTCGTTCATTTTCAATCAGCCGGCGTCGTTGGCGGAAAACGCGTGTTGATGACATGATAATTTTTATATGTATCCTAGTTGTGATCGGTTGAAAAGTGGCGCGGAGTCCGAAGTAGTGTTGGAGAGATGAAGATTCACGTTTGCTTAAACAGCCAACGACAGGCCTGTCAGGCTTGGAATAAAATTGTAAACATTAGTTGTTGTGCGGTTTTTTTTTTCGTTTTCTAAAGCTTGCCTTATACACCTTATTCCAAAATGGCCGCCATTTTAGTATTCCTTTTTTTTTTTTTTAATTGCAATTTGATCCTTTTAACCTCGTTCAAAGTTAAATATTTTTTTGAATTTTACATTTGATAGCGAGGCCAAAAGGGCCAATTTCCAAGGAAACAAAAGAGAACTAAAATGGCGGGCATTTTGGAACAAGGTGTATAGCTTTTTAGTAAAGAATAAATTAACGCCTGACGTTTAAAGCAAATGCATATCTTATTCTCTCTACCGTTTAACGGCTTAACTACAAAAAAGTTTAGACAGGTTCTTAAGACCTTGTTAGTGCACTTAACCTTTTATTGTACAGTACAGGGTCGAGTCAGTTTTGTTGTCATGTCACTCCGTTGAATGGAATGCTGCTTTTTTTTTTGCATTGCCACCGAATGCAGTGCATACATAGCCCGGTGCTTATCCGTTCATAGCCGTTATGTGATGATTAAAATGTAGCTAGCATTGAGATAGGAATCCTGTTATTCCTTAGCCAGGGTTTTGTGTATTATTTTACTTGATTGCGTCTCAGGTAAATAAACCCTTCCCTTTGCTCATTAGAAACTTAACGTTCAGATTTTCTTATCAAAACGTGGTGTAATAAAACAATGAGGTTTCTTCCACGTGAAGAAAATCTTGGTCGAGTCCAAGAAGAGTTTTTTTTCTATATGGAGCTTAAAGATGTTTTTTTTTAATTTATCTCGTCATTACTATTGCGCCGTGCCACTTTAAGGGATCTTTTTAAACAACATTGTTACGCCTTAATTTCTTGATGAAATTTGATCCTCCGGGAGAGTATTGCTGAGAAGGACTGTTGTTAGTGATCGGCGTTTCTCCAACCCAAGCGGAAGTCATAGTCCACTCTTGAGATGACTTCCGCTCAGGTCGTCGAAGCGTCAGTCATTAGCAACAGTCCATCTCATGACAACGCTCATCCGCAGAATTAAATTGTATCAAGGTATTTCATTTCTGGATTCAAACCATTTTTTTCAGTTGTTAGGCTTTGCTGTGTTTGGCGTATCCGAAAAAAAAGCAACCTAGAACGCGGAAGTTTCAATGTAAGGCAGTTTAGCCTAAGTGCTTCCCAGGGTCTCTCCTCTGAGAGGGAGAAAGACCCCTGGGAACGAAGTTAAGGGGAGCCATCAAGAAATAAAATCGAGAACAGAGAAATCGTGACGTTTTCCTGAATTTGCGTTTGGTTTCTTTCCATATTAAAAAGCGCAAGGAACTTGAGCAAATGGGAAGGACGGCGGCGTCATTATGTATTTTTCGGCTCATTAGATTTAGAACGTAGGCTGTTTTAGGACACAGAAGTCATGTTTTAATTAACGTGCACCACTCAGTGGTCGATTCATTCAAAGTATAGATGGGCAATATTAGATACAAACGACCTTTTACTGTGCACAATTCATTGGTAAAGTATATATATCCATGTATCTTTAGTAAGCTTATATTTAGAAGGGGTAGGCTTGTCTTAAATGTGGTGAATAAAGCTTTTAGTGCTTGTATTTTGTGTATTTTACTTCTTTGTCATCAAATAAGATTCCGTGAACTAGTAATTTCGTGGAAATGGGGGGAGCTTCAATGACTTCTTGTCAGCACTGCACCTTTCATGACTTAAAACCCCTTTTACACACGCACCCCTATACTTTCTGGGACGGTTGCCAAATATGCACTTTTGTTTGTTCTGTTTACACGACTGAAGAACAGGTATGGTACCGAGATTTCGGAGTACGGTGCCAGATTTTTGTGCCAGTGTTAAGTGAGCTTTGAACTTGAACAGTACAATCAATTGTTGCAGCTACATTATGCCAATGCCAGTGCCAGTGGGATACTTGTGGCAGGTCTCTATGATCTCCGGTCCTTTTGTAAACAACCGAAAGGCACACTTTGTGCTTAGACGTACTTTAAACACGCGAACAAGATGACGCCAACAGTCTAGTGAACGTGTTAATTGAACTTTGCACATGCAAATAAATGGCCCACTTTCAATATATTAAAATTCAGTTCTAAACAAAAGGCGTCATCTCGAGGCTCTGGGGAATAAATAGAAGGGTTTGTATGAGTTTATTCCCCAGAGCCTCGAGATGATGCCTTTTGTTTGGGACTGAATTTTAATGTATCGAAAGTGGGCTATTGTGAAAGTTTACCTTCCCCTGAAATATTTCAAGGAGTTCAGATAGCTTTGATCGAACTGCGAATAAGTGTGTTAAAACTACTGGCCATTTTTCGCGATTGGACTTTTTTGCGTTTTCAAGATTAAGCCGACATCGCGTTTTCAGCAAACGGAAAGTTACGTGGAACTTTAAAGTTGTTCTTTTTTTTTTTACTAAAAGTCAAAGAAATTTGTTCGATTTTAACTGGATTTCTTTCCGACAGATATCGAGCAACGTTTCAAAAGGGAGAGAAGTCAGGATATGACAATTTTATTCTTTATTAGAAGCAGCAGCTGGCTTCCGTTTCACGTAAACGCCTTGTTAAATCTCTCTAATGTTTCATGAGCTTAGCGTTTATAATAAAAAAGTTTTTTTCTTGGCAGTCGATTAATAATGATAAAGTAACAAGTTTTTGTGTTTTTAACTGGTTTAGTGTTTGAAAGGAGGTGCAGGTTTTCCGGTTTTGGAAAAGGTATTAGGTTCTCAGAAGGTGCTTGGGCCGCTTCAATGTTTTAAGTTCAACCGTAAGTGGTTTTGCAGATCATCAAGACAGCTTTCGTAGTGTGACTGTGATGAAGTACTTGCTAAACTAGAACAACAATTTCGCCATAACGTACTGCGCTAGAGAAAGGTAGAGGGCAAAGGTACAGTAAAGGCGATTACGTAATAGTAAAACTATGATCCCTTACGCCTAATATTAGGCTGATTTAGCAACAGAACGGGAACGTCAGTGGCGACATCGCGCGCAGCAAAACTACCAATGAGAATTTAGAATAGAGAAGAAAAGAGTGGAGTCTATTCTATTTTGAATTCTCATTGGTGTTTTTTCTGCGCGCGCCGTCGCCACTGACGTTCCCGTTCTGTTGCTAAATCAGCCTATTAATCGCACTGCGTGGAAATAAGCAAATCATAGTAGCTATTTGTTTATTTATTTTTAATATTCTATAGTCACAAGATTGTCTCTTTGTAGAGTCATAAGAGCTACAGAGTTTGAAAGAGTCCTAAATTTATGCAGACTAAGGGCGCTTTCCTTTTGACAGAACTGGTCGGCCAGAGACAGACCTGTCAGTTTGCAAAGGAAATGCAACAATTTGAAGGAACGCTTGCATTATG
>OX421445.1:17801330-17811330 GCA_949126865.1 Montipora capitata
TGAAAACCAAAGTCAAAAAAGCAAGCAAAGGGGGAGAACCGCCTGCAATCGACCCCACAAGATTTTTTAAACCTCTGTTCGGCAGCAGACGGGGAAATATTGTTCCTGATGTGCTGATAAACTGATACAAGAATCCACATGTCAGTCAATATTTTAACTGCTGCTCCCTTTCATAAAAGTGTAAACTATTAATGACAAAACAGAGCTGAAAGAGCCGATAATCTGATTTGTTTTTAAGAAATCTGGAAACTTCCTTGCGGTAGCTAGGATTTTCTGGTGTTCTTAAATAACAGCAGAAAGACATAAAACCACTAATTGAATAAATGAAGGTGATATTTTGGTGGTCCCTCCCAAGGGATTTAGCAAAAGCTTCATATTTCAGCTTTTTCTACCCGGGGAAATGTGTTCTGCATTAGTGTATAAGTACAGTAATTACACCTTTGAGAAGTATCATTGATGACCAGATTGAAGAAACTGAAGGATTAGGGCTCACGGCAACCTCATTGGCGGCTGCCAGATGTATCCATTATGAAGCTCCAGCTACAATAGTTTTCGCATCGTCAGAAGATGCGTTGTACTAGGAATTTCTCAACATGCTGAATGGGCATTCTAAAACAATTCACAAAATTGTTGGCTATATAATTATCTGATTACGGTAATTGTCGGGGAATCATGCATAGTAGAAACATGGACACGGAAACGTTAACAATAAGTTAAAACCTCAGTTCGATCTTGTAAATTTTTTCTCTGGCAAATTAATTGTATTACTGCCAATGTTTCCAAAAACTGCTATGATTAGTTGGTAGTTGACATCGAAAAGGTTTTTTTGCTCCTTCTCTGTGCCCCCTTCCTCTTCGAACTCCAGTATGATGTCATAAAGATTTCAAATCTCCGGGATTGTCTGTGATCTGCATTTGGCAGATACGACAGAAAGATACATACATGTATAACCTTGATCTGAGGTGTAACATGTTTAAATTATTAATGGTTGTAAACAATTAAGGTTGTTTGAAACTTTTTCAAGGAAAAAAATTGCTTCAGAAGAAATTATTTTCATAATACATGTACAGTAGCTTATTTTCACTTTTAAATTTCCTGGGTGCAGCCAGTTGGTTGAGCACCGGGCTGTCATGCGGGAGGTCGTGAGTTCAACTCCAGCTGGACGAACACTCAGGGTCTTTAAATAACTGAGGAGAAAGTGCTGCCTTTGCAATTACATCTGCAAATGGTTAGACTCTCTAGTCTTCTCGGATAAGGACGATAAGCCGGAGGTCCCGTCTCACAACCCTTCAATGTTCATAATCCTGTGGGACGTAAAAGGACCCGCACACTTGTCGCAAAGAGTAGGGCATGTAGTTCCCGGTGTTGTGGTCTGTCTTCTGTGGTATGTCATGGCTGGGAGGGTAAAAAAAAAAGGGCGCAGTTAATTTGGAGCCTCGCTCTGTTGTGCGACCCCCACCACAGCTTGTTTCGCTGCTGTGGTGAAAGTGAATGAATAAATAAAAAAATCAATAAATAAATCTTGAATAATATGATGTGACACAGTTTCCTTATTGCTCAGACACAAAGATCGTTATTACTATTTTTGTAGTAACAGTAGGAAAGCAACAACCATACAGTTTGGTTGAACATCATGGTCCACATGTTGATACTCAGTATAGGATTGTCCAAACATGATGTTTTTGGCTTTTACAGGTTTATCGCCATGGTGACCGTTCACCTGTGAGTAGTTTTCCAACAGATCCGCACAAGAATTTTTGGCCTCAAGGCCTTGGACAGCTAACTCAGGTATTACTTTATTGTGCACATGATTATTCCCAAGGAAATGGAAATTCCAAAAGGATAAATATTTTATTTAAAATCTAAATGTTAAAAATAGGTCCATGCACTTTGTATTGGCAGATTTTCTCTTCCCATATATTGTCCTTGTTGTCGGGTTCCCTGATCTTACCTGGTAGGAGTGAGCAGGTTCTTGTACTCTTGGGAGGAGAAAGCTAATAATTAGTAGGGCTGAGTTAAATCCTTTCCAAATACATACAAGTCATGTACACGTAGGTTCAGCATAGTGTGACCCATCATTCCTGTAGGGTGCTCAGTCCAGCAAGTATTAGAGCATCCGCTTATGTGGAGTCTGGAAAGATTGTTCGTACAGCCCTTCTCTGCACTTTCTTGATCTTGTTAGAGATTACATCAAGTACGTTTTGCCAAGCAGGCACTGCGTAGTCTCCACAATTGGGCTGATTGTTGTTACATGTATGTATACTCTTACTAGCTGACTATGTGTGACACCACTCTTCTTCAGAATTCTGATTGAAGACGGCCTTTTGATTGCTATCTTCGTTTTGTGAAACAACAATGTTCCATTTGAGATCAGAGCTTAAGTATACACCAAGTAATTAATTTTGTAAGTGGACACACATTCATTGTATTGTTATTGAGGAAAATTCGATTGAGTATAAAATTATGATTGTGCATGAGGTTGATCATCAATTCCTTACACTTAGTAGGGTTAAGTTTCATTCCATGGTCTTGTGAAAAGCTATGAATGTCCTGCGCAGCAAAATTCAGCAGGCTACTGGAACTATTCCTAACGGGATGATCTCCAGTTTGGTTGTGTCATCCAAGAACTTAATACGAAGGTACCACAAACAAAGTAAGTTGTTGGTCATACGTAATAGTGAAGAGGAGAACACCCAGCTTAGTGCATTGAGGGATTCCTCCATTAAGGGATTTCCAGTCTGATATGGAATTCCCGATCCTGGCCTCTTGCATGCCCTTTGACAGAAAGGCCTTTATTCAATATTGATCAGAACAGGGTGGATATTCATGTGCTCTAGTTCTCTGATAAGTATCTCGTGGTCAATCTTATCAAAGCCTTTAGAAAACTCTGTGAAGCAAAGCCTTGCACCACAATTCCCATGTCAGCTGTTTCGTAGATTGCTTGTAGCAGGTTCACCAGTGCATCCACCGTAGAGTGACCAGCCTGTGCGAATTGGCGGGGGTCACAATCACCTGAGACTTTGCTAGTGTACATGTAAGGGAAATGGGTCTGAGATCTTGTTCCAGCCGCTGTGGGGGATAGACTTTAGGGATTGGGTTTACTATCGAGGCCTTCAATAAATCTGGAAAGTATCCTTCTGTCAATGAGCTGTTGAAGATGGACAGTAGGTGCTACAGCTGTGGTTCGGTTGCAAATTCTGTCAACACTTTGTTTGGAGTGAGGTCAGGACCTACAGTATGGACTTTTCCAATTTTGACTGCAGATAGTGCCTTAAATACTTCTACTTCAGAGACCAAGTTAGAGTTCTGGTGGTACCTCATGAGGAGAGGCGACTGGGCCTTGAAGTGGATTGAAGTACTCTGTCAGACTTTTAAAAAGTTATTGATCTTATTTGCGAGGGTCAACTGATTAGAGCACTCGTTGCTGATAAATTGGTGGAACCAATCTTGCTCAATATCTTGTTTGAGATGGTTCCTGTCAGTGAGATTCTTCCATTGATTTCATGTTGAAATCACCTGTGGTGATCACCAGGGCATTAGGCTGCTTAGCCAATAGCCTAGATCAAGATTGGATTGCACCTGATCACACAGAGGAATAAATTATATGTAATTTCAGCTGGTCTGTTAGCAGTAGTATGATAAACCACACATACAATCATGTATTAATGATGGCTGAAACACATCTTGGGATACTTGCTGGTCTTGTTGATGGCCACAGTGATTCAATATTTGGATCATCACATTCTGACAATCTTTTACAGGGGAAAGAACATTTGAGGTATAGGCAAACCTCTTCCCTGCTGCTGCTGTTGTTTGGTCTCTCCTGAATAAATTATAGCCTGGTAAATATTGCAATATCCGAGTAAATGACATCAGTTGACAGCCAAGTCTCCATTATACAGATAGCATTGACATGATTTAGCAAAGCCACTGGTTGTAGCTCTTCTTGTTGAAATATAACAAAGGGTAGATCACAATGCTTTTTGGATCGTATCATGTGATGCTTTGGAATAGCGATTAAATTATTCAAGTTGAAAGCACATGCAGGCAAGCTCATTTACAATGTAGCAGGAGGGCAGTCAGGCTTGAGAATGGTAGGAATACTTTGCCTTTTCCTGCTCTCGTGGAATCTAATTGCTTTCCCACCATGGCTTCTCCTAAATTTCAGAGATAATTGAGCAGGGTATCCAATCTTTTTGAGGATTCCAAGTTTCTGAAGGGAGAGCGGAAGACCTTTTTGCAGTGACAGTTCTGATTTCCTCAAGTTTAGAATTTCTCTCCTTGAATATTTAATTCCAACAGTAGTGGGAAGGTGAGACTATAAATTAGTATTACAAATAGGTGAAATTCAAGTGCAGATGTATAATAGTGTTTCTCGACTTGATCCGGGTCAGGAGTCTGTTCCACATCCATGCAGAATGTGGCAGTCAAGATTGAAAAGGAATCTTTTCCTTATTGACTGTAAAATAATGTCTTTCAATGACATGTACAGCTGTAGTAGGAAACTAGCAGTTCCTGGATAAATTACAAATTGTAACTGTCACCTTTTGGGAAATTGGTAAATATTCCTCACCAGCAAAAATCTTACATGTACTTTTTCAAAGAAGGTCTTGTGTGAAATAAATTGCTTATTTTACCGTCCTGACAATTTTTCTCTTATTTGAAATATTTTTTAGACAGGTATGATGCAAGAATATAAACTTGGCCAGTTTTTAAAGGATCGCTATGTTGACAAACTAATCAATTCATCCTACAAATTCAGTGAGGTATGTTTTCAAAATCTAAGCATTTGTGTTGGACATGTTGAAGGGTCTAGGGCTCGTAAGATACATGTAAGCAGAGCTTAATGTTGTGTTTTCTTGTGTAGCATTTAAGTTATGTTTTGTTGTTTTATTAGGTGTATGTTCGAAGTAGTGACAGGGATCGATGTATTATGAGTGCACAGACTCAACTGAATGGCCTTTATCCTCCTCATGGACAGCAGGTAATAATCCATTTGAAAAAGTAAAATGCACTGTATTAAGTGACACAATCAGGGCTGTGTGATTGTGGGGAGCATGGTTGGTACAGGGTTTGCAGGATTCCCAGATTCATTTCTTAATTGCAGGGGCACCCAACGAGAGATTTCATGAATTGTCAGTTTCCATGAAATGTCTACAAATTTAGAAAATTTCACGTAGTGATCCCCTTGATTTTTCAAAGGAAAATATCACCAAGTCAAGGTCATTAAATTATTTTCAGTTAAAGGAGCAAAGTGTAACTATTCAAGAAACTGTATTTGCGATCTAGGAGATTAATGTCAAAGTAAAACAAAGAACAAGCTTTGATAGATAAAAGATAAACCACAAAGTGACAAGCAGGAATGAAATAAACAATCTCCAAAATGCAGAATATGATTTAACTGCAATGATTATTAATCTAATTGTTGACATTGATAGCCAATACTAATAAAAGGAAAAAATACCACACTGAGTGGAAAAATCATTGAATAAGCTGACAGTTGAATTTTTAGTTGCTCAAGTGGAACACTTTTATATACCAGATAAAATAGATGTAGCTAAATCATTAAAATAAATTCAGACACTCAAAGAGATTTTATTTACACAATGCTTAGTTTAAACAAAAAACTAACTAAAGCTAGGCAGCAATACAATTGTATTCATGGGCAGACACCCAACACAGCACTACATGCAAGCATTACATGTTACAGTAGTAATTATTATTGAATTCACTACACTGGGAAAAAGAATATTGTTATTTTCCAGCATCACCAATATATCAGTATCTAAAAGCATTGCTCTTTTTAATACTCTTAATATTTTTAAAACCAAATAATTTTATTTTCATTACAATAACAAGCAACTGTTACAATGGAATTTAATAAAATAGGGACTGGCTGAACAATTTTAACTCAAGCTCAATTTAAATGGATTTCATGACTTGCAGAACAGGTTTAGTTTGTGTATACATGTAACTTCTTTCAACAACAGTTAATTACAGCTGTACATGTATTTGACTGACCTAAGACTTCTGGAGTTTTTTTTAAGACTGGTTACCCTTACTCAGAGTTTTTGTGTTATTTCTCAGGTTTGGCGACAGAAGTTGGATTGGCAGCCAGTTGGTGTCCATGTAGTTCCTGCGAATGAGGATTATGTATGTTTTTTACAACAGTTACTATGTTTTCTCATTGATTAATAATGTTAGAGAAAAGTTCTTTTCATTGGCTTATAAGGACACAAGATCCTCATTATGATTATTAGAGGGACAAGAAGTTAGTGTAGATGCCAGACTGATACTTTATGGGGAAAAAATGATATTTTAATGAATTACAGTGTATTGTCAAGTTTCCTTTTTTTGCTATTTTAATGCTATTCTATTACTGTAATCACATTTGCATGAAGTCTTTTTTTTTCTTCACTTCACAGTTTTGCTTAGCAAAATTAATATCTTTCTCTATTTTCATCTTTCATTGCTATTTTGTGGCTTTTTACGGTTTTACATTTTTTTGACTGTATGCACAGTTAACAATTATAATAATTATTATTAGTACATGACTGTATTAGTAAACTCTGCATACATGTATCCTTTGCTATTCATCTGTGAGCAAATTGCTTAGGATTTGCTTCCGAAAATGTTGCAATTGTTGCAGGTTGAAATGAGTTAAAATCATCCTTTTTTGCTACATTATCTCACTTTTTTAGTATATAGCAAAATAAGTATTCACCTCAGTGTCGGTGGCTAGCGGTGGATATTTACATCAGTCAGTGCTTTGCAGCTCTGTAAATGTCCACCACCAGCCACCTCCACATATTTTAAGTAAATACAAGTTACAATGGTTGTTTAATTAACAGTTATTATTAAATTTTCAACCTTGGTTAATGCATTTCTTGTGCTCTGATTGGTTCACTCAATCTTGGTTATCATCTCATATACGTTAGTTTGACCTTATATGGCAATTGATTGCGCTAAGCGTGGCTTAACCTTGTAAGGGACTTCGTGTCCTTTTGTTCTGTCCACCTAGTATTGATACTGAATCAGTAAATAAGTGAAAAAAAATTTTTCGCTGGAAAGCAAAATTTCTCTCTGAATAAAGCAAAAAAAACCTTCTTGTGGAAAGTTTGGATCAAATCAAGTCAATAGAGAGAGAAAGGATCAAATCAAGTATGCAGAAAGGAAAGAAATGTTTTTGTGATGAGCCTGCATCTGTCTGACCACACTTGGTATTACACAACATCAAACCTTCATCAAGTTTTTTTGACTTTGCTTGGATTTTTTTGCTTTTTCGCTCTTATTTCGTGCTCCCAAACTTTTAAGGAATTTAATAAAACAATATTCCATTTCCGGTTGTTAGATATGGGACTCATTATAACCAACTCAGCTCTATGCGCCTTGTTGGCTATTTGCCCTCTCATATCCAATGAGCTTTCATGGAATTATAATTGTTAATTATTATCAGAGGTTTCAATAAAGTTTGAAGTTGGCAGGTGGGTAATGAGTAGAGTAACTCACTGTTGTCATTGGCAAAATGAATTTTAATCTTAGATTTGAGAGAAGCATTGACCCATTGACACCTCAAACACCCTAGGACACCCCTCATTGACGAGTAAAATCGTCTGGTGTTGGAGTAAAATCTATAAGTGTCACTCTCAGGGTCAATTGGTTAAGGGAAAAAAGTAGCCAACTTCTCTGTGTAAAGTAGCTGACCCTTTTCGTCGGGTGTTGGTACTTAAAATTGGAACCAATTATTTATATTGATAATAATAATTATTATTATTCTCTTTTATTATTTCTTTTACCTGAAACTGAATTTCTAACCTTGACCTTGAAAAAATTAATGGTTGGTTTCGGGTGCTATATAACTATTGGAGGTCACTACTCCACCCAAAGTCGCAGTTTCCAATGAACTAGGATAAATGGGTCTCTTCCATTGTCTTCTATAAGATCCCATGCAAAACATCTGCAAGACATCAGTCCAGGAACCAGTCACTTTTGATTCTGCATGTGGCTAATCCAGCATCCTCCTGCCAATGCCTTCACCATAACCCAGGCTGGGTCTTGTAACCCTAGCAAGGGTGGCTTAGGTGGGCTTGTTATGGTAAATTTAAGGGTCAAAGCTTCCCTCTTGTTTTCCTTAATTTTTATGACTAAAATAATAATAATAATAAATTATACATGTACTGTGAGTGTCCATTAAAAATATGTTGATTTAAAAATGACTTTCATTTTAGCTTTTACGTCCTTATGATTACAATTGCCCCCGATTGAAAGAGGCACTAAAAAAGTCGAAGGAAGAACCCGAGTATTTGAAAACAGTCAGAAAGTATAAGGTAGGAACTTTTCAAGGTACTTTTTCTTGTCTGTGTCAGTGAGAGATTTCATGATAATAATAGCGGAGCTCCGGGGCACAGAACACCATGGAGAAGAAAATATTGTAACCCATCTGTGCGAGAAAATTTGGTTTTGGTCACCGTACGACCTTATGACCATCCATCCCTCCATGTATGCCAATGTGAAACTCTGTGGTGCAACCCACATTTTTTTGGCGGGAACATCTTTGGTTATTGACACCTGCTAAAACAAGGCATCTGCTGACCAGTATCACATGACCATATTGTGGGCTTAAGTTTAAAGCTCATTGAGGTCAGTTTTTTTAAAGTTGACTGCTGACCAGGTACTGGTTTTTGATTGGATTGCAGGCTCAAGCCAGCTCACCTTTTTTTAAGAATAAATAACACAGGAGCTCTCTAATCTATATAATAATTACTATGTACTTACTGGACAATAAAGCAATGTTATTGTCTCTCATACAGTAGTTAATTGATGTGCTTGCGTACATGTTCTCAACCAAAACAGACAATGATGGTACATGTATCTTTTTTGCCTACTAACTTCTTATTTTCTTGTAGAAAGCTTTGTCGTACATTTCCTCAAAGGCTGGTAGGCAATATACTTTAGACAATGTATACCAAGTACGAGATGCACTCTTCTGTGAGGTAAATAGGATTGCTTTAGGTTTATGGTTGGACTGCAATGCCTGCATAGTTGCACAAATCTGTGCCATAGTACTCTTTACTGATCACTACCCTCTGGTTGACTTTTAAATCTTATAATTTTTAGTGATGGCTACTAAGGTGTTGTGTTAACGATACTGGAATGTAGGTTTAGATAAATTATGCCAGCATTATTTTGAGCATAATGCTATGGTGCGAGCATCAAGCATAATGCCAGCATAATATTCATGTTTAGGAGCATAAATGGTGATAAAATTATCCTGCTAATAAAAACACCAAAATAATGTGGTTAAAAATGTCCTGTCTATTGCGGTCTTTGTGGCTGCTTTATGCACTCATTTGACTTTGTTGAAGGGCTGGCTACCTTACTTTATGTCTGACTCCCCAGATCTGCAAGTTTGAGAGTGCAACATGAAATAATATGTAAGCCCCTATTTGTTCTTTTTTTTTGCCCAAAATTCACCCAGCGTCTTTGAGGATAATGCTAGGGCACGAGCATAATTTCCAGCATAATTCTATGATTTTAGGAGTGTCACGCTCAAAAGCACAATGCTCAAATTTTTGAGCATAATAATTTATCTAACTCTACTGGAATGGCATTCATTCTGACCAGTACAAGTTCATCCAGAAGTATTCCTCTTTCATTACGTACTTCCCTCAGTCTTTCCAATTGTAAAAGTAAACTCAAAGATTTCTATCTGTCACTTAAGTTTCTCTTCCCTCATTACATTATCTTTTATACATGTATTATGCTAACTTATATCGCAACTTTCCTTCCTTATTGTCAGTGTTGTTTCTTTCTAGCTAAGTATGTCCACAATTATTGTTGACAAATAATATTTTCTTTATTATGTTATTTAATTATTATTACTATTATTATTATTATTATTATTATTATTATTGTTATTATTATTATTTACTGGCAAGACACCTCTTGTAATTTCTGTACTCTGACCTACGCCGCATAAGTCTCTGGCTTTGGCTTCTCA
>OX421445.1:17818830-17843830 GCA_949126865.1 Montipora capitata
GAGGAATAAAGTAGTGATGGACGCTCCCAACTATGGGCTCTTGTTAGAATTAGATTCCACTCGGAGTATTCGGATTTTTAAATTTTTTTTGACTTAATTTGGGACAGTAGGTGGTTTGCAATCAATCTCTAGGGACATAGATGACAATGCTGCAATGTACAATTGCTGGTGGACGAACATGGCGACGATGACGTAACTTGTAAACTACCTATGACAACTGCATGGGTGTTTATTAATATTGAAAATGGTTTGGGGCCTTCATTGCCCTTGCACTAATTGCAAGTGGAGGAGGGTAATCTGTCCAGTTGCAAACTTAGGCTCTAGAAAAATGAAATAGAAATTAAACAATTGAATAATATTTTCTCTTATTCAAGGTAGTTTTAGAAAATTTTCGCAGACTTCTTTTTATCCTCGCATTTGTAAAAATGAGGTGTGACTTAAAGAAGACCGCAGCAATATAGGAATCAAGAATAGTAGTTTGAAGTTAAATATTTTTCAACCGCTTTGGAAGATCTCAAACTAGCATATTCGTACGTTTGATAGCAGCAGGATTAACTTTAACAGAAAAATAAAAATATCTTTTTGTACATCATATATTTGTTGCTTCGGCAAGAAACCCTTGGCTTGCGCATTTTGAGTTTTGTTAACCCCTGGCCAAACTATCGAACGAAGTTGGAATCAACGCTCCAACATTGCTCGATCCAACATTGTTCGACCGTTTGGCCACCCATGTGGGATGATGTTCGTTCAACATTTTTTGTTCGATCAAGTGTTGGGTGCAGTTTGCTTTTGATCAAACATTGTGTGTTTTGCCGCTCTTCTAACAAAGTTGTGTCCTGTATCGAGTCACGTTCGCGCTTCTAGCCAATCACGAATCGCTATTTTATTTTCAGGCTTGGGCTTGTAGCATTATTTGCAACAAAGATGGCGGACAAGGATCAACAGCCAGAAATCTTGATCAGCGAGTATGAAGCAAGGCCATCATGTCTTTGGAACAACTTTCAGTCCCCTTAATCACTATCGCTCTGTTTGGAGATTTCTGGTTCAATAGCGTTTACAATTTCTGCAAATTGATCCGAGCTCACTCTCATCATCTCCTATGCGCGAATGTATCTTGCAGAAAACATACCCTTTTCTACACGTTTTCTTAACCATTTTTGGTTTTCCTCCGTTTGAATCCATCATTTCCGTCCTCAAACAGCTCCAGTAGCACAAACGCTACGAGCGGTTTTCGTTTCAGTGTTAGCGCCATAGTTATGAATTCATCGCCAACTTGAACTTGAATATTTCATCAAACAATGTTGGATAGTCTTTTGCCACTACCTCAACATTTACATCCAACAATGTTGCATGTGGAATTCAACTTTGTTCGATAGTTTGGCCAGGGCTTTAACCTTCCAACGTCTCTCGGTAGGAGAGGGTGAGTAATTCATAATCAGAAGAGTACAACTTCAAGATCTTGTTGAAATCAAACAAAGATCGGAGTAAAATGTACATTTTTCTTAATCTGTCATATTATACGTTCGCCCTGATTGGTCTTGTAGCAGTCCATGGTGTCCTGTAGCGGCCCGTGCACTCTTGAGTCTTCATGCTCAATTCAAGATTAAACCTTCGTTCATAACTTGAAAACGGACAGAGAAAACGAGATTTGTAAGAGGTGTACAAGTTCCTCCGGCTTCCCTTCATAGAAGCGAGGAGAGGGAGGGAGTGAGCAAGCCGTGACAAGGGGCTTCTGTAGATTAAAAGAGAGTCGTTTATTCCCAATAGGGAACTTGAACAACGACAAAAAAATAGGACGGGGGTGCTTGTGGGAAATTTTGAAAAGAATCCCTAAGGGGTACCAAGAGCCTGTCTTGTGGGCGTGGCATGAAATTTTTTTCACCCTTAAGAGGAACCAAATCATGGGTTTTAATGAGACAAAATTAAAACAGTTCATTGTCAAATGTTTCCAGTGTCATATTTTTTCGGCTCAATACCCTTAAAGGTATCACTAAAGCTCCCGCCGTGGACCTTTTGTGGACGAACACCCTAAGAGCTACCAAAACCGCTTTTTTAACCCCTAAAAGGTACCATAAGCACCCCCGTCCTTTTTATATGGCACAAATTTGCTTATTTTGTGGGGAAAAACAATAGCTTTGAACGCCCTGCAAGAGCGTTTTTAACTTTAGTACATTTGTTTGCCGTCGTTACCAAAACAACAACGTGAAATAGCCAAATTTGAGGTTTTATCAAGGACGTCAGCACTTGAGGCTACATTTTCATTTTCTCCCCTGAATTAAGCACCGTTCCAAACAGTGTCACTTTTAAGGAACTACCAGACCCTTGTCATATTAAAAAGGCTAAAATAGGCACGAAGTGATTACAGTAACGCGAATTTATATTTTGAGATCGCAAACTTGATTTTTGGTGTATTTCTCAGACGTGCCGGGATCTTGGCTCGTAAACGAGCCAGCCCGCCTAACCGGGCCAGCCCGGCTCGTGTAATCGGCCCCTAAGGTTGTACCTCATTGAATAAAGCCTGGTTTCCATATGATCTGCAACGGTCACTAGCGAGCGGAGGAGGCGGCTGAAATTCAGGTTAATGGAAACCAGGCTTAATTAATGAAGAAATTAAAGGTAAGGTTGTAAGAGAAAGAACATGGGAAAGCTTGCTCACTGAGGCAGGGATAAGGGCCTGTATATATGATCTCGGTTACCCGAAACAGCCCTCCTTCCCGTAACAACTTTACTGAGCATCTATACGAGAACTGCGTGACCGAGACAAAGTTGACCCTACTTAGGGGCCGATTACATGAGCCGGACTGGCTCGTTTAGCCCAGATCCCGGCACGTCTGACAAAACACCAAAAATCAAGTTTGCGATTCATGATGAGCCCGGTTAGCCGAGATCCCGGCATTACGATGCCGGGATCCTGGCTTAACCGGGCTGAGATTTTTCCATGTAATCACGTTCACCGGGAAAGCCCGGTTAGCCGGGCCAGCGATTTCTAACCACATTACTCCACTTTAGAGCAAAAGTCGTTTTTTATGTTCAAATAAAGGATATATAAGATAGCAAACCATAAGGCTTCTTTAAATGTAGAATGGTGAATTTTAATAACAATTTAGCGAGACAAACGTCTCTCCACTGCTTGTTGTTGTTATCTTTTTTTTCACATAACATCTTCTAAATTTAGTTTAAGCCGGGCTTGCTCACCGGGCTGAAAGACATCCCTTGCAAACCTGACCAGCCCGGCTCATGTAGTGGGCCTCCCCCCAACCCCCCCACCCCTTAATTATGCGTATATTGTAAGACGCATCTTCAAAAAATACTCTTCTTTTTTTCTAGCTCGTATAGTTGCGTTTTCCCGTTCAGAATGTGCGAGAGTTTCCGCCGGTTGACTGCGGTGAGAATTTGGCGGGAAAAACCTTTTCATTCGAAATCAAACGCTGGCAACATGTACAAGCCCCCAAATTGTTGCTTCTTTGATTTTTATTATATGCGTGCGCATTTAAGCTTTTGCTGTCTCATCTCGGGTATTGTCGTCGAACCAAACTGTTACCCTAGCTACCTGCCGAGGCGAGACAACTCGTCTCCCCAAGTTGTCTCGCCCACCTCATGTAAACGGTTGATAAACAAATGAGTGGGAAGATATATATCTTGCCCAGGGTAACTCGGGGGGAGGGGTGTCTCGGGTACCCGAGACCATATAGACAGGGCCTAATTATAAGCTTTGTTTTCGCTTCGCATAAGTCATCTTGAAGAAACGCTTTCAGAAAGTCATCTTCAGTTTCACGTTTAAAAAAAATGATCCTTTTAACATTTTGGTCAGTGGAACAGATATCAGTTTAGTGTGAAGTGCAAAATAAATAGAAAGACATGGTAAACGAAAAAAACAGTACATTGATGGCAACGAATTTTTCTGTTTTCGTTCATACTTTTGTATTTCTACTGTAGTGCACCTGATGTCATGTTCATATTGAAGTCAACGAAAGATCGATACAAATTATGAATTTTCTAAATATTGCGTCAGTAGTAAATACGCCCGAATAATAAAAAGCAAATGACGGCGATTTTCACATTGTTAGGGTTGTATAAAGAATTTATGGTCTTAAGAAGAATTCGAACTAGTAAATAGACTGTTGAATTGGAATTAATTAGCTGTGGTTCACTGTATTAGCCACAGAAACTCCATGGGCTCTGGATGGCCTATCGAAGAATCGATGTAAATTGTCCTCTTTTTCATCATCAAATGAATGAAGGGGTAGTTTCTAAAGAAACTGTGGTGCTGCGTCGGTGGGGAAGTAGTATACAAAAATTTGGTTTTATCAACGGAGTTGATAATGTAAATTGGCCACCGTACAGAGATTCTAAAAGCTGACGTTTCGAGCGTTAGCCCTTCGTTTCGAGCGTTAGCCCTTCGTCACCCTTCGGATTCGCTCTGACGAAGGGCTAACGCTCGAAACGTCAGCTTTTAGAATCTCTGTACGGTGGCCAATTTACATTATCAACTCCGTTGATAAAACCAAATTTTTTCATCATCAGTCAGTTAAATTGGCATCCAATGTTCAGAATTTAAGCACCGGGCGAGTTGTTAGTTAACATATATTTTAACTAGTCGTCTGATACCTAAACGGGATTTTCGACCATAAATTTGCTAAGAGCAATGATGTCGTCCGCCGAGTGTAGATCAGTTTATACCCAGTGCCTGGGAAAACAAGCTTTTTCGTGGAAAAGTGTGTGCGAAATAAGTCTATGAAAACTTTGACCACTTCTGTGTCATAAGTCTCATTACGCGGCGGAACTAGAATAAGACACTTAATAACGACGATCATATTTTCGGGAAAGGAAGCACACAATCAGTATGCTAGTAAAAGATAATCTACTGACTCGACAGGAGTAAATCAAGGTAATCGATATTCAGCAGCTTGCACCTGTACGGTTTAGTAGCGTCGCACGGACCCGAAAGCGCTGATAATTTGGGCAATATACAGCGTATCAGGCATTCGTTTGACGCAGGCGTGAAAAGATCATTTAATTAATCTTCTGCTTTTTGCGAGAAAGAAGGACAGTGCTCACGATGGCACAAGTGAACAACACTGAACTTCTGTTGATTGCAGTTGATGAATGTGAACACAGCGAGAGAGCTTTTGATTGTGAGTATAAATATCGAGTTGAATTTTTGCGATACTGTAGTTGAAGTTTGGTATTTCTGAATCCAAAGTCTTTTCCTTTTCTAAGACTAGTTTAGCGTTCGCTTTCAGCCGGCTTTTGCCTTGAGCGCTTTAGTTCTTGTTTTGATTTAGGGTGAGCATGATAAAACTAAGAAAAGACATAAAGCTTGTATTATACACAGCGTATAAAGCGAACGTGGAGCGGGACTTTCATTAGCATGAATTTTTAAAAGTACCAATTTTGTCATGCAATTTAAACCATCCTGGTACATCCTTCGGTTGAGAGAGAAAGGTCAAAACATACTGACATACATTGCACTTTGCCAGCCATGATGGCTCAAAGTCTACCAACCCTCTAGGAAGGGGATTCAAATTTTGATCTATTATTTCCCATTACGGATGTTTCGTCTCAAATTTCTTATCCTAGCGGAACAAAGTATCATTTGTTTCTAGTTCACTTTTTACACATTTTAAAGAAAATGTGGGGATTTGTCGACTTCTTTTTCGCTCTATCTTGATGAACGCGCAAGATTGCATGTAATGAATATTTTCTTAGTTTCTGGTTCTAAACTGATCATTTCTCGTTTCGCAAGGAAAAGGTGTTTTTCCCCGCATAATTTTTCCAATCTAATTCGTGCTTTTTCAGTGTCATAAAACTTTGAGACACTTTGTTGCACCTTTCTTCAGTTTGCTGTCAGTCAAACGATGTTTTTTTTTAATGGAAAATTCGGCGCTTCATGTGTCAATTTCGTTTATATCCTCACTGTTCCTCAGTTTTTTAATTAATGACGCCGACTGTTTTGTTACATACTTTTTATAATAGCCTTTTTAATATACACTTTTTCAATTCGTATCGAGAAGATCGCTTGGATTTTTAGCAACCGCTAAGTTAGTGAGACTTTATGTTGTAACAAATTTTATTTGTCACCAGGCAATTCTTTATCTCAGGTTTTGGAAAGCTCAGTTGACGAAGTTGCGGGTGATCTGATGGACTCCAAATAAACGAGAGCTCTGATTTTCATGATTCTTTCATTCCCAGAGGACGAGAAAATTATTTCTGTTCATACACTCGAGAGATTTTCTAGCCTTTTTTGGTCCTCTTAGGAATCTTATTAAAAATGAAGCATCGGATAGAAATGAGACCAAAATGTGCTGTCACTGTCTTTCATTTCGTGTTTATGGTAATTATTATGTCTTGCGGTCATATCTCTGAATGATTAATTAAAGTACAGATGACTCATATACTGATCTAGGCACCTGGCTTTTTTGGCCGTTGAAGGCTGAGCAAGAGAATTTGTTTCAACTGGTTTTGTGCCCAGCCTTTGGTGGCTAAGTAGGCAATGCGGTCCAAGCATCGAGTGCGATAGCCACACCTGCATACCCAGCGAAATGAAGTAAAATAATTACAACACCCTCCTTTTTGGGTTAACGATCTCAAGCCTTATCGTTCATTTGCGCCTGCCTGCCACTAGTGTCAGCAGTACGTGCTTCTCCTTTTGAAAGCGTGCCAAAGTGCAAATTCGAAGGAAGGGGCAACTCTTAGGGCTGAGCTCTTCTCTTTCGGGTGAGTTCATACTCCTTGGCCTTTCCCAGGCTATTTACCCCAGCCGATACTTATGTTGGTATATTTAAAGTAGAGCTATTTTTTTCAAAATCAAAACTGATTTTGAAACGAGATTGCGGTTCATTGTCTTTTGACAAATTATTTTTCCTTCAGGGTACTTGAATCATATCCATAAAGATGAAAACTCAGTGATTGTTCTCTATTGCCATGAGAAGTTGGATCCGCCACCTTTGCTACGTAAGTCCAAATTCTTAGAGGAGGATTTTTCTGTACAATTTTCGTCTTATTAGCATGATATTCCCATCATTTTCTGATGTATCAGCCAAGAGACCAGCTCTTAATATTGAAAATTTGAGAATTTGAGCTCGATACACCAGATACGCTTTGACGAATGTTGCTTTAAAAATTCGACATTTTAACGAAGAATGTGTGGGCTAATTAATCGCAACCCTACAATTCATGAGTTTTTTTTTAATAGTGAATATTTGCTGTAGAAAGCAAAAGGCTTTAAAGTGGGGCAGATGACTAAGTTAAACAACTTCATTAGACTCTCGAAGCCAATTTGTCTATTTAACAATATTATTATTCCACGAGCGCGCTTCGGATATGAGATGGTAGCGCAGAGTTAGCTATAACCAAGCTCATCCTAAAAGCGCACGAAATATTTGCGCAAACTTGATTTTGGGAATATCCGCGTCTTATTTAAAACATAACTTTCAGATGCTCAGTACTCAGAGGAATGGAAGCAAAGAATACGAGACCACGAAAAGAAAAAGGATCGAGTTATTGAGAAGTACAAGGAAAAATGCGATACCAAAAAGGTGAGGAATACAAACAAGACATCCTAAAATGTGAATTGTTCTAATGTGATTGCCGGAGGCCATTATCCCCTTTTACGACTTCTGATGTAACATGTTTATTTAAGTCTCAAGGTTATATAGTGAATCACACAAACGTTCTTCTTTTTTCCTCCTTGGGGAGGCGACTTCAAATGATGTAAAATCAAATTATAGCCTCAGATCAAGTTAAATGCTGGCTTTTGATGAGGGAGGAAAAACAAGGAATACGCGGAAAAACCTCTCAGAAAAATAAAAACATAAAATCACATGTGTCGTCGAGCTCGAGAATCAAACTCGAGACACTGACGTACGCTGATCGATAGCAGACTAGTGCTGTTACCACTGCACCCAAGCCTCTTCTTTCTTCCCGCAATACCAATTTTCGTTTTCTTTCTCTCATTGTACAATACATCGAACTCTTTCTTTCAGCTGAAGGCAAAAATACGACTTGAATTTGGAAAGGCAGGTGAGACTATTCACAGAATATCCCAAGAAGAAAATGTCAATTTTATTGTGATGGGAGGCCGCCAGCTTTCAACGCTAAGACGCACATTGCTCGGTGGGGTCAGTGATTACGTCATCAAACATAGCAACATCCCTGTCATCTTTGTACCTGGCCACCAGTGAAAGAAACCATTTGGGATGTATTTCTCTTCACTTGACGAACATTCTTAAATGCCGGGACCAAGAAAAAAGCCGCTTTGCAAATACTTTATCCAATGATTATTCAGTCCACTGTGACCGACTCCCCTTTGACAAATTTACCGGTGCAAATAAAGTTATTGTGTTGTTCTGCTACACTGCATGACTTTTTACTGCCTTATAGCAAAAAGAATCATTCTTTCACAGGAAGTTTATCCTGCTCTCGTAGGTAATGTGGTTCAGTAATAACTGATTTGGCTGGCATGTGCAAAGACAAAACGATAAGCATGATGATGTTTACAAATGATCCGAAAAGAAAAGTGAATACGCAGGCGCAGTGATTTCCACTGAATCTGAGTCGACAAAGAAGGTTCGGAGAAAAATAGAAACAAAAAGTCAAACGATTACTTTTTCTTATGTATCGGGCTTTTCAGTCCAAGATTTCACTCTTTATGCTTACGTCACTGTGCTCTATGAAACCAGCTTTAATATTAAGAGCGCACTTTCAAAAAATACTGAATACCTGATTAAAGGCGTTTCGTTACATACCCTGAAAATTCAGCCCTGACAATGAGGCAAGGGAAGTCGTTTTGAAAATGAGGAGGAAATATACCTGGCTGGAACAGGAGGATCAGTTAAGTCACGTGAAACTTAGATTAATAACTAAGATCCTTCGAAAAACTGGCATCGCGATTTTGCAACAATAAATACTTTTGACTGAGAATTAAGGACGTTCGCGCCAAAATCTTCCTACGGTGAGATTTTCTTCATTTCTCGCCTAGAGTTAGGTCATAAAGTACTTACTCCAAAAATTAAAAAAAAATTGGGGGTCACCGACTTTGTTTCGGAGAAGTGGAAAAATGCCTTAATTTTGATAAATCTGTCATAATAACGAAAGGTAGCCTCATCTGCTCATCCATCGAAAATCCTAAAAAGAAACTGTTAGAGTGAAGGTTTCCGTGCATAGGTTTTTAGGGGTGGGATTTTAAGATAATTTCATGCCGCCAGGGATGTCGTAAACAGTAGAGTTTCATCCTGGACGAGCGTTTTCGTAACCTCTATCCGTTGCAACCACTACCGGAATTCGATGGCACGAGGAAAGAAAATTAAAAAAAGAGATAACTTCTTACGGTGAGATTTTTTTCATTTTATCATATTTTGTAGATATTAAGTAGAGTAAGTGATTCATGATTAAAAAAATAGGGGTCACCTATGATCCAAGGGAGTAAAATCGATGTGATTTTACGAAGCTCTTGGAAAACTTCGTTTGTCACGTTTTTGCGTGACCTGTCGGCGAAGGACTGGAACCCAAGAGAGGATCGATCGTTGAAGGGATGAAAGGTTTTTACCCCAAAACAAAGCTTTCTCGAGCACAGCAACGAAGTTTTAAGCAGTCGTCATCTTCATTTGGTTAGTGTTTTGTACAATATTTCTCCATTGCCGTCATGCTCGTCTTCTGGAGTGTGGTTTATGTGAAATTTAATCGCTAGTTGTTTCCACGCAGGTCCGCACTATTCAAGCCGACGAGGACGAAAATACTGCTCTATTTTCACGAAAGTAAAAGAAAAGAACTTCAAAAACATACATTCATTTTGAACTTAAGTTCGTAGGGTAATAAAAACATTAAAAAACAGAAACAGCCCCATTAAATTTAGCAACAGTTTGACCTCGAGTTTTCCAAACTTTCAGCCACTACTCGATCAGCAGCTACCTTTTAAAGAGCTTTTCCATCCTCCCGCTCACTTCTCTTTAACATTTCATGATGATTCGGAAATAAATGTGCCATTCTTTTGCCGGCCTGGAATTTTTTCCCCGGCGTTTTTGTCGCCATTTTATTTTAACTAATGCTTGAACAATATTTATGAAAGTCAAGTCGACTAGTGCACGGCTGATAAAAACAACGCGAACATGAGTCGTGCAGTTGTCTACTTGACTTTCCTAAATATTTTTAATCAATTTTGACTGATCACGATCTTCTCTTATCTAACGCTGTACAAGACTTATCGTCCACGGTTTCTGCAAAGGTTTTCAAACCTCAACTTCACTAATGCTCGAAGTAATGCGTGACATAATACAGTCGCGTTACCTGCGCAGTTACGTTGCGCACAAACAATTAGCGCGAACGTCCTTAAACTGTGCTTGGTTCCGTTGACCTATCGTGAAAAAAAGAAATTAGTTTTAGGTTGATTCACAACGAAATAAAAAACCACTTAATGACACAGGTCCTCCCTCCAAAATGCCTGTTGTTACATAATCAATACATGAATCCGGCAGTGAAAAAACTAATTCATGTGCACATTTTCTGCAGTTACAATAAAGAGCCTAAAATTCTTTGCGAAATATAGTAGGCTTTGATCTTTTATTGTGCTTAGACAAAAGACGCTTAAGGAATCTTTTATCAAAAAGACAGGATTAAATGCTAATAACTTACGTTTAGTTGCTACGTGCTTTAAACCTGCGTGAACAAATTTCCACAGCGCAAAGGAATATTCACTAGTTGAGATGGATGCTTTTAAGAGTTCGTGGACGCCGGAAAAGTAGAATTAGACGAAATCAAGACATAATGACGTCGTGGATATGACATCTGTCATTTCTTGCATTCTTTATCGAGATAATTCGAGGGACTTTTGATTACTTTAATTCACCTAACAAAGGCCACATGAATAACAAAATATTTTGTGCGCTAAAGACCAAGCGATGAACCACTGGAATTGAAGCTAACTGCATGTCTACAACCAGGCGGGCACAAAATTATACGTCTTGTATCAATCGTGCCCTTCGTTCTCAATCAAGACGCGGTTAGATACAGTACGTGGATATTGTGTCTCACTGCCGCCTATGATTTTGGTACTAAATGAATAAAGAAAACTATGGTGTTAAAAAGGTTGCGGAGTTAGGGAAAGCAAGCATGTATGTCATCGCTGGGAATGGTTTACATAACGAACCAGCTAGTCACAGAAACGCACTGGAAATTAACAACAAGGCTTTCTTGCCGGAAAAAAGGCTAACGATTTCGCGTAGCAAAGAGATTGACTTCAATTGGAAAGAGATTGCGGAGGCACACAAGTTAAAAATCGTAGATTTAAATGGATCAGTCCGCGTTGCGGCAGTGAACATGAAAAGAGACCACGAGACACGGTGTCCATATGCAGGTGCTTTCGCGAGAAAGGAGTATTTAAATAAGCTGTCTTTGAGGCTAAACAAGCCAGGAGTTAATATCCTGCGACAAACACAGAACCAAGATGATAAAAACAATTCTGGTTTAGCCTCAATCTGCTCCATCGCAGTTGGTGAATTTACTGAGAATGGCATTATCCTTGACCCGAGAAAATCAAGACGAGAAATCCACGAAGCTCACGAGGACTTTGTTCACTCAACAGAACGCTTGGGCCGAAAGAAGACCTTGCCACCTTGTGATACGCCTAGCACTAACTTGCTTCAAAAAGAAAAGGCAAAAGACAATTCCACAATTTTAACTGTTCGTGAAGAGGGCGACGACTCTGCGAACTCTGCTAGTTCCAAATCTCTTCATAGCGTAGTAATTTTTAGGAGAAAAGCTGAAAGCTTGGGAAAGCATCACCTAAAGAGACTATTTTATTCCAAAGTGAATGATCAACCAAAGCCTAGCAGCGATAAGTCTTTGCCACAAATTCAGGGGAAAGCGACGAGGAAAGGCAATTCGGATGAAGAAACTAAGGATGAGAATAATCCAGATCACCAACAAAAAAATCAGAAATTTCTTGTTCCGTTAAATGTTAATGTTTCGCAAAATCACAAGAAGGATAAACGTGGCTTGTTACCCATAATTAGGCTTCCTACAGTCGTAAACAGGAAAACTGGACAAGTGCATTTAGCGCTGGAAGCAGTAGCTTACGAAAAGAGTGACTACAACCGATGGTCGCGGAGGGAGAATAGAATTACACACGAAAATTCAAAATCTGCTTCCCGTTTTAAATTTCCTTAGGCATTAGATAGTAAGAGTTGGGCCTATTAAAACCTAGAGAATAATATAAAAAATGTGGACTGAAAAGAAGCAGATAAATGTTGATCATTTTTCGTTCATAAAGTCCCTAACAATGATTTTCGAGCTAGCAAAATTTCGTAAAAAAATGTATGTTAATCTGACTTTGTTTGAGCAGATGTCACCACACAAACCAATGTATTTTGCACTCAAAACTGAAAAATTTGCATAACTACGTGTTAAATGCAATTTTGTAAGGGAAAACAGACTACATTCATGGTTGTAAAAAATGTAAGAGGTATTTTGCTTGAATTTGTAAAAATGTAATGGCTTGGTAAGACATCGTTTTCAAATTCGCATTATAAACATCTTTTTGAACAAGGAATAATTTTGTGTAGCCGCCTCCGCCTCCGCAAGTCTTAAGTCCCAGTTGTAATGGTTAACCAATTTGCAATTTCAGTAATTAACGTCTTATGAGACAGTCAAATGATTTTCTTAGAACCAGTTCCATTAAATAAGACAAAACTACTGGCCGTTATTTTAATCTGAGTTACAGTAATTAAATTGTAAATGACATGAGAATCGTTTAGAGCACGAAAACTACAAAGCATCAGGCAATTTAAATTTCGGGAAAAAAATTTTTCAGGGAAAGAAAAACGCCTGTATATCAACATTCTCAGTGTATTTTCTTGAATTATGGGAATGGAAAAAATAATGGTCAGACGTTTTCGCTGTCCTTGTGTGTGTTCATTTCCATAAGTAGGGCTGACGCTCAAATGAATTTCGAAGCACTTAAAAGTTACACTCTAATCGTTGTAAAATTATAGTACCCCTCGGGCTTCTCAGCTCATTACTTGCACTTAAGACTTTGGTTCGACTTGTGCCTTTAGGCCTTCCAGCCAACTGTTGACACTCTTTAGATCTAAATTAAAGTAGTTGCTTTTGTTTTCGACGTGTAACTAAGATACCATTAGAATAAATAACACCAACAGCAAGGATGAAGGTCCCCTCTGTAAAGCACTTGTATAGTGAACCCAAGCTGGTATTCTCATTAAAGGTTTACTTTACCCCACCGGAAGACACTGGAGGGATGATCCCTTACCAGCCGTTTGAAACCTACATTGCAGAGAAAGGTTCGAGACAGATGTTTCTGGAAGCAGACAAGAGAGGTGTTCCTCTCTCTCGAGTGAATTCATCCTGAATATGGAAATGGTATTTTAACTCGTGGTGGACAAAACACTGACCCCAGTCCATGGACTACCCCGATGAACTACCCAAATAGACTACTCTAAAATGGACTACCTCTAAAAATACTATTTCAAATGAATACAATTGAAAGAACTGAATTAACTATATACTCACATTGCACGTACTTTGTTTACTTTCGTCCGTACGGCCACATGCAGCTAAATCCAGGAATTTCACCGGTCTCACTTCACTTACATGAAGTAATCGGCTCGAAAGCTAACCTTTTTTATAAAATGGGTGCTTAGAGTTAAAATACTATTGATCAACGCTGTCTAAAATAAGTGTTTGAGTGTAGACGAATAGTATGCCGTCAAAATAGTATTTTAAGGGTGTCTATTTGGGTAGGTCAGTCAGTGTTTTGTGACTGTCCACCATACCCTATTTTTTGTGCTTAACCATACAAGACAACTTTGTCCTTTTCCCATCTCTTTCAAGGGCTTCTGATGTAAATGACCACCAAGCCGTTTTCTTCTATCACTAATTTAAGTGTATTTCATTCTCTTGTTGTTCGAGACCAAATATCGTAATCGTTTAATTTGAACGTGCCGTATTCCGCTTCATAGAATTCTTCCGGGAACCTTCCCGCGTAGTTCCTTTGTTCCTTGGTTTGACTGGTGTCAAACTGCAACTCATTTTCCCTTTTACCTCGTGTGCTATCAATTTGGCATCGCCGCCTTCTACATGATGTGTCATCGACGTAATTAACTTCCATGCTCCTGTCCGCGACACTGAATCGGTTTCGCTGCTCCCACTTCACCGGTCTGGCTTGCAAATTGCAAAGCCCAGTTGTCATACTCATAGGGAAGATAAGTTTCTTTTTCAAGGGTTTTTCTCCATAATTTTCTGTGTGGATTTCGCCGTGTGGCTTTTGAAAACTAAATCGAAATTGCGTCGACGTTTTCTGGTATTCCAATGGCTGCTTGCCGAGATACAAGCCACGTACAAGCCTTGGTCGTCGAGACGAAATGCTTCCGCGGTCCCTCTCAAGTTGGTAATATTGACAACGGAATTCAGTGTCATCCTGAGTTAGGACAATGTTGCGAATAGAGTATATTCCGTTCTCCGATATTTTTGTCTCATAATTCATCTCGGCGTTTGAATATTTTCCTCTCTGAAAATTGAACTTAACATCTCGAGACATATTTTTTTTATGACATAAATTTTCCGTGCCTTGTCTTTTCACTGACTCAGTGGAACACAGCACACTAACTTGTACATGTTATCTATGACACTATTATTGACGTATACTTTTTGGAAAGATTACAATGTTTTCTTTGAATACTTTTCAGCTGTTAGATGTATAAACTAAACACACACATAAACAAACAGTTACTAATAATATGTTTCTTAAAATAACTTTTTAATTCAACCAATACGCTTCATGAGTAAAACTTTTCAAATTAGGGGCCGACCATTTAATTTTTGAGGAGGGAAGGGGGAAGGGGGGGGGGGGGGGGGGAGGGTGATTTTGAAAAAAAAATTACTGCAAGCGCTTGTTGGAAGAAACAAATTGCATGCAGCACGAATGGAACAAAAAAAAATTCTTGCACTGCTGTAAGAAAGAAAAAAAAAATGTTTCAATGCCCCAATGTCTGGACTCGCAGGACTCGAGCCTGGGAATGTGTGAGTAATAACCCATTCACTTAAGGAGGCTCGAAATAGTTTCTCCCTTTTTCAAACAAATAAACATATTCTGTCCTTAGATACAGTTAGGGCAATCATATCAAGACGAAATTTGGCCAGGGTATTAAGTACCTATCGCAGATGTTTTCCTCCAAAATAATGTTACCATGGCAACGATATTAGGCATTTCTTTGAGCCTTAAAATCAACATATGTTGTCTTTTTGAAGAAACGGGACGGTGAAATTTTCCCATTCAGCGTTACCAGATAATGTTAGAAACACTCTCTAAAATATTTAAAATTCAACAAAATCTGTAGGTCAGTTTTTCAGAAAAATAAGTTTTTTTGAATTTTGTCTTTAATTTTTTTTTTCACCTACAGAATTTTTTTAAATTTGAAAGACAAACGGTTTAAATTAATCTAAGCTAACATGCAAAAAATGAAAAAAATTCACCGTCCAGAAGCAGAGATATAAACGAGTAAAGTTGCAAAATCAGGAAAAATTAGGGGGTTACAAGATCAGCATTTACGCATGCGTCACCCGCTCATTCGAGTCCGCGCGCGAGTGGAGCTACAGGTCAACACAAACGGATTTAAGTGACTATTAAACCGTTTAAGTAGAATTTTCGTAGTTTTCGTGAATAGGAGATGTCTATTTATATTCTATGTATATAGGAATTGGAGAAAGGTAAGCGAAATTAGCGGTATTTGTTTATTTCTGGTGACCCATTTGAATCATGAGCTGACGCAAGCAGCTTACGAATTGCGTGTGTGGCTTACGCGTGCGCGCTCAGCTGAAAACCCATTCGAGCCTCCTTAACCACTACCACATCACTAACTGCGAGTATGCCCGCTGTACAAACGTACATTAACACCCCTAATAAGAAGCAAGCTTACACAGTGAAAAATGTCCGTTACGAAACTTCAAGAGAAAGCCTTAGACTTAACCATTATTCAGCAATCATTTTTTATATATGTTAATTAGTTTTCGTAAATAATCGGCACACTTATCAGCCAGTTGGTCTTGTAAATTAGTAGTTACGTGGATAAAAACATTTTTTTTCAAGTCGGTGATCCGGATTCAAATCCTGTCCAGGGACTACTTCTATTTTTTTTCTTTTAACCTGGTACCACAAGTCCTTGGACAGAGTAATCTAAATGGAAGATAATACTTCATTTGGAGCAAACTGATAATGAAGGAATTGAGGAAGAGGTCGTGATACTGTGGTTAGGAAAGTCGGCCTTCCTGTTTTTTCTTTCCAGTTTCTTTTAGTTAGGAAATGGAAATGGCTGACCTAGTTTTAATATATGCTTTGACTAAGTCTTGAAGGAAATTTTAAAGTAATTTGCTTTTTTGGCGTTGAAATTTTATTCCAGTCTTCATATATGGTACAAAGGACATTCCTTATAAGGTAGTCTTGAAGGCTTGAGGAAAAACGACACTCAAAAATATTTATAGCGACTTTGCATTATGATTCCTTCATATGCTATGAGTGTAAAAAATGACTTTCCAAAAACATAGCTATACAAGAATAATTTTGTGTAGCTTACTAAATTTAAGGCTTTGCAGTTCCATATCAGGACTATTACTGCAGTTGCCACAATGTAAATGTAAATACAGTTAAAAAAAAAAACTTGAACTGACCCTTTTTGAGGAAAGGAAAGGAAAGGAAAGGAACGTTATTTAAGTGTCTAGTCGTTCTAGCGCTGGAGCACTAATTGGGGACACTGTAAACTGAAATTAACTATTAAAGCAAATCCAATCAAATGTTGGTTTTTGAGGAGAGGGTAAACCGGAGTACCCGGAGAAAACGGTATCTTGTAAAACACGGACTGGATTTGTAAAACACGGATTTGTAAAACACGGATTTGTAAAACGCGGATTTGTAAAACACGGATTTGTAAAACACGGATTTGTAAAACACGGATTTGTAAAACACGGATTTGTAAAACGCGGATTTGTAAAACACGGATTTGTAAAACGCGGATTTGTAAAACGCGGATTTGTAAAACACGGATTTGTAAAAGGTGGTCTATCATTTTTTGTAAAAAATGACTGTTTGACTGTTTATTTGTTTATTTCTGTCTGTCCCTTTTTAATCTTAATTCTTTTACTTTATATTATTTTCATTTTAAGTTACCGCTTCACATTCAAATAATTTCTCTAAAAGATTGTTTGATTTTGAGTAATATTAGCATTTGGAAATTTTTACGAATAATCGAGAAATACGAGAAGCACTCGCTCACAGCGAGTAAGTATTCCCGGCATTTTCGGCATTCCCGGCCTCGTGTTCAAAAACAAAATTCCGCGTACTTATATTTAACTTTACAATGCATTCGGCGCGTTTTTATTTTTAAAATTATCAACATCTCAATACACAGGAGCTGGTCAAGACCGATTTCCAACGTTTTACGGGAATAGGTCATTTTACTAGGGCAAACAAACATGGAACAAAGAAAAGTGTACGTGACATACAAACAACCAGGCTGCCAAAAGACCGTAATTTTAAAAATGCATTGTAGACCTCTGTAGAAAATAAATTTGTATCTTTTAAATTTGCGCGGGAGAAGATAGGTTATTGTGCGAGGAAGGAGATGGCGGCTTCTTTTAAACTTCCATCTCTGACCAGAAAACGGCGACGTGGATTTGAGTTTCCAGAGGTCTCTTGGAGCTCTTTAAAATTAGAGAAGAGCTTGGAAGCGGGACATTTTGGGACCGTCTATTTGGCTGACTGTACATTAGGAGAGATGCAGCGTCACGTTTGTGTCAAGAAGTTAAAAGGTGAATCGTCCGATTCAAAGCGACGCTTCGACTTCGACTTCAGTGACCTGCTAAGACCGAAGTCTGCGAGTTTACAGACAATAGGGCATTTAGCATACGATGTTTCAAGGTCATCTTTGTCGTAGTGTTGGTTGCAAACCAAAGTATTGCCTGTCTGGGAGAGAGGTTATGACTATATTTTACCACAAGTCAGATCTGAACGCTTCAAGGGCTGCTTCATAAATAGGTGCCTTTAAGTTTTGGCTTTGCGTAGCTATTGAAAGGAAGGGAAAGGAAAGGAACTTTATTTAAGTGTCTAGTCGTTCTAGCGCTGGAGCGCTGATTGGGGACACTGTAAACTGAAATGAACAATGAAAGTAAATCAAGTCAAATGTTGGTTTTTGAGGAGAGGGGAAACCGGAGTGCCCGGAGAAAACTTCTCGGTGCAGAGTAGAGAACCAACAAACTCAACCCACTTATGACACCGAGTCTGGGAATCGAACCCGGGCCACATTGGTGGGAGGCGAGTGCTCTCGCCACTGCGCCATCCCTGCATCCCATTGAATTGTCTAGTATTGAGTGTTTTAAATGTAATATGGTATTGCATAGCATAGTTTGGTCTTATTAGTATTACTGATTTATTGCCATTGGTATGTACACTTCTCACGTCTGCCTGAGAGTATATTTCAATCATAAAGATAAAGATCTTGAATTAAATTAAATTAAATTAAATTAAATTGTTGATTGATATTTAATGGTATTGTTGCGTGAACGATATAGGTTTTTTTTTCTCTCTCTTTTTTAGTAGTCGGTTGGGAATAGCTATTATAGTTTTACATCGATGGGTTGGGTTTAGTGATAACCCTCTACGGGACTTAAATGAATTTCAATAAAATACAAAAAAATTTAAAAGAGCTGAATTTAATTTTTCATTCACAACATTACAATATAGCAAGTAGCATTTCGTTTCACATGTAAAAGGATACCATTCAAACTTCGCTGATGGAATACGATTCATCAAGCGGAGAAGTGTCCAATCGCTCAAAGAAACGATGCCATATAATAAACAACTTACTAACCTCACTCGCTCGGGACCGTACTGGGGAATATTGGCCCTCGGTCCTTTTTGTACGGACCTGGCTGCGCTCTTTCCGTACTGCCACGAGCTCGGGCCAATATTCCCCAGAACGGCCTCGCGCCCGGGTGGTTAAGAAGTTAATAATTAAACGTACAATCGTTTGTTTCGCGATGTTGTCACGTTGTAGATCGCGACGTTTCCGATGCTTGCTGTTTGTCTCTGCTTTTTATCCACTGGATAACTCTATTGGTTTTGCTAGTTCATCCACTGGTTAGTGATAGTGATTTATCAGGAGTCCCTGAATAAGAGCCTCCCTATACACTATATCCTTGAGTCAACCTTTGCGCGTATCTTTCTATTTTTAGAACTAACCCTTCATCAGGAGACTCACATTTACATAAATTTGTACTTTTTGCATACATTGTTTTTGCTATTTTTGTCTTCGACCATTCTAAACAGTGCGTGCAGAGCCGAAGAACTCGAGGCGTTCTAAAAATAGAAAGATAAGCGCAAAGGTTGACTGATAGGGCTTGTATGGGAAAAGCAAGCTCTTACTCATGGGCTCCTGTATCCACCTTTTGAACAACCGAAGCCAGGCGATAAGGTCGACTGGAAACGCTCTGCTATATGCATCATGGTGGTCGGCTGTGATTTTTGGATCTTCACTGGTCCATTCAGTAGTTATTTCTTGAAACGTCCGCCTCGGGTGTCCGCTGACATACCTGCCTCCTGCTGAGTTTCTCGATAGTTGGTACACCATGCTTCAGGAATTTCGATTCCGATGTTGCTATTGATACTAATCAATACCTATGGCTGCTATTTGACCGGGTGAAATGGTTGTGCGAATACGTGATGTGTTGGCCACACCTTTCGTTGTACCAGTGTAACCTCGTTCCAAAGCGGCCGGGTGGTGACCAGTATTCTCAGAAACTGCAGAGATCTGGGTACGGTCGAGTCGTATATGCAACAATGGACTTGACAAGTAGAGCTATGATCCTTGCAGTTATGGACGCAATTTTAGCAATTGCGTAGAGAAGCCTGAAAAATTCGGAACTTCAAGTGAACTAAGGCTGAAACAACTTTCATATTCACTGATTAGCGTCCTTTCCTTTCGATGAGATATGAACATGTATCAAGTCAGTAAAATATATAATCTTAGTATAGACAAGACAAGAGTCCATCAACCACTTGGGTAGTGGACACTACTTTCCGCGCATTCTGATTGGCTATCTTGGAGGTGAATGGGAAGTACTATTCATCTCTGAGCAAACTGATGTTTAGGTAAAGGTAAAGGTACAGCGAGGGTATTTTCCCCTCTTTTCCGTTTCTTTTTATCGATAAACTTGTACGAGCATTCAACTTGTGTGGCATACACTAAAACAGTCATTCACCTCAGAGTGGTGAATATTTAACTCCATTTCAGTGAACAATTGTGAAATAAATAAAACCGTTTGTTTTTTAAAGTCTCACTCGTATATAACCAGATGCATGTGCTCTATCATTTGTGAAGAATGCAAGTTATATCCAGTGAGCGTAAAGCAGAGTGCCGTGGATGAAATCCCTCGGAGCAGGGAGAGAGGATAAAAAAACTCAATCCACTCGTTCGAGTTGCGGATGGAAACTGTGACACCTTAAGGGGGGTATTTACATGAGACCAGGACGAACTCAGACCGGCATGAGTTCGTATCGGCCTCCAGACATTTCTTCTTATGGTTTACATGAGACCGTCCTGACAATAAACTCAGACCGGTCTGACTTCGTCTCGGTTGCTGGACCGAGGCCAGAAATTCTCGTACCGGTCTCATGTTAGCCTCCCACACAGACTCTCTTTGGGCTTCGTCACGCCTTCCTCCCCCACGAGCTCGTGGGAGAGGAAAGCGTGACGAAGCCCAAAGAGTGTCTGCGTGTAAGACACGTAAGTATTTTGCAATTATGCCATTTTGTTCACCTTGAACAATTGGGGCGAACTATCACATAACTGGATTTATAGGAACGGTTTTAATGTGGAGATAAAAAGTGAACGATTTCCTGTTGTCACGGCTGACGTTATTGTTAAAACCTGAAACTTGGTGGTTTCTCGTTGTTTTTTTGTGGAGTACGGCATGCAAAAAATTCACTGATGCGTGCTCACTTGCAGTATTATTTTTTCCTTTCTTGACCAATGATATTCTTGCTATGTGGCGTTGTGGTTGACCGTAGCCGTCGTTTCTACCCCCTCCCCATCCCCCCAAGGCCGTGTGAATGTGCTCGACATTGACCAACCAACTGAGCCATTCAGCTGGAATTGCATATTAGTTTCTCTCTCTATTGCAACCCTAACTACTCAACTTAAAAGCAAACAGTTTATTCTAATAAGCGAGTTGATACGTTAATTTATTGCTTATTGCAGTCGAACAAACAAGCAAGATTTTTCATTTGTTTCATATCTCACAATTTGTTATGTATATAATATGGAGAAGTGCTATTTTTGAAGGAGCATATAAATCCGTGTCAGTCATACTCTGTAACTTGAAAAATGTTTGGACAGATCAAGAAGAATTTTTGACTCAGACAGCAACAATTTGAAACTAGAGCGGGCGCTTGTTCAAGAGCAGGTCCTTGTTCTTGAAGCCACAGTGTCAGTTTTGCTTAGTTTGTCGGGAAGATAATGTGGGTAATCGGTTTCAGACAAATTAATATTTGTTTTAAGTCCTTAGTGTTTCCGAATTCTAACCAATTAAAATTTGTTGACGATATTGCCAATGTTTTTCGTATTGATTTTTGCTTCGCTTTCGATCCTCAATATCTTTCTAGGACTACAGGACTCTTGTGGCAGTTAATACCATCCTTCGGGCAAATGCCTTTTTATCTCCTACCGCTGAATACACAATCCATCGATTATTTAGTTACCTTCAAGATATTGTCTTGATTTGAAATTCTGTCCATTCGTTTGGCCGGCTTCATTCAAAATGTTTGCGTGGTGTGTCTTCATGGTGGTGCTTAGTGGATACGTTTGTGCATTTGTTAATTCGGTAAGTTTCTCGGACAATCCATGAAATAAACCACCTGAAATGGCACGTTCACGTTCACGTGTGGAAGGTGCCAATATGATTAATAGGCGAGTTCATAGTGGAGTTGAAATAGGCCGTAAGTGAGATAGAAACTCAAGTCAACTTGAGACTTACTTGACGTCTTATCGCTTTATCTTGGTGTGTACGCATTCGAGAAGGATAGAGCTAGACTTGAGATCGTTCCTAAGGCTATAAAGTGAAAATTAAACCACATTCACATTCAAAGTAGAACTCGGGCACACTTAAAGTCTTTTTGTATCTCTAGTATGAACCCGCCTAATATATTCACGTGTTAATTAAGCTCCTTCGCTTCGCGACTCCCTCCAATACGAGAATATATTTTCTCCAACTGAACTAGCCGCCAATATAATGCTGTATTGGCATCTCAAAATCAAAATTAGTTTAACGATTTTGTAAGCAGCGATGTATTAAATTTCCCGGGCCACGAACAGTCATCTCCATTGTATTGACACGCCGTCATCTTCATCGCCGATTTCCCTAATTTCGTGTCGATCATAGAGAACATGTTTGATGAATATATATTCTTTCCCTCAGATTGAGAATTACAAGGAAAACAAATACAGTTCTTCAGGTAGGTATTATAACTATGCCACGTATTCTCGAAAATCATCATGAAGAACTTGAGAAAGGCGAATATTGAGAATATCAAGGGCCTTACCACTATTAACACCTATCAAAGATAACTGAATCACCGCTACTTTTTTTTTATTGAGCGAATTCTAGATGACGTAAATTACCAAATGCTTTAATCGGCATCATGAACGGTTTTGCGCCGAGCAGATTTTAACGAAAAAAAGTTAGACTTGCGATGCCGGTCGAAAATCGTTGTAATTCTTTTCTAGAACAGCAGGCAGTTCTTGTTCCAGTTGGAACCTTCCTTCCTTCTCCAATCATTTGTCCAATGTTGAACCCACAGGATTAGTTTCCATTTTATTTTGTCCAAGATTGTATAGTAGAACGATACGGACTTCTCTTTGCAAGATCAGTTCATTGTCAAGCAGACAGGTTATTAGAATAAAGAAATTTATCCCACTGTTGCTTAAATATATCATCAAATTCTCATAACTGAGAATAAGAGGATGGTGTGACGGTCAGTAAGGAGAATTAACATTTAGATCTTGGGAGTAAAAGGGTTTTAAAAAGTGAAATAAGAGAATTAAATCAAAATTTAGCGGTAAATTTGCACACAAAATCAGCCGCCCATGTCTTTTAGACAATGTGACTACTTAAATAATCTGCCTTACACACAATTTACATTTCTAACAGGAGGTTCTACCTGGGAAGAAATGAACTCCCCGTCAAACAAGAGAGGGGTTTTGATGGAGTTTCGCAAGATGATAAAATGCGCCACTGGCAGAAGTGCATTTGACTTCCTTGGTTACGGTTGTTGGTGTGGACTGGGCGGGGAAGGCTTCCCTGTTGATAATCTGGATAGGTAACTATTTTCTTTAAACATATCTTAATATCGCAAACTATAACGACTCTTTCGCTATAATCTCCCTCGCGCGCAGAGAATCTTTATTTTTGGAATTTCCAAGTTTGTTTTCTTGACAGGTGTTGTCAAGTCCACGATAAATGTTACGAGAAGCTCGGCAGTGTCTGTCCAATTCATAAACTCTCACGCTACACCATGCCTTATTCCACAAGGAGTTGCACTAGTTGCGGTAAGAACAAAAATTTCAGAGAAAGAAGGCGCCCATGACAAGATAATGTCAGCTTAAGAGCGCATCAAGGGATACTTCTATCTCCACTAATTCCTTGAGTCAACACTTTCTCCAGTAAATTTATTTTTAGGAACAGGTTTCTCTCGCGAAAAGTATCATATTTTCCTTAACGGTGAGATAGCTCTGTTTTGCTTGGCTTTTAAAACAGTGGCCGTGCTAAATGGAGGAGTCCTATAAATAAATCTACTCGGGAAAGGGTTAACTCCTAGGCAAAGTATTGGAGAAGAGAGGCTTCTCTTGATGAGATCCTATTAACCCGGCTTTTTCTCCCAAGATCTGAATGTTAATTCTCCTTACTGATTGCCATACATTACTCTTAACGTTAGTTATGGGAATATGATGATATGTTACTTGTGGACAAAAAAGGTGAAAAATTCTCGTCATCAAACTGCTCAACAATGTATTGAGCTTGCGAGGACTGAATTACCCGTGGAAGACAAAGGGTTAAATTTGGTCATTTCACATTGTTCAGTGTTTTTGCTCAGTACGGGAAATAAATGTACGATCATTTTTCCTCTTTTAACAAGTAATATTATTGCTTTTTGGCTTTGTCGTTGCCGCACCCGTACTCCCTATTGGCGCGCATGTGAGGAGCGCTTTAAGGAGGCTCGAAATAGTTTCTCCTTTTTTCAATCAAATAAACATATTCTGTCCTTAGATACAGTTAGGGTAATCATAATAAGGCGAAATCTGGCCAGGGTATTAAGTACCCATCGTAGTTTCTCACATTATATTTTCCTCCAAAATAACGTTACCATGGCAACGATATTAGGCATTTCTTTGAGCCTTAAAATCAACTTATGTTGCCTTTTTTCAAGAAACGGGATGGTGAGATTTTCCCATTTAGTGTTACCAGATAATGTTAGAAATACTCTCTAAAATATTTAAAATTCAACAAAATCTGTAGGTCAGTTTTTCAGAAAAGTAAGTTTTTTTGAAATGTGCCTCTAATCTTTTTTTTTTCACCTACAGAATTTTTTTAAATTTGAAAGACAAACGTTTTAAATTAATCTAAGGTAACATGCAAAAAATGAAAAAAATTCACCGTCCGGAAGCAGAGATATAAACGAGTAAAGTTGCAAAATCAGGAAAAATGAGGGGGTTACAAGATCGGCATTTACGCATGCGTCACCCGCTCATTCGAGTGCACGCGCGAGTTGAGCTGAAGGTCAACTTAAACGGATTTAAATGACCATTAAACCGTTTGTGTAGAATTTTCGTACTTTTCATGAATAGGAGATGTCTATTTATATTCATGTCTATAGGAAGTTGAAGAAGGGAGAGCGAAATTAGCGGTATTTGCTTATTTCTTGTGACCCATTTGAATCACGAGCTGA
>OX421445.1:17848830-17863830 GCA_949126865.1 Montipora capitata
TTCTTGCATTTTTCCTTCTGTTTGCAATTTTTGCTAAAAAATGTCTCAGTGAAACCCTCTTTGCATCTTCCACACATTATCCCGTCACGGTTGCCATAGCACTTGTTGTACACTGACAGGCTTTCTACCTGTTTGATACCAGTTGGTGTGCAATAATGTGGCGGGCAGTAAACAAAATTCAGGCGCCCGTGATGTTTTGAGTCAGCGTATCCCCAGTAATTTGGCTGGGCGAAGATGTTGCGAGAACAGTTTGCTCCATCCGGACAAACACTACACTCTAACGAAACAAAGGGAGAATCCGAGTCGTCTTGAAATGAGGTTACTTCCCCTCTTGAAAGGCTATACATACCCTTGGGACACTGATGGCATGACAGTGTTATTACAGTAATTTTCAACTTGCAGGATTTTAGCTTCGATTCAGGGTCAGCTGGCCAAACAATAAAGTGTGAAAAGTTGTCCATTCTAAGCGCACTTCCCACTGCACATTGTACTTTGGTGAAGTTATCGAAGCTGACAAGGCCAGCTTTAGTCACGGAAAACAAATAGTATGAGTCCTTTTCCAAGTCTGTAGTAACAGTTGTGTTCTGCAAGCGAAGAGATCCAGCACTCTTGGAGTAAACTGATGTGTCATGGACGTACCTCTCGTTAAGAAATAACTTATCTACCGAGCTTTGTTTAAAAGTGGAATTTTCAATCTCGACCTTAGCGCTACCATCGTCAACATGAATGTGTCCTCCTCTGTGGATGGCAAAGTTATTCTCGAAAAATGAATTCCGGATGGTGATAAAACCATTGTCCAGAAAAACGCCGCCGGACGTTCGTCCAATGTTATCGGTAAAAGACGAATTCTCGATTACTACAGTGTTTTGGTATTGATAAGCCAGATGCGATCTTGTCGATCCGTTTGAACAAACGTTGAAACGAAAGTCGTCGTCGGGCATGATAATTGAGAGTGGGCTCGCTGCAGTGCTATTAAACTGTTCTGAGGCATAGCTTCTTACATGACGAAAGCTGCAGTTGTTGATGAAAACTTTGTTATTGGTCCCCGTGAAATGGAAGACTATCGACAAAGCCCCAACCATTTCGTTAACGACAACGTCTGTTAATATAATTTTCGACTCCACAGACTCTAGTGTGTTATGAACATATACCGCATAATATCCTTGGTTTTTCCACTTCTGTTTTCCATCAAACTCGATCGATTTAAGATAGAGCTGGAAATCTGTAATTTGTAAGGAAAGATAAATGTCATCTCCGTTATTTGCAAGGAATGAACACCGCTCGAAACGAAACTTTACACTGGGATGGTTTTGGAACTGTTCAGGGGAAGAAACAGTAAACGCAGGTCCATTACGGCATCCTGTCACATGGACATCTGTAAACTCCACGTTACAGTCACATTCCACTAGAAAGCCTTGGGCGCTGTAATTCCACTCAGTTCGAGAGACGTCTATTATTCCAACAGCAGATGCGACGCTGAAATCCCCTATTGATGCATCATTGCAAATGAACTTACAAGCGTATATTTTTATTGTGGTGTTAGATTGTTGACTATTCAGGCTGGTAGCAACGTTGACTGAAGAACTCTCAGATGCTTCGCAGGATAACCAAATCGTATGTCCGGCCTTAAAATCTACTGTTTCTTTGGCGAAAATGTTAAACGCGCCACCAGTTTTATTAGAGCGACATAGTTGGAATTTCGCCTTTTCAATGTCTGTGACGACAAAACCCTGACGGCTTACGACTGAAAATGCTCCACCATCATCTTGAGCGAAGTTTTCCGTAAAATTCGATCGGGTGACACGTAGTTTGACTGATACGTTATCCTCGTTTTGAATAGCTACTGCTCCCCCGGAGCTACCTGCTACATTCCCACTGAAACAGGATTTGTCTATTAGGACAGCAACTGATTGGACTGCTTTTATCCAGATACCTGCACCTGGCTGCCCAGCGGCAACCTTGTGACCACTTATGCGCGAGTTCAAAACCTTGAGTTGGACTGAAATTGAAGGAGTTAATTCAATGCATCTGGTGTTTGCGTTTCCCACTGACTTCAGTTTATCAAAGACAATAACAGTTTTGCTCACTGTTGAAAAATAGAGACCTTTTCCCAATGTTGCATTCCTTCTAGCAGAAGGATGATTGTTAAGAAATTGAACATTCACGTAGGATTCTTTGCTCTCTGACAACGAGAGGTTGTTCGTAATCAAGGGACCTGCGTTATTTCGAAATACCACATCTTCAAATGTCATGGACAAATTTACAATTAGAGCATTGTTTTGCATTTCTCCGCGGCTATAAATTGAAATCCCACTTCCTTCCAGTTCGGAGAAAAGTCCGTTTTGTTCGAAATGCACATTTCTCAAATTTACAGACACTTGCGTCTTATGTCTGAATAATTCCAATCGAATGCAACCCACGTTGCTGAAAAATCCTGAGCTGTCAACAACTAATGCTGCGTCTTGTCGGAAAGCTAACTTCATTTCAATGGGCTTAATGCTTTGAACAAAACTGCAATTTACAAAAGAAACTGAAGAATCGATGAAAGCCATCGAAGTATTGACAAAGATAAAGCCAGAGAAATGGACCTTCATTTCTTCCATCTTTGATGACGGTCCGATGAAGATGAGGAGATATTCCGCACAGGACATGTAGGAACTTGCATCATATGCGGTTATTTGAAGGCTGTAATTTATTGCAGTACTTCTTTGGAATATTGGTTGAGTCATATTTTCGCAGTTGTATGGATTTGACTTTGTAGATGACCCGTCGACCAAAACACGGCTATTCTGTCCAACAATCTCTAAGCCACGAGCAATCGTCCGGCATGGTTGGGTCCTACTGCCACAAGACTGAGAATCTTTCCCATGCAAGCGTGACACATAGATATCCTTACCAGCCAAGGCTTGATACTCTAAAAAGATAAACGGTGAATTATACAGAATGGCCGTAACAAGACTATTATTGATTTTCAGTTCGATAAAAAATTATTACAGCTTACTCTTCAAAAAGCTAGCTATTTAATGTGATACTTTACTGGTATAGCGGTTGACTGCGGAGGCACACATTAACCGAAAAAAGTCAAGTCAATAATACTTGAGAACCATTGCAATTTCATATAATGCGCCACATTTTGTTGCGAACGAGGCATAAACAAAAAACGAGAATCGTCGCATGTGACAGTCAAAAAACTGTTCTCGTAAAAACATGTTTAAACATGTGCCATGAATGCTTTCTCGTGTAACGAGTGACTTAAGGTGGTAAATAATAAAACTTTAAAGCCAGATTTAAGGTTTAAGTTTATCTGTCATTTTTGTTCATCGGTTCCGGTAAAAAAAAAAAAAAAACGGAAGCATGAAGAAACATTCTGGACCTACGATCTCTTACAGGTTCAGACTGCCTCTTCAACTCAAGTTCCAGTTTTTCCAACACTGTAATGAAGTCGACATTTTTAATTTGACAGTATTTTTGTTTTATAAAGTCACCCTCTGGCATATATATATGTATATATATATATATATATATATATATATATATATATATATATATATATATATATATATATATATATATATATATATATATATATATACGACAATCCTAACTTAATGGGCTAGTTTCGAATTCTGATCGGGCATGATATGGAGGCTAATGCCAGGGAATTTTTTCACATGCAAAACATTTCCCTAACCCTAATCCCCGCATTGGCCTCCATTTCATGCTAGATCCCCGCAGTCTAACAGTCGAACATTCCAAGGTTCAAGTCCTGGTATGGTTGCCGAAATGTGTCAATATTCGATGTCGCGTATATGCGTTTGATAATTGCCACATATTGACAATAAAATTCAAATATATTTGAGTTTGTTCAATACATTCGATAAACGTGTAGCAAAGGTCGATAAATTTGCCTTGATGCTCATTCGATTCTCTCCTCCATTTGTGAAACTGAATTCAGCAATATTCAGTCGATAATTTAAGCAATATTCATTCGATGATTCCAGCAAAATTCATTCGGAAAATGTGTAATATTTCTCTCTTTTTTCTTCTGTGTGTATTTTGTTAGGTTGGGGGGGGGGGGGGGGCTGGGGATAATGTGTAGATTTCTCTGGTGCACACAGGAGAACATGATTAAACTGCAATGGCGTCGAAAGTCATTGTAACGCGAATGGCGTTTTAGCGGATCTTGAAAAATATATATACCGTTATGGAGCTAAAGAATGGAACGTAAATTGGATAGACAAGACAGGCGGCGAAAAATAAATATCTGGAATCTTTAAAGCGACGAGTAATGGACTTCGACAACAATGTCATTTTCGCCGTTGGATAACAAGTGAGGTTTGTTTCTAATATTTTACTAATTGGTATTATATGCAAAACTGAAATGAAATGCCAAATTTTTATGGATTTAACAAACATTGAAGGAATCGAACGCCTTGAATGCATCACAGTGTTTACTGACTGAAATCGCATCTAATTTATCTGGAAATTTACATTTATTTTGTACTCAACTCTGCAAAGGTAAAAAAAAAAATTGGCAATGTGACAGTGAAGAATTATTTGAATGAAAGCTTGTTGTCTCTTTTGTGCTTCATTATTTACGGTCAAGATTCTTTCGAAAAAGATTTGATGTGAACTGTCAGAAATTTATTTAATTGCTATGCTATGTGACACGGATTGCGTGTCTCGTTTGCACGCACGCAATTGAAATAGGAAGGGTTTTTTGCCTTCAATAGCAAATATGTTGTTTGTTCAATAAATTTTTCGCTGGAAAAGATTTTTGAAATTTCTATCTTTTGTGAATTTATCATGTTGTTTAATTTTCGAGCTTATTTCGCATATTTGAGCGTTAAAATAAAATTTTCAGTCCTATTCTTCTGTTACAGAGTGGTATATTTTTTAGGTCACCCATCCAGATACTAACCCCGCCGGACAGGGTGTCACAGCGTTTTGTGTTCCCCCGTACGTGTTATCTGTTCCCCCGAACACTGGGCACTAGTGCTGTGTGTTCCCCCTTCGCCATAACGATAAATATGATAGCAGAATATGAATACATAAAGTATCCTAAACATGCATAAAAGCTAACCTTAGCCCTAAAAACTTTTGTTTAGGCCTAATTAGGCCTAAGGTTAGATTTTATGCATACAGTATATTGAAAGCTAACCAAATAAAAATGGGTGCTAAGACTTAAATCTTTAGAACAACATCGTCAAAAAATGATTGTTTAGACTTAATTTTGCGGATCAGCGCTGGTTCAAATGAGTGCTCAGACTCGAATACTATCGATGTGTATTTTACATCATGTAATTATTGTGAAATGTCCACGATCATTCTCTCTGTGCCAACATCCAATCACAGCCCGGTGCAATTCCTGTAATTAGCCGCAAATCATTCAATTTGTTCCGTCATTTTGTAAACTCAGTAGCCACGCCTTCTATCCAGATATGGAAGAAAGGCCACGTGCATTATCGAATGAATTTTGTTCGAATCAAAGAATGAATATTTGTTGAATATATCGAATGAATTTTGCTGGAATCATCGAATGAATATTGCTTAAATTATCGACTGAATATTGCTGAATTGTTTCATAAATGGAGGAGTGAATCGAATGCGAATCAAGGCAAATTTATCGAATTTTGCTAGAAGTTTATCGAATGTATTGAACCAACTCAAATATATTTGAATTTTATTGTCAATATGTGGAAATTATAAAACGCATCACGCGACATCGAATATTGACACATTTCTGCAACCATATCCTGGGAGTTCAGGCCTTGGGGTACGGGTTTTAAAAGTAGATATTCATTTCCCATTATCCCTATCAAGCGCTAATCATCCTAAATTGACAATAATTTAGAGAAAATTGTCGATAATCGTCATTTGAGAGTTAAAGGATGGGTTGTCACAAGAGAAAACGAAGGGCTCTGGAGATTACAGTTCCAGATTCTAGAGCTTCCTGAGTTCATATATAAGTCGTCAAGAGTACTAAACAAAGAATTGCTCAGATTCATTTCATTCCAAGAGTTCCTTCGTAAAATTTGGAGGGAGAATGTGTCCCTTCCTGTCGAACAGAAAACGCAATAAGCAATATCGTACTTTTAAACAAAGATACTCTGATTATTGTACAGACCGGCCGTTTCAATATTTTATTGTTCGTAAACCACCCAATTTCCTAGCGGTACGTTTTCCCGGGTTTCTTTCCCGTAATTTCCACTATTTACAAGGGTTCTTAGTTTTTGTACTGCTGGAGAGTGATTATCACGCTCAGATAAAACTCTCTGCAAAGTTTAAAAAAATTCTCTGAAGAAGATTCATCGTAGCCATCTTCACTTTTAGAAAAATTTAAGGTGGCTCTCAATCCGCTCCAGAATTTTTTTTAAAACTTTGCACATTTGCATCTTAGCCTACCTATTACTCTTCAGCAATAAAAATGTGGGTCACGCATTTCGTTTTTGAGATATAAGCGCTTAAACATAAAATATAAGGCGTTTTTAGATGGTTCTTTTGTTGCCAGCAGTTATTCGTGTTTCATATGGTACCATAACATTGCGGTGAAGTGAAATTTTGGTGCAGAGTTAATCCTTCTAATTAGACATACTCTCCGAATTGATGAAATTCAATAAACGCTTCTCCAAAATGGAGGCCGAAGATTCAAATAAGTTAACATTAAAAATTAATACCAGAAATAGAAGGAGCACCTTTACTTTAGTAACCCTGCAACGTTTCGGCATATCAGGTATAATATCAGCGGAGGAAATATAACAGACGTTTGCATGATTGTGGGTATGGCGTATACCCCAGTCATAAAAACGTAACCGTAAATTGTCAAATTCCAACTTACATTTTCTCAGCTGATATAACACCTAATACGCTGAAACTTTGCAGGGTCAACAAAGTAAAGGTGCTCTTTCTATTTCTGGTATCAACTTTTCATTCAGTTCAATTTTCACTCATTCAAATCCGTTGCCGATATTTTGGGCCGCCTGATTCAAAGCTCTGTACCTATATTAGCGAATCCAGGAGGGCTTAGCCCAATAAAAACTGTTCTAATACCTATACTTGTTCATGTAGTCTTCTTTTCTCGCTCCTTCTCAATTAGTCCAATTTTCAATGTTGCCAAACAAAAATAACTCGGAGCTGTCTCAAAGCTGGATTGCGGTCCATCGGGAGATTCCTAATATGCCACTGAGTATTTCCTTCCTTACTTAGACGCAGTTCAATTAACACCAAATGTGCGAATCAATATCCTGGCCGATATTATTTCCCATTTAGCTCTTCTGAAGATGTTTTAAGTTTTCAACGTGACTTCCTCCGTTTCCGTTTGCTACAGTGACGGTTTTTTCTATTCTGAAACAACTCTGTGAATTGCAAAGATCGGAAAGAGGAGACTGAAGATTAGAACAAGGTTCATTTTGATCGAGAATTCGAAACTGCGATTAAAAAGGCCACTAAACGCAGTATCTGTGGGATTAGATTAATTAAAAAACGGTTTTAACCTGAAGATGAGGTTGGGTTTTTCGGCGAAAAGCGCGGAAGTGTGGTAGGTATAGATGTTTCAAAAACCATTGTTCTCTGCCCTAGGCCAAACGTACCCAGCATCTCATTCCAGATAAGTTGTGTTTTATGTGACGCAAAAAAAATATGAAACGAATTTAGTTTTATGCTCACCTTTTTGAAGGAGGATAGTACAGATAAAGGAGATGAGTAGCTTGCGAATCATTTTCAGTTGTTATCCGACCTAAAATGATAAAACGTTCTTTCAGCTTACAGTTGTAAGGGATAACGTCTTAATAACTTTGAATACAAGAGACGAAAAACTGAAATGTATTCGTTTGCCAAGAATAGCTCTGTGACATGATGGTGCAGTAGTCTTGCAGTTTCCAACAAATTTCAGTTTCGACAATACTGCACATGATAGAATTAGCCTGAGGAGGTGATTTTATTGTCCACACTGATGAGATACACAGGGAAAACAAAACTGAAGGAAATCAACGAAACCTGTGATCGATAACGATCGTCATAGAACTTTAGGGCTGCATCGTTCAAGATGTGCTGCAACAACCGTCGAACAATATTTTGAATACCAAGTTTCACCAACAGCTCTAATGCTCTAATCCATTGATAATTCACGATTTTTGTTCCGCCAGGAATTGTCTCCTCTAATTATCCCTAAGCAAACAAACAAACAAATTATAAATGAGAGTTTTGGAAAGAACTAAAACTAAATGTGAAAATCTTCCAGACTGAGTATTAAACTGCAGGAAATAAAAGTTCCCTACCCCTTGGAACACTGATTACTGGGATACCCCCCTTCCCCCCATACCGGGGCCAACCAGTTAAAAATTCAGTACATTCGCTATATTCCAAGATTTCATTGGCTTTAATTGAGATGTCTAACTTACATAGAGTGATTTCATTGACTTCAACCGGAAATGAATGATGTATGCATCGCCGGCGACATTGCACGTGAAACTACGCAGAACATCAACTACTTTATGGAATTTCTTTGCAATGTTGTTGGAGTATTCTGTGATGAGTATAATTCAAAGATCGAAGGAGTCTTTTTTCGTGGGGTACCTCGCTTTAAAATCTGAAACACAAAGCGTGGAGGCGGTATGAATAGTGTTTGACCACCTTTAAGTTAACTGGAAACGCTTTCTTCTTCACAAAAGCCAATCAGGTTTCCCAAGATCTGGCCCTCAATCATGCCGGAAAACGAGAGCTGTAGCCGCTTTTCTTTAACATCTTTTATCGGGTAAGCCCTCATTCAAGAAGAGTTCTTGTTTGCTTACTTTTGCGTCATCAGTACCCGTGACACACTTGCGGGCGTTTGGTGAGGAAAACCAGGGTAATGGGCTCCTGGGAAAACGTATTCCTTGCTCGGCCATTTCTGGAAAATCGGAAATTAACTGGTAAAATAATGCTGACTAAATACAAATCCTATAGGCCTCTTCCATAATGGCGGCCAAATAGAATATTCTTTTCTTTGAATGCTAATAAGCAGGAGCCCATCTGGAGCGAGCAACTTCCATACAGCGTCTGTGAAACGGCGTTTTCACAAGTAGGTTTATTTTTAGACTAGCCCTTCCCGCGAATCAGGTGAAAAAACAAAGGCAGTTCCGGTTCGGTGACACGTTCCGGTTCGGGGACCGTCAGTTTAATTTCTTGTAATTGGTCATCGGGCTCCTGTGGGAGTCTCATTCGCGGGAAATTCAATCTAAAAATAAATCGGTTTGTGAAAACGCCGTCACACGAACACATTAGAGTTGTAGGTTCCGGGTCATGGATTCCTGTAATAAGCCTTTCCAGCCTCGCTGCGACGAGCAAATTTAAAAAGAATGTTTGTTTCAAAATGAGGGCAGTATTAACATACATACCGTTGAAGAATGTAAAGTTGGTCGCCATTTATGAAAGTGGTTAATATCACTTGACTTTACCTACTTGCGGAATCCGATGATACCTCCCGTGGGAGTATACATGAAACACATCAATAGGCCATTTCCCTTGTTCATGCCTGCCTCCTCTTCAAGGCGAGTCTAAGTGCGAAGTCTTTGTGATGGTAATTAGTTCTACTTTACATTTGAATGAAAACTAATTTTCATAAGAAAGGCTTCGTACTTAGACTCGCTTTGAAGAGGAAGCAGACATGAACTCGGAAATGGCCTATTTCTTGGCAGGGCGTAAAAAATAGTGTGGAAGAAAAGTTCACGAGTGTGAATGAATTGTAGAATGATTGGACAAAAGGAACACTATGGAAGACAGCAAATTTTACTACGGAGAAAAGGACTCTACTGATCATAAATCGCGAGGTAACGGGTTCAAACCCCGTTGAAGTCCTGAATTTTTCAGGCTTCTCTACGCAATTGTAAAAATTGCGTTCGTAACTGCGAAGATCATAGCCTCACTTGATTTCATATCCGCAGTTCATATGATTCATTTCATATACCATTTCATCATTGATCATAAATTTCTTGAATGCCACTTCACCCGGCCAATGTGTTATTAAAATCGATCTGCTTGTCTTGGTTCATGATGAGAACAAGAATACAAATTTTACTCCGAATAATGAGGTGTTTACTGTGTTTCTTTTTCTTTTGCATAATATTGTTTTTCTGGTGTATTTAGGTGTGTATATAGTCACGGATTTACTATTAATATTGCGTACATAGATAGATGCTGCCAATACATTTGTTTAATTTTCCAATATTAAATTTTTTAACTAGTATGTTTTCTACCACAAATATGTAAATTTAATTAAACTTTTTAATAACGCAAGCTGTGATGTTCGTCTACTGAAAAAGACCCGTTCCAGATCCCACTCGGAACGCCGCGTTCGAATATGTATTGTATAGTAATTATTTTAATTGATTGTAAAGGATCCGGCGATCATATTTTAATGTAGCTGGAGCGATAGAAATGAATACATTTATTACTAGGAGTTTCAGTGTGAAAGTGAGTGCTGGCATGGAAACTGCGGGCAGTGACTGGTATTTTTTTTAAAAACAGCTGCAAATTTTTGAAGCATGAGGTTTCGCCATAGTTGAAACTCACACGTGTGAGTTCGGGCCACAATGTTTTGTCATCCGCGGCGCGCCACTGGTTCACTACGGACGAGCGGATAAGAAAGAGAATGAGCTAGTAAATAAAAGATATAACTGGTTTTTTAAGAATCGAATTTGACGGAAAAGGAAATATTTGAATTTCACCACGCGCTCTCGACTTCCTTTGAAACCTTAGTCAGTTGTAATATATAGTCAATAGACTTAAGCACAAAAGATAAAGAAGTTTGCTCCCGATCGACTCAGTGAGTTTTGGTGGTTGGCTTAGCTACACTGCAGCTGACAAGACAAGACCTTTATTTACCCTCAGATATACGAGAAAGAAATTTACAGGTATTAAAATTAAATAATGGAAAAGGTTTTTTTGGCCTTCCTAAATAACTATGGGGTTAAGAACTAGACAGCATACACTACTGTACAGAACATTTGGTATTAGATAGCACATCGTTCTTTTTGAGTAAATACATGAAGCCTTTTCCGGCAGGTATAACATTTAGAACTCTTTGTTTGGTTAACTGTTTTTACCATACAAGGGCATCAGATCCCCTTTCTGAGTGAAAACAGGAATAAACTCAACATAACCTGTTTTCAGCAGCGCTGAACAAAACCTGACCGCCAAAGACACGTCATCTTGTTTGTCTTGTTGTAGAGTGTGGCTTTGAAATCATAAATATTCAGATTCGATCTGCACGTGTTTTCGTCTTGATTCGCCTTGTAGCGAATGTGCTTTTGAGTCATTATCATAACAATTATTTTCGCAAGGGGACGGTCTGCAGTCTTGCAAGTCGCCCAAAAAGCGTTGAAAACCTTCCTGTTTGGACCACGTGTTGAATGAAACACTGTCTGCTCGACAATTAATTTGTATCTTAAATTGCGTGGAGTGGCGATGAAGACATCCATTGTTGGTTTGTTTTGCATGTGCATATTGACAACAGCTTTGGCGACTTTTGATTTGTGTGGTATCAAAGAAATCGGTGGTGGAAATGTTACGCTTTCGTTAAACTTTTCCGCCGAAAAAGCGAACAAAAGTGGCGACGAATGTTACCGTGCTATCCTTTTCAATTCAAAGCGGGTTAATTTAACGGTGGAAGAAGCAAAATTTGCAAGCGGTGTGGTGTTCGAAATTCTAGATGGTCCTACACTGAGCCGAGGAGTAAAACTCTGGTCGAAACCCGGTAGTAGCGAGTTGCCCTCGTCTCTTTTAAGCTCGAGTAACGCCATGTTTATTCTATTCAAAGACGTCAGTAAAGGTGGAAACGGCCCTTCTACTTTTCGCGGGAGAATTTCTTCTGTTCCCTACAAAGACAAGTGTCATTGTCGTGGCGTCACAAACGGAAAGCTTGAGTGCTCCGAAAGTGAACTACAAAGGAGATGTGAAATAAAATGCAAGGACTCTTATATGGAGCTATCGATGAACCATGACCAGAGCATAATGTGTGATTTGGAGAAAGGAGAATGGGATATTGATATCCACAGCATGCCCCTTAGCTGTCAGAAAATTCAAGCACCACTAAACATCAGAGCAACCGTGAATTTTAATTACGTCAATTTGACATGTCAACACGTGGACCTCGAGAAAGTTGGGAGTGTTTTTCGGGCGTTTATAGAAAAGAACGCCACTATCGGAAACATTGGTATGTGTTTCGGATCTGGCAGCGGAGATAACGGTCAGTGCAACCAGACTAGGAGGCTCCAAGTCAACTGCACCGCACATAACACCTCTGCAAGCATACAAGTTACAATTTGGGACCGAATTGCGGAACCTGCAAATTTCACGGAGGCTAATTCAAAATTGTCGTACCTTCACAAAGCTTACAGCAACCTCAATTTCAAAGACGTCTTAGACTCCGAGAAACTTGTCTTAACAAACGAAAACAGCTCATCGACCATTCTCAAAGAATCTTTTGTCAGTATGGTTATGCCTTGGTGTGGTGTCGAAAGTGATTACATTAAAATAAATGGCAAAGAGATGTTCTTTGTATGTTCTACCTGCCCAATGAATCATTTATACAACTCTACAGCCCACGTGTGCCAGAAGTGTCCACCGGGGACTTTCGCAGCCAACAGAGCAAAATCATGCACACAGAAAAACGGCACCGGCTTGACGCCATTGAAGTCTCCATGCGACACTAAATGCACTAAAGGGAAACGGGTGGATGGAGATTCTGGGATGTGTGAATGGTGTCCGCCTAATACATATCAGAACTCTTCTACAAAGATAAACCCAGATTGCATGCCCTGTCCTGGTGAAAAGAAGACTCTATTTCCGGGTGCCCTAGATGTTGAAGAATGCCGTGAACCATGTTCAAGCGGTACCTTTTTTAACGCTTCAGGTAGCATTTGCCAGAATTGTCCAGTTGGGTTTTACATGGATGTCGATGGTCATATAATTACGCAATGCAAGATGTGCGAAATAGGGAAAACCACCCTGGCCACCGGCAGTAAGACAATGAATGACTGCCGTGATGAGTGCATGAAAGGGCACTTTTATAACTCTTCATCAAAAACGTGCGACCTTTGTCCAAAGGGAAAATATCAGGATGAGATGAATAAAGACACATGCAAAAACTGTGAACATGAAAGAGTGACCCTTGAATTTGGCTCAACCAGCACATCTGACTGCGTCCTGGTCTGTGGACTGGGACAATATCTCAATGACACCTACGAGACATGTCTCCAATGTCCGATAAACACGTACCAGGATAACGCAGAGCATCGTTCCAAGGAATGCAAAGCATGTGGCTTAAACGAAATAACCAATGCAACTGGAACGTCCAATATTTCTCATTGCATCAGCTGCCACGAGGGTACCTTTCTCAACAAATCAATCTCTCAGTGTAAAAGGTGTCCCAAAGGAGCCTTCCAAGATCAACCAGGTCAAGACCAGTGTAAACGGTGTCCTAGTGGCATGACCACTGATAGCGATGGACAATCGACTGTGTCAGCCTGTGTTTCTTATTGTGGCAAAGGACAATACTTTGATCCGAGCGACAGGTCATGCAAGCTTTGTATGTATGGTACTTTCCAGGAATCAGGGAGCCATCTTTCATTGACGTGTCAGAAGTGCCCAAGCAAAAAAACTACAGTGAAGAAAGGCACTGTTGATTCCAAACAATGCGTAACCACTGACGAACGTAACGAGTTTGAAGCGATCAAAATGTCTCTCAAGTTTACTTCGCTGTCCTGGAATGACGAATTGTACGACACAAACAGTGCAATGTATCAGCAGACAAAGCTGTTGATAGAGGAGGCAATCAGGTTTGAACTGCGTAAAGATCCATCATTTGAAGATGTCAACGTCACAGATATGAGAAATGGTAGCGTAATTACCGATTTTGAATTGTATTTCAATGATAAAGTACACTATGTTCCAGCTAAGGCCCTCCAAACGGCTGCACTGAGTGGAAAAGTAGGAAACTTCTCGGTTTCACCAAATTCTTTGATAATCCTCCGTCAAGACTGCGCTCAGCCACTAGGCATGGAAAACGGGAACGTCAAGAATAATCAGATAACTGCATCAACCTACCTCAAGCCCCACGAGCCGTATGAAGGAAGACTAAATGCAAATGGTGGAAGAGGTTGGGAAGCGGAGTATACAAGAACGGTAGAGTACCTGCAGATTGATTTCGAGAGACAAGTTAATATAACGGGAGTGGCTACCCAAGGACAATCCACATCAAAGATGTATGTGAAAGAATACAAGCTGAATACAAGTGAAGATGGAAAAATCTGGATTGACTACACTGAAAATGGAATACCTAAGGTAAGAAGTGATTTTCACAGCGACTGCTAAAATGACATTCCTTGTTTTTTTTTCGCGACTTTGAATTTCCAAGGCCAGCTGATTTGGACGGTAAATCAGCAAAAGAAGCCGTGACAAAAAATGAATCGAAATCTTGATTTTTTTTTTTTGTGACAACCACGCAACCTTTTAACGCACAGCCGGGATTGTAAACAATTATGAATCGACCATTAGAGTTGGTTACGCACCTATGAATGGTAGGAAGGTTAAACAAAACGTCCACCTCACGTTTTCCACTTTGGCTGCTTTGGAGGCTCGAAAAGAAATTACATACTCAGTTGTTCGTTGCATATACTTCTCATGAATATTATATTTGTATCCTTCGTTTTACATTACGTCTCACGTTGCTTCGCTTGTTCATATGCAAATGAGCATTGCTTCTCCTAAGAAAAGTGGTCTTTGAAAAAATTTAATGAAGTTTTAAGGGTAACAGAAAGGATAGTGTTTATAAGTATACCTTTTTGGTTAATTTAGGTAAGTTCTGTTGTGTTTAATCGGCAAAATGGATCTCGAAAAGTTTATGAATTCAACTAGTAACACTTACGGGCTCACCGTGGCGAAGGTCGACTTACTCAATATACCGGACTGTTTCTTTTCCTTTCTATAGATACTAAGTGGGAATCAAGACTCAACGAACATCGC
>OX421445.1:17873830-17881330 GCA_949126865.1 Montipora capitata
TATTCTTCTTTTCCCGACATGGTCCGGCGAAATCACTGTTGAAGGCCACAATTTATTGTTGTTTCAGTTATAGTCGTCAATACTTTTCTGTATCTTAAATCTCCTTCGATTCTTCAAGATTCTTGTGTTGTCAAGTTTGTATCACGCGCATTATCCCAAGCAAAGCTCTAAAACTGCGTTAAGTTACATCGCGTCAGTCTAGGTATTAATTTATGCAAAGTTTGTACTTTTAAATTCCCTGTTAATCTAATTCACGACTAAGATTGCAAAAGTACAACTGTCCCGCCCGCCCCGTACGCGTGACAGTGACTTTTTCATCGGGTGTAAAAACCCTTTTTTCGCTGTTTTACATGTCACAGGTGTCTAATGACGTTTTTATATCGGCCTAAACACGGGTCTTGATATTTTGCTTTGTTTACAAAAGAAAATTGTATTCACGTTGTACAGTTTTTCAATAGCTAAATTATGTGCATTACGCGAATGAATGAGTTGCCAGTAATAGGATCCCTGCTTTATCTGCAGCGATTTGCTACCCTGGGAAATCGCTGTGAGAAAATGTATGGCGGAAACTTATTCGACGTCCATAAAACGATTTTGGAGAGAGATCAACGCTTTTTTCGACACAGTTTTGATAGGTGGCAAGTGTAAGTTTTTGTTCGCATAACCGTGAATTAGGAGATAACATATGCTGAATAACCTCCTTGCTTGCTTAAGGTTTATTGTGAAATGGTGTCAAAATATTACAAAATTAGGAATAAATCTGGAGGAAGTAAAGTACAATAAAGCCTTTTCAGTTGTATTTACATATGGATAGGCTGGATTTTGACCGATTTCTAAACTCAGCAATTTAAATTTGAGGGCCACAATTTTATTAGCTTTTAGCTATTTAGTGTTACCCTCCATAAATAAAGTGTGCATGTTGCCGGTAAAATCCGTTCTCAAGGTTGAATCCGTTTTAACCTAGGTTAAATTGGTAATCCTCATTTTACCTATAGGTTGAATAACGCACTCAGATGAATTGAAGAAACTTTTTTTGGAGCTTGAATTAAGCCGAGAGAAAAATTAGGGTCAGGTTAGGATTTACAGAAGTAAACTCTTAAAGTTGGGTTTCAGAGCATGTTCGTCGCTGTAGTGCAGTGGTGAAGGCACAGGACCACGGATTTGGAGGATCCGAGTTCGAGATCCGTTAAGTACATAGTACAGTTCTTTGTTCCCTTACTATGTTGTAATGTTGAGACTGAAGGGCTAATTGTATAAACACAGAAACCGATAAGATGATACGAAACATTAAGAAGATGTGTTTAGATGAGTAAGACAGAGTTTGACGGAAGGTAAATGTCTTTTCAATCCTTTTATTGGGGGTTGATTAGGTTGAGTTCGTATTCAACCCACTAGGTAAAATGAGGATCACCAATTACCGGTACGGATTCAACCTGAGAATGGATTTTACCTGCAACATGTACACTGTATGTATGTATGTCAATTATATTGGAAATTAACCTAGTGGTGATCATTGTGCTGTGTGGAGTTGTGACAATGATCAAAGGTACCCAGACAAGCAAAAGATTCTTCCTTACGTTGGAATATTAAGATTTTACTCGCCCAGGAATAATAATCGTGACCAATTCAAGGTTTCAATGAGTACAAAGCTCTGTTCAAATAATTTTGTACGAGGTTACAGGCTCTGAATGTCCTACTCCAACTTTGTACATGAAAATGTGTGATTGAGATAGTATGAAAACCTTAAAGACCTGGCCCTGGTTGCTTGAAGCATGGTTAGCGCTAACCAGCGATAAATACCATGGAAACCTATAGCTTTGATATCTCTTAACCAATGGTTAGCGCTAACCAGGCTTCGAGCAACCGGCCCCTGTTCCAAAGATCAGATCTACACAGAACTAGTATATGAAGATGATGCTTTGTATTGGTCGAAGTCATAGTAGAGCTTGACAAGTTTCCTTGGATCCAGTGACTTTGATACTGGTAGATGGTAGTTTGACAGAAGAAAAGGTTTGTTTAACAGCTGAGGCATATGAACACCCAGTGTTGTCTAAATCTATTGAAACAGAGAATGCTGTATTCTCTGGAACATCAGCATTAAAACAGCTACCTCAAGGCAGAAGGAGATTGAAATGGTTTGCTTAAAAAGAATCATCATAATACACTTAAGGACGTTCGCGCTAATTGTTTGTGCGCAACGTTACTGCGCAGGTAACGCGACTGTAATATGTCACGCATTACTTCGAGCATTAGTGAAGTTCAGGTTTTAAAACCTTTGCAAAAACCGTGGACAATAAGTCTTGCACAGCGTTGGATCAGAGAAGATCGTGATCCGTCAAAATTGATTAAAAATATTTATGAAAGTCAAGTAGACTACTGCACGACTGATATTCGCGAGGTTTTATCAGTCGTGCACTAGTCTACTTGACTTTCATACAAATTTTTCAAGCATCAGTTAAAATACCACGGCGACAAAAACGCCGAGGAAAAAATTCCAGGCCGGCAAAAGAATGGCACATTTATTTCCGAATCATCATGAAACTTCAAAGAGAAGTGAGCGGGAGGATGGAAAAGCTCTGGAAAAGGTAGCTGATCGAGTAGACTAGTGGCTGAAAGTTTGGAAAACTCGAGGACGAACCGTTGTGTAAATTTAATGGGGCTGTTTCTTTTTAATGTTTTTATTACCCTACGAACTTAAGTTCAAAGTGAATGCATGTTTTTAAAGTTTTTTTCCTTTACTTTCGTGAAAATTGAGCAGTATTTTCGTCCTCGTCCGCTTGAATAGTGCAGACCTGCGTGGAAACAATCAGCGATTGAATTTCACAAAAAAACACACTCCAGAGGATGAGCATGACGGCAATGGAGAGATATTATACAAAACACCAACCAAATGAAGATGACCCCTGCTTAAAACTTCGTTGCTATGCCCGAGAAAGGTTTTTTTTCAGTAAAAACCTTTCATCTTCTTGGGTTCCAGTCCTTGCCCGACAGGTCACGCAAAAGCGTGACAAACGAACGTTTCCAAGAGCTTTGCAAAATCACATCGATTTTACTCGTTCAGATCATCGGTGACCCCTATTTTTTTAATCATGAATCACTTACTTTACTTACTATCTACAAAATATGATGAAATGAAAAAATTCTCACCGTAAGAAGTTATCTTTTTTTAACATTTTCTTTCCTCGTGCCATCGAATTCCGGTAGTGGTTGCAACGGATAGAGCTTACGAAAACGCTCGTCTAGGATGAACTCTACTGTTTACCACATCCCTAGCGGCATACAATTATCTAAAAATCTCACTCCTAAAAACCTGTGCACGGAAACATTCACTCCAACAGTTTATTTTTATGATTTTCGATGGATGAGCAGATGAGCCTACATCTCGCTATTATGACTGATTTCTCGAAATTAAGGCATTTTTCCACTGCCATTTTCTCCGAAACAAAGTCGGTGACCCCCATTTTTTTTTTCATTTTTGGAGTAAGTACTTTATGACCTAACTCTAGGCGAGAAATGAAGAAAATCTCACCGTAGGAAGATTTTGGCGCGAACGTCCTTAAGTGACTGGACTTTACAGAATTTGTGGAAAATAGTAGCGGCTCAAAAACCGTTTGATTTTTCTCAATCAAACTAGAACTTAACGTCTGGATTTCCTTATGTTTCTCATTGCTCATTCCGTCCCTCCAAAGAGCAATAGCTCTGTAAAAACAATTTCCATCTCCTCTGACAATTTCTGTCCTTTCAGGAGGTAAATTTCCAGAAGCCATAATTCTTTTATGCAAGACGTAACTAATAAGAAAACAGCCTATGTACACATAAATACAACTGAAAAGGGTTTATTGTGTTATTTCCTCCAGATTTGTATCTAATTTTGCAATATTGTGTGGTTCCAGAAAATATCCATACCCCCACCACGGAAGGTCATTGGAAATTCCGAGGGAGAGGGGGGGTTAAAGGGCAGTATTTTCTGAGAGGTAGGGGGGTTTTGTGGGAAGCTACTTTTCCAAAGGGTCACGAACCATGTACAAAACATTGAAAGCAACATACGATCGATCTGAAGCACAAAAACATACTTACGTACGTTGTTTTGAAAACAAAAGTCAGTTTTGAGATAAAGTTAACATTATTAGCTTCAATGTTTCTTTTTTTCTTTGAGTTAGCTAGCGCTACAATCTCCCGAAGCTACTTAAGAACAATGTATTTTTCATTTGGAACGAATTCAAAACATTTAAAATGGCGGTCTCAACTGGAGTCTCTCGTCCCCAGACTTCCAGCTTTGTTTCTTTTTCGTCCAACCAACACTTCCGTTCACTTGAGTATCGCTTTTTGCTACCTTCACATGCTGTAAATACATTTTTGATAGGATTCATGTTTTACTGGGGGTAGTGTCTCATTGAAAATGCGATAAGATGCAAGTTCCCACCATCTCAACGCTTGCGTGCAACCTTTTTTTTTGTGGGTGGCATTTAGACCATGGACAGGAACCGGGAGTCAAGTTTTCTCTTCTTTGAGTAAACGCAATTGCGGCCTCGGGAAACGATTGTTGAGGTTTAGTTCGTTATGTCAAACTGGAGTTTCACTACTCATTGGAGGAAGTAAATCGTGCCAAAAACAATAACAGATGCCCTCTGGATTCCATCCGTGGCTCAAAGGCAAGTAACAGTGAGACTGGGTGTCATTTACCGGCAAGAATGACTGCTGGAGAGTCAGTAAATTGTAAGACTGCACTTAAATCGCCATATCTAAGTTTACAAATATGATGGATTATTTTGGCGTTAATAATATTCTTCGTAAAACAATCGCCTTTGTGACGACGTTCACGAAACCTACCGCGTCAGCATGTGTGGTCCCTAAATAAGAAACAACCTGAATTCGAAGAAACTGACAAAATGTGTAGACAAAGGAACCTTGTAAGTTTCTGTTTTATTTACTATCGTTTGCGAAGTTATTTAAGCAAAGTTGTTTAAAGTGGTACTATGATCAAAAAATCATTTCCTTTTTTTCTTCTGATTTTGAAAGCGTGTTCGCTTAACACCTAACTGGCAAAATTTTGAGCTTTGAGTTTTATCCAAAGGCTGTTTATTTTGAGTGTAAGTTTTGGATTTCATGGTCCGCCATTACTCACATTCAAAACTGGCCGATTGGACCTCAGAGGGTTGGATCTAGAGAAAATGACGTCATTTACTCACTAGCTTAAAATTTCAGCGTGTAAACGCAATTTATTACATATGCAAAACACGGGTTGAAAAGTCTGAAAGCCCGAAACTCCCGTGCTGCATATTATTTAGGCCACGTACACACGCATTGCATTCTTAAACTAGTGAGTGTTTGACGTCATTTTCTCCTCGACCCAGCTCTCTCAAGATTTTGAAGTTAGTAATGGCGGACCAATAAATAAGAAAATTCCAGCTAAAATAAACAGGTGTCTTTTTAAAATCAGAACTTAAAACTTGGGTGAGTTAGTGTTTAGTTAACATAGTTTTGAAATGCAAAGGAAAAACAAAATTTTTTTAAGGTCGTAGTACCACTTTAAACAACTTCGACCTGTAACCCAAATGTTTAAGCTTGGCAAAGTTGCATGATGGCGAAGAAGCTAAAAGTTTAGCCGGATAATGATCTTAACAAAGCGTTATATCTTTATAAAAGTTAACCTTAATGTTTACACTGTTGTAATAAAATGCTACCGTATTTGTGTAACTAATTCGCTTTCTTTTTTATAAGTACAAAAATTCTGGAAATTCCTGAGGGGAGGGGGGTCAGGGGGGTCATCAAAGACCCCCCTGGAACGGAAAATCCTGGAGGGAGGGGGGGGGGTGCAAATGAAAAAGTCTTCTGTGGTGGGGGTATGGATATTTTCTGGAACCACACATTACGAGGCCATGACAAGATATCAATTTCACAATAAACCTTATGCGAGCGAGGTTAATCTGAGTAACATATTTCATGGTTATTCAAACAAAAACTTACATTTGCTGCATATCGGCATTGCCCAAATCAATTTCGGAGAAAACTGTGTAGAAAAAAGCATTGATCTCTCTCCAAAATCGTCTTTTGGACGTCGAAAAAAGTTTCTGCTTCTTACAGAGACTTGCAATGTTTGCCCCCTGGCGATCCCAGAACCCTTTCTGAACAAGACGCTCTATAAAAGCGTACACTGGGTTGCCTGTGGTACGTGTTACATGAAAACAGAAGGCACTGAATTGAGTGGTATTGAACTGCAGGGTTCCAGTTAATTTTTTCAAGTGGGGGGTCATTATAAGACCATTTTAGGGTCATCCACATGTCGCGCCAGCAGAGGCCCTTTGGCCAACACATTCACACCTTTAATCATTTTGTAATATCCTGTCCCATTTTGAGGTCTTTTAGTTTTTTAAGCTTTGGTAATAAATTCAGATTAAAGATAACAAGCACGCTCTTGAGTAAAGGTGCATGTGATCACCTTAAAGATTTTGCGGAAATTCTTGGCCATATTATGCGTAAGCATGCGTTGATTATGCGGAAATTTAAACAAGTTATAGAAGTAATAATTAGGCCCGTCCAATGTATTTACATGCTTATGGTGAATCAGGACGCGAAATTGCGACCAATACAGTCGCGTTTATGACAGAATTTTATGGACGAGTTGCCAATTTGCGAGTAGCTTTCACTGTTAAAATAAAAGGGTTAGCAATCAGCATTTTGCCGGACCTTTTGCTAAAATAAATAAAGCGATTAAAAAAAAAAAAAAATTGTTTCTCGTCATGAATTTTGTTTCAATTTGGAGATATGGAGCAAAATTGTGATGTGGTTGAACCACGATCCATTCCCCCGATCATTCACCATTTTCAGCGGTTTTTTACACATACGTATTGCGGGATCCTATTTTGTTTTGTACAACTTCATCACAATGAGTCTCCCTACTTTTACAAATGATCAATTTAATTTTGCTATTATAACTTGGCGGGTTAAATTTTCATACCTTGTTGCATCTTTTTTAAAAATTTTGAGCCTAGGGTATGTTATGAAAACGTTTTAACTAGAGTCCAGGCTCACTCCGAAAAATGCGTAGAAACTGCTTACGAACTTTCATCTTGCGAACGAAATGGCGTGTTTTCTTCAATGTTCAGGAAAATAAGCATTTCAAATTAGTCAATCTCTTTGTCTTTTGTGTTTGTGAGGATAATAAGAAGCTGCTTCATCACTAATACCAGGCATTTCTTCAGTTTTATGCAGAAAATATCGTAATTATGTGGAAAGTGCGGATTTTAGGGAATTATGTGGATCCGCATCGCCGCATCCTGTCAGATGCCATGTTTTTGACACGAAAATGCTTTACTATTGCCATAAAAACTATCCAGTTAAGCTCGCATATTACAAAACATGATGAATTCATAAAGGCCATCTTTTCCAGCGAAATATTTTTTGAAACAAACAACATACTTGCTATTAGAGGCAATCTTTCTTTTAAAAAATTATTGGCTATCACATTTTTGTTGAACCCATAAGTTACCAGAAAATTTT
>OX421445.1:17886330-17916330 GCA_949126865.1 Montipora capitata
ATACATTCACGAAGGTGTATCAATTTTTTAGATAAAACTATCCTGTCGTGAACGGGTCTCGCGACAAATAATCACACGCTTGATGTAATTTTAAAAATATTTATTTTCCTATGATTCTAGCTTGACACGTTGTCTCTGAAAAACTCTCCTCTCATACAGCACAAAAAAAGGTCTAAAGTTCACCGAGATTATATTTCCAATAGCTTACATTTCAAGTCTTAGGGTTCGGCAGTTCGGGTTTCAAAATCACGCAATGTAACGCTAACGTCCGCGACACTCTCCCCCTATTTGACTCTTATGATGTCAAATATAAATTGAACAAGGTAAACGATAACATTAACAACTCTAAATCACATTGAAAAGTTCAGTTCTCATTTAGTTCATCTTTTGCTATCGCAGCTATGCGCTGACAGGCACTGACTGCAGCTCGTCTAGGTTGGAACTCTGAAGCTCGAGCATTCAATCTAGCAGTCCCCTCTTGGGTGTTTCTGTCACAGGACAGCTCAAGTGGATAGAGATGTTGAACTGGTCGTTCCAGGAAAGATTTTCCAGCCCTCAGTCGCACTGCTCTCACTATCCCGTCTCTACCAGGGATTAACTTGTCCACTACACTGATCCTCCACGATCCTCGATTTCTTTCTTCACCCTTGATAAGTACAACGTCTCCCGGAGTCAAGGCTGTTTCTTTGGTTTTCTGGTTAAGGTTGTGGCGCTCTCTGAGGGACTTGAGGTACTCGTTTTTCCATCTCAACCACAGGACCTCCTTGCACCTTCGCAGGTACTTGGCTCGTTTTCTGAGGCTGTCATCCTCTATGTTACTCGGGTCTTCCTCTGGGAGTTGATTTGGTTGGCCGAAGAGCATAACGCTGGGGGTCAGTATCGGCATTTGGACGTCGTCCTCCACATAATCGAGGGGTCTGTCGTTAATAATTCTCTCCACATCTAAGATGACCTCTTCAAGTTCTTGCCATCTGAGGTTCCCATTACCAATGGACTTGTACAGACTCTGCTTCACTACGCCGATCAATCTCTCAAATTGTCCCCCCCACCATGGGGCTCGGCTGAGGTTGAATTGCCAAGTTATTTCTTGTCTGGCGAGAAAGTCGTTCAACCTTTCATCCTTCATAACGTTCCTCAGCCACTTCGCTGCTGCCACAAAGGTTTTCCCATTGTCTGAAAAGATCTTTTCGGGGCGCCCTCTTCTTGATATAAATCGTTTTAAGCTGCTTAGGAACTCGTCAGTGCTCTGGCTCGGTAACAGGTCCAGGTAGACCGCTCGGGTGAGCCTACAGGTGTAAAGAACAATGTAAGCCTTCATTTCCTTTTTGGACTTGCTGAGGTACTTAATTGGTCCAGCAAAATCCACTCCAATGAACTTGAATGGTACTGATCCAGCTGTTCTTTCCTTCGGCAAGTTGCCTGTTGGTGGATTTGGGAGTGCCGCCACTTGAAATCTTTTGCAGCCATGACAGCCTCTAATCATTTTCTTTGTCAAACGTCGTAACCGTGGCACCCAGTACTTCTCTCGAACCTTCGCCATCGTCATGCCGACTCCCCCGTGCAAGGTTTGGGTGTGCACGTGCATGACCAGCTTCTTGGTGAACAGTGCACTTTCGGGTAAGTAGATTGGATAATCTCCTTGAATGCAGCCCCTGCATTCATATAAACCGTCTTCATTCTTCTGAAGGTTTAATCGTAGCTGATCTTCTTTGAAACTGGCTGTATTCAGGCATCTGACTTGACTATCTCGCACCCAGAACTCTATCCGACGGTTTATCTCCGCAGTGTTGAGAGGACCGCTGATCTTCTGTTGATGTTTCAACTTGCAGTTTTGGATAAACCGTGTTATCCATGAACAAATTCGCACCGCCCTCCAAAGATCCCACTTCTGTAATAACTGGTCAAGTTCTTTGTCGTCTGCTATTGCCACGGCGAGAACTTCCTTGATCACTTTTGCCTCAGCTTGAGTTTCTTTGCTTGGGCTAGTAACGATGTCTGATGGCCAATTCTCTGGGTATGGTAACCAGGACGGTCCTTGAAACCACAGATCCGCACATTCTCCTGCTTTTCCTCCTCGACTGCCCAGATCGGCAGGGTTTTCCTTTGAACCCACGTGGCGCCAATGAATGTACTCCTTGTCTTGGATTTTTCGGACGCGATTACTCACGAATTGCTTGTACTCCCCACCACCCTTGATCCAGTGGAGAGCAACACTGCTATCTAGCCAGCAATGGACACTTGTTACGGGAAATCCTTGTAGGGCTTGTTTCACGTGCACCAGATTAGTAGCCATATGGCCGGCTACCAGTTCAAGCCTCGGTATGGTTAATCCCTTCTTTGCAAGCCTGGACTTGGCGGCTACGAGTCCCTGTGGTATACCTGAGGGTTGATGAGACACAGCGTATACTGCTGCTGATAAGCCTTGGCTGCTTGCGTCGCCGAAAGCGTGGAGGTTAATGCTGGTTATTTCTTCTGGTACTGAACGATGCTTCTTGGTGCTTCAATTATTTCGGGAAGATTTCCCTCCCACGTCTTCCAGCTGGCCGTTTGTTTCCTTGGTAGTTCTTGGTCCCATGGAATTCGCAGCTCACACGCTTGTCGGTAGAGCATCTTTCCCTCCAGAGTGATGGGCGATGCTAACCCTAAGGGATCATATATCTTTGCTAACTTCCCCAGGACTTCTCTCTTGGTGACATTCTCGATCGCTTCCGGAAAGCTGATTTGGATTTTGTCCGTGGCCTTGTTCCAGCGCACACCGAGCAATTTCGTTTCTCCTCCTTTTACACCCAACTGGTCTTTGGCGTAGGTTTGGGCTTCGCATCCTTGAGAACTCTGCTGTTGTTCTGGTCCTTCCTCTCGATATTCTGGCCGCTCCAGGATAGGGACATTAGAGTGCCATTTATGTAGCTCGAATTTTGCCTTTCTGAAGATGGTCTGGGACATTTCCTTTAAATGCTGTGCACGTGCGATTGTTTTATCGCCACTGATTAATTAGGTCATCGACGTAAAGGCTTCCTCTTATTTCCTCTACTGTGTCTGGATACTTGTGTTGGAGGTTGTTAAGATGCTGTTCGATTACTCCGCCCAACAGAAATGGCGACGTTGACATCCCGAACAGCGCCCGTGTGAAACGCAGGGTTTCGACTTCCTTGCTCTCCAAATCTCTCAACCAATGAAATCGCATTGTGTCTCGGTCTTCCTCTCTTATTCGCACTTGCAAGAAGGCTTGCCTTAGGTCTCCAGCTAATGCCACTGGGTGGAAGCGGTTCCTTGTCAGCACACTCCAAAGCTTGTTCTGCAATGGTGGCCCAGTCTCAAGGCAATCGTTGAGGGATGGGGCCTGGTGGTAGGCTCGCGCAGAAGCATCATAAACAATGCGGATTTTTGTGCTCTCCGCCGTCTCTCGCACCACTGGTTTGTGTGGGATATAGAATTCTTTGCCTTCTGGTTCGCTTTCGGCACGCTCGACTATTCCTTGGGCTAGTTGATCTCGGATGATTTCATCGTACTTTTCCAACATCCCTGGTTGCTTCTCCAGCTTCTTTACGAGGTTCTCCAGGCGTTTCAGACTTCCTGGCTTATTGTTGGGAAGAGGTGGATGGTTGCCCTTCCAGAGTAAGCCAGTCTCGTACCATCCTTCTGGGTCCCTTAGGAGTTGCTCCTTGAACTCTTCGTAAACAAGGTTTTGATCGCCAACCGAATGGTCTTGTAATCCGAGCACGTCAAGTCTGCAGAGGTTCTCGTAGTCAACAGCGGAAGTTTGTGTTAGGAACATGCTGGTGAGATTTGGTTCACTTCCGGGTGACAAGATAGTCCACCCCAGGCGCGTCCATTCTGCGATGGGTTCTCCGGGTTTGCCGATTCTGGGTGTGGTCTCTGTTTTGACTTGAGCGTACTCGCTGGCACCAAGGATAAGGTGAACTGGTAAAACCCTTTTCGTATCGATGTCGTCCATTTCTACCCCTTTCAGATGATGGTATCGTCCAATCATGTCCTTGTATCCCGGGTTGCCTAAGCTGAGCAGGACACCACGATTTACTTTGGTTACCTCGGTCCGAAGCTGAAATGCACCTGATAAGCTCTTAACGACTACTTCATGGATCTCAATCTCTCTTGTTGTTGCCTGCATCATCATTTCAATTAGTTTCAGCTCTTTTCGCACTGGTTGTTTCCTTAGTCGGTCGAGTAATGCGGCAGAAGCATATGAGCTCCCAGCACTGGTATCAAGTAGGGCACGACAATGTATCCCTCCCACGTTAACTACAACGACTGGATAGGTAACCACGCCTCTTCCGGTTGCCACTAACATATGTTCTTGATGTTGAGATGTTTTCTCACAGATAGATGAATGATGATGCCGTTTGCAAATTCTGCAGGTGGAAGTGCTGCTACATTCTGAGGCCTTATGATTTGCACCAGTACAATTGAAACAAAGTTGTTTTACGTTCAACAGTCTCCTTCGTTCTTGTATCGTGGTGACTTTATCGCAGTTGATGGACTGGTGAGATGAATTATTGCAGTAAACGCATGGCTTTCTTCTGGGGTCTTGTTGGTTGGCCTGGTACGTCCTTGATCGAGGTGGCTTAGGCAGCGTTGGTTTTTCTTGCTGATATTTATCTTCCAATTTCGGAGGGTTTCTTTCTGTCCACTTGCGCAAGGCTTCAAGTAGATTTGGAAAATCCCATTCCTGCCAGTTGTCATCAGTGCGCACCAGGTCACCTTTTATACCCTCCAACTTGTCGAGCGTCATTCGAACGTAACCATTGATTTCCTTTAATTTACCCATAGTCTCCAATGCTTGAAGATTTGGGGACAACTTCTGGTAAAATTCCATGATTTTGTTGGGGTTCGCTCCATGGATAGCGGGCAAAGACATTACGTTGTTTACATACGCGTTAACTATTTCGCTAACCTTTCCATAATTAGTTTTCAATATGCTTTTCGCCCTCTGGTAGCCTTCTATAGTAAAGGGTAGGCCGTCAACTGTTGTTCTAACCCGTGGCTCCAGCAGCTCCTTCAGATAAGAAAATTTGGTGATTTGGGGCACATCGGCCGAGTCAATTTCTGCTTTGAACTGGTTCCAAAACCTCAGCCAATCTGTATGCGTGCCATTGAACCTTGTAATTTGTAACTTGGGCAGCTTCGCGTTGATTGATTGTTCTTTAATCTGGCATTTTCGGTTTTCTTCGATTTTCGCCTCGTATTTAAGTTTCTGGTCTAATTTTTCCTTTTCAAAACGCATCTCTTCTTGAAATTTCTTTTCTCTAATTACAGCTGCTTCATCTTCCTCCCTTTTCTTTTCGTTTTCGAGCGCCGCGCTCCTGAACGTCTTAATTTTTGACCCGAGGTTGTCAATGGCCTTTTCAAACACGCTTAATTTTTCTTCAAGGTCTGTGCTCCATTTTAAGATTTCTTCTCCGTCATCCCCCTCTTCGAACCTCAATTCTTGTACTCTTACCTTGAGGTCATGAACTTCGTCCACTTTCTTGGCTAGAGTTGTTTTCAATCTCTCTACTGATGCGAAGTTTTCCTTTTTCACCGCGTCGCTTGTCTGTCCATTCGTAAAGGTGAGAAGTTGTAGTTTCGCCTCTATTGATTTGTAAAGGTCTTCCATGCTTTCCAGTATCCTGGCGGGGTCGCCACTTTTGTCGTGAACGGGTCTCGCGACAAATAATCACGCGCTTGATGTAATTTTAAAAATATTTATTTTCCTACGATTCTAGCTTGACACGTTGTCTCTGAAAAACTCTCCTCTCATACAGCACAAAAAAAGGTCTAAAGTTCACCGAGATTATATTTCCAATAGCTTACATTTCAAGTCTTAGGGTTCGGCAGTTCGGGTTTCAAAATCACACAATGTAACGCTAACGTCCGCGACAATCCATCTAAAATTTAACTTCTTTCATCATGGCCATAAACACTTGTGGTGTGATAGACCCGGGAACAATTTTTACTGTTGTGACGCTACAAGATAACACTCGCTGGTTCGTTAGTTACAGGCGTTGTTGACAACAGATTGTTCTCATGACCAAAGGAATGAAATTGTATGTGTTTTGTCTAGTCTTCTCTGCCGAGAAAGATGGATAAAAACACTTTACAAAGGGCGAATATTGTAGAGAAGTGAAACTGACACACTTCTTAACTATCTCCAAAATATTAATCGCTGAAGTGACCGCAGTTGTTTACAAACCTAAATGGCCAATCTATGTGCTCGATCTTTGCAAACCACACTACGAAATTTCGTGTACAACAAGTGAAATTACACTTTTGGTTGAGAATTTTCGCACTGGACTCGAAAATGCGGCAAATTTTCTCTCTTTGTTTTAGTGGAATGACGCAGGAAACATCGCGAAATGGTGCTCAAATTTTCGAGCGAAATTTCGTCGAAAGATCGCAGGGACAAAGAACGAAATTCGCGCATTTCGCTCTCATTACTTTTGCACAATACTGTAATAATAATAATAATTTAATAATAATAATAATAATAACAATAATAATTATAATAATAATAACAGGATGCAGAAATCAATTATCTCAAGAACTGGTACTCTAAACATTGCAGGAACATTTTAAGTAGTATCACAATAACATTTACATGTAGAGTAATTAGATTTAATGATTCAAATTAATATGAGAATACTGGATAATTGTATCAATTTATGTTTTTATTGAATTCATTTTATTATTGTAAATAGTATATATTGTATATTTTTAGGGACTTCGTTCAGATCTTATTTTCAGTTTAATTCATATAATTATTTCAATTTAGTGCATTTTCTGTATATAGCACATACAGTAGGTTACGTGTTTGTGTCCTATGTACATTGTACATGTAGCTACGTGGTAGCTGTGCATACAGAAGTTTCTACTGCATTTATAATAATTTAAGCTTATATAGCGCAAATTTCAAATGTGCTTTACAACACTACTGGCTATAAAATACAATAATGGGTAAGAACACATTAAAATTAACAGTGAAAATGCTTGCCTTAAAATAAATTTCTTTAAGTTTAGATTTAAAAGTGGATAGATTTGTGGCACATCTGATGTCACGTGGTAGACAAGTTCGACTTCAAACTGAGTTGTTCTTCAGTGTATCATGCAATAACAGTTCCTGAAATTAGCAGTTGTCCGGTCATCCCAGACGACCAAAACAATAATTACCATGCGACCAGTTTTTGGTAGAATTTAAGGCCTGGTTGGCAGAGGAAAAAAAAAATTAACAACCCAACAAAGAATAGAAAACGAATTAATCATCAGCAGTCCGATAGTATTGTGAAGTTAATTTATGATAATAAATTTGCAGCAGATGAGTATTTTCCCATATTTTGAATATCTGTGGCTTTTACAAAAGTACAAAGTCTAAACCCTCTTTGGAGCATTACAGGTGATTTCCACAATTGTGTGATTTCCTTTCCTCTGGAAAATCATTTTGTTTCCCTGTCAAAAGAAGCCTTTGATCGAAATATTCCATTTTTCAACTAAGCATTAAGAGTTTCCTTAGGGCCAATTTACACGGTACGATTTTTGTCACATGCGACAAGCTTGCGACAGGCCTACATTGTGCGACATGACTTGCGAGTGGTGTGTATATCAGAAAAATGTCTTAGCATTTTAATACCGTGCACTGGTGGCTCAGTTGCATTGGTTGAGCATCTGGCTGTCATGCGGGAGGTAGTGAGTTCGACTCCGGCCGGACCAACACTCAGGGTCTTAAAATAACTGAGGAGAATGTGCTACCTTTGTAATTACCGTACATCTGCAAATGGTTAGACTTCAAGTCTTCTGGTATAAAGACTGTAAACCAGAGGTCCCGTCTCATAACCCTTGTTGGAAATTAAATAGTATGGGACGTTAAAGAACCCTCTCACTATTTTTGATAAGAGTAGGGGACGTAGTCCTTGGTGTTGTGGTTTGACCTTATCTGGACGGGGGCATCTTTCACTTCCTAAAATAAATTGTAAACTGTGTAATAAGCAGTCTGGCTAAAGTCCCCCATAAAACATTGTAAATTAATCCTGAAAAGCCCCGAGGGGAGAGACTAATAGCTTCACTTCACTTCACTTGAAAACATGTTTTAAAATGTTGCGACAATCTGAAGTTATGTCGTAGGCCTGTTGTAAGCTTGTTGCATGCAACAAAAATCGTACCGTGTAAATCGGCCCTTACAGATCTCCGCTATGATTATGGATAGTATGCATAATCCCTGTATCATTCAGTGGCAATGGTCCTGATGATGATCTCATTATTTTATTGCAGGTCGCCTTCCATTCTCAATCAGGGTCTTGTTGGAGTCAGCTGTTCGTAATTGTGATGGTTTTCAAGTGAAGTCCAAGGATGTAGAGAACATATTAGACTGGGAAAACAATCAGAAAGAAAATGTTGAAATCCCATTCATGCCAGCCAGAGTTATCCTCCAAGATTTTACGTGAGTGTTCTGTAGTGACTGCTTTTCCACTATGCGATCAGGGGACAAAGACCAAAGCAACAATTGAAGGGGCAATTGGTTAATAGTTAATGTATAATAATGATGGTGATTATGATTTCGATAATAAGTAAGTTTGTGATAATAATATTAAAGCTATCTGAGTTTTGAACATGCAGATCCAATGGTGTTGTTGATACATGTAGTTATAGGGTTGTTTAAATTAATGTGACTTGGAAATGCACTCAATCTTTATGTCCCTTGAGCCTAAAACCTTCTATTACTGGAAATGCTGCTCAAGTTCATGTACATGTAGCCTCTTGTAGCAGTCATGTTTTAGTCAGTTGATGCCAGAAAAAGCTTGGTGTTAAGAAATCTTAAACAAAAATAATATTTTTGTTTAAGATTTGTACTTATTATTTATCTTCCCATTTAGTTTGTTACAATCAAAGGGAAACCACATTGCCAGAGTTGCAATCAGAGGAAGAAGAATAAACAGTTAATTCGAACAAAACTTAATACCGTAGCGTTAGGATTGGTTTATGGCTCCACTGATAACTTGATTTGCCATTAAGACAAAGCAAACAATGAAGAATTAAAAAAAATGTTTTTGATGATAATGATATGTGCCACCATAATTAATTTTTATAAAATAATAATTTGTTTCTCCTTCAGTGGGGTTCCTGCTGTTGTTGATTTTGCTGCCATGAGAGATGCAGTCAAAAGGCTTGGAGGGGATCCAGGCAAAATCAACCCACTCTGTCCAGTGGACCTGGTAATTGACCATTCCGTACAAGTTGATGTATCAAGAAGGTATTCAGTAGCATTAACATGTGTTATACACATCCTGGAATATTGGAAAAACAAATTGTGACAATGCTCTTGTACAGCTACTGTACATGTACGTGAAAACATTTTCTGAAGAAGCATGACAATAATAATAACACATATATAATATATATATATATATATTTATTCTCATGAATGATGTGTAATATGATGAATGATTTTATGTTGTACTGGTTAAAATGTCCTGTAAAGCACCAGTAGCTACCAAAAAAGCACATTCAAGTTGTATTTTACATAATTATACTGTACAGTACCGTGGAAAAGTAAGTTGAAAAGTAAGCTGAAGGAAAGTTATAATATTGATGGTGGAATCTCGGTGCTAGACTTCTTCACCGGTATCAGGTTTCATTCTTTGACAACAACAAGCATTGCGAGCGAACCAAGAATGGCATCATTGCAGGATGAAATACATGTGGCAAAAGCTGTTCCATCCAACTTTTGATACCTCGAGTTGGGAGTCCGTATGAGGGAAACTTTTGTAAATAATATTTCCCCAATTGACCTGATCCCAGTGACTGAACATTTGTCTTGTAAGGGAATAAACAAACAAGGCTGGGCAATGAAACTCGGGGTCTTGAGCGAGTCATCACGGAATAGTTTTACATTCACTGAAACAGTTTTTGTAAATCTGAAATTAACACATACGTATACAGAGGACATTTGTTTCCAGAAACGTCTGCTACTGCAGTGTTACTGATTACATGTATCCAGTAAGGTCTACTGAGTAAACTTGAAATGCCACATCAGTCGCGGTTTATAGTGTCGTTGACTGTTTACAGTCCGTGTGATTTCAAAGTATGCTTCGATCATACGGACAAAGAATAATTATCTCCTCCGCAATCGCACAGAATACATTTATTTATTACAGATTAATAACTCAGAATACAAGCAAATAATAAATTACATTAAAATTAATAGAGACTGTAAAAGAAAAATTGTGGAGAAGGAGACAACCAAAAGCGCTGATGCACCATACAAAGGATTCCCCCTACATGATTGTAGTTTCAAAGACTTTCCTCTCTCGAAATACTACGGAAGTAATTTTCACTAACAAGCTACATCGTACATGTAGGTTACAGCTAAATTGTCAGGCAGATCGCGCTCTTGATAAGAAGCCTACTTTGTAAACTTAAAATACCACACCGGTGCGATAGTGTCGAAGACTGTTTACAGAGGGTGCCCTATGCTTTTTACGTGAAGTGTGATGGGGCGATTTATTTTCTCATGAATCGTGATTTAAATTTTTTTATTCGTGATTTGTGATTAAAGATTTTAAGATCTTTTCATGTCCACAGACCTGCGATTTAGATGACCACTTGATCGAAGAGCCAAACTCGGAGGATAAACACCTTTATAGAAAGATTGCAAGATGTGAAAATATGAATTTTTCATTTGTATTTTTACATGAAACGTGATCGTCTCGAATTTCTCGTGAACGTGAAAGAATTTTAAATATGATTCATGACGCCGTGAAAAGGCGAAATATTTTTGCCTGGCTTAGTTTTACAAAGGGGTATAGGGGACCCTCTTTACAATCCGTGTGATTGTTGAATATGCTTCCATCAAACGGCTGAAGAATAAGCATCTCCTCTGCAATCGCACAGAGTACATTGCAGTTTCATAGAATTCCCCCTAACGAAATACTACGGAAGTAATTTTCACTAACAAGCTACATTGTAGGTTACAGCTAAATTGTCGGGTGGATCGCGCTCTTGATTAGAAGCCTATGGAGTAAACTTGAAATACCACTCCGGTGCGATAGTGTTAAAGACTGTTTACAGTCCATGTGATTGTTGAGTATGCTTTGATCATACAGCCGAAGAATGATTATCTCCTCCGCAATCGCACCGAGAATAGTGTCGTTCATTGTGATTTTTTCCCAATTTCAGCAACCGGAATCGAAAGAGGGCTAAACTCGCTCGGTTTTCTGTGTTACTCCCAAACAACATTCTCCAAGAAACTTTGGCAGGCTTTTCTGTTATTCGTATTCCCAGTTGCATTTGCGCTATTAGTCTATCGAGGAATCAGTCAAGCAACGAACTCAATAAATTCTTGATTCCTTCAACTCGATTCTCGATTGTCTTTCCTTGATCTTCGATCCTTAGTCCTCGCGAGGATCGAGGATCGAGTCGAGAATCGAGACTCGAAAGAGACTTACTTTTGCACGGTACTGTAGAAAACTGACCTTTAGTGGTGGCATCTTAGTGTCAAAAATAGAACCTACATTGTACAGGTGTAAGTTGTATTGTGATAATACCAATCCCAGATCCCATGTCTACGAAAAAGATTAGATATACTTACTACATACATACTTAATTGACCACTCCCATAGAGGCTTTTCAGGGCCAATGAAACACAGTCAACGAAACAACAGAACACAACAACAACAACAACTGTTAAGAACTCAAACTGGCCGGAGGCAAACCAGTTGGGTATTTACAAGTACAGCTGAGAAGCTGAACCAGGGACTACCAGGAACAAATTAAATGAGTGGTCAGAACGAGTCTCCAGATCTATAGGCAAGAGTCCTAACCACTGGGCTGCACTGCCTCCTACAGCGTATATAGATTGTTACTGATTGTGGACAGAAAGTCAGTTATGGAAAAAGTGCAGAATTCTAGTATCTTTCTCTGATCTGTTCTTGCAGTCACACTAGATTGTTTGACCCAGGTGGCAACTGGCCTAGGAAGGACGATTCATGTCCCTTTCACTCACTGCCTTGTGACTGGTGCGATTCAACTCTTTTCTGTCAGATAGCATTTGATTGATCCTATTGCGGAATAAGAATAAAATTGATGGAATAGGTTCTATATTTCTTTTGTGGGTAAATGGGACTATTCTCTAGTTACTTGTTTTTAAATGACCCTAAAGTTCAGGAACAGTTATTAGCCCACTGTATTCAAAGAAATTGATCCATAATAATAATGTTATTCTTATTCCGGAATATAGTGTACATATACTTCCAATCAGTTGCATCTAATCATAGAGTTTATAATAATTATTGTAACTGCCAGGGGTTTTTAAATGCTAGCTAACGTGACTCTAAGTACATTGTTCTTAAAACAGGCTTCCCTGCTAGCAGAGTCCTTATTTATTGTATCATCTCTTTGTGGTATGGTTGTTGTGTGTGTATGTTGTGTGCGCAAAACAGGTTTCTCTCTCCACTATAGAAAAAAAACACATAAACATGAAACAACTTTGTTTTCACTTTTATAGCAAACCAAACTGTCCAGCCATCTGGAAAGTAAGATTTCTTGTTCAACAGTGTGCTACTTAACAAATTAAAAGTGGTTCACATAGACCGAATGCATAAATGGCGGCCAAAAAAATATTCTTTTGCTTATGTGCTAATTAGACTCACTAGCCTCGCTTTCAAGCAACATTTCTTTTGTATTTTGTCGATGCAAACGAGGCTAGTGAGGCTAATTAGCACATAAACAAAAGAATATTTTTTTGGCCGCCATTTATGCATTCGGTCTATTGTCTGTACTTTTATCGACAACGATATTCGTCATCACAGTGGTCAAAATGTTATGGGCGTAGCCGAGTGAGTCTACAACAAATCTTGACCACTGTGATGACAAATATCGTTGTCGATAAGAGTACAAGCAACAATGAACCACTTTCGATTTGTTTTTCACCACAATATTCAACGCCAAAGAAAGTTTTTCAGAGCGTGACCAAAATCATAACTCAAAGAAAGAGCAAGCGTTGTCTATAACTTTCTCGCAATATGATTGGTTTATTTCCCAAAATGAGCGTTCCTGATTGGCTATTACATTGCGTGACAAATTGATGCAGGCATGATGCGTGCAGCGTTGTCTAGACTCTTATCGACAATGGCAAATTAGCCAATCAGATTGCGAGATTACAAGCAATTGTGGTAAAAATGTATGTACACTGCATGCATTGACAGTTTCTCTTAGCAACTTACGGGGAATGGCAGTGATTTTGCAGATATAAGCTGTCCAAAGTCTACACTTCACTTAATCTTTCCCTGGGCGTTGTCTGGAACTGCAGGTACATGTAATAATGTTCTTTATGGACAATGGCTACTTTTTGGGTGAATTCATTTGGGCTACTGGTGTATAGGACAACTCTCGTTCAGCCTTTGAAACAATAGTTATGTTTATTTGTGTACATACCGTTATTCATTAATTAAATATGCAATTTTGTTTGACTTGTTAGCTCCACAGCACTTCAGAAGAATCAGGAAATGGAATTCATGAGGAACAAAGAAAGATTTCTTTTTTTGAAGGCATGTTCACAGTACATGTAACTGCACAGTACATCTGTATTAATTATTATTTAATCTATGCATCTAGTACTGGCAAAAAAAGAAAGAATTACTTATTAATTCCTAGTAATGTATGTATGTACAGCTGACTACGCTGTCATTTCACTAAAGAAACCCAGCCTGTCATTTTGGATAGTGAGGCTTGAAAGCTCCTTTCAACATTAGCTACATGTACATGCATTTGGTTGGATTTCGAAATAGATTCATGAATAATTAGAGCAGATTATAACACCACCCCACCCCTTCCCTCCAAGTGTTTTTATCATTAATTATTGTTATTTTCCTCTTACCACTTAGGATTAGTCATCCCAACATCCGTTGGCCATTAATTGCACAAATATGGAAAATTAGGAATAAACAGGGTATCGGTGCTTCCTTTTTCTTCAGCCTACGTGTACATGTACTTTTCCTTTGTTTATTGTTGACAGTCCATTTTCTCTTCATTTTAGTGGGGCTCAAAAGCCTTCAAGAATATGACAATTGTTCCACCTGGATCAGGCATTGTACATCAGGTTAACTTGGAATATCTTGGCCGTGTTGTTTTCAACATGGACAATTTTGTGTATCCTGACAGTATTGTGGGTACAGACTCCCATACAACTATGATCAATGGACTGGGAATAGTTGGTTGGGGTGAGTATTCTTTTGTTGGCTTCCAAGTTATGGATGAAGATGATTACAACAATGAATTATTACGGTTTTGATGATGATGGTCCTTACAATCGATACCAATCAATACAATGTAGAGAATAGCATGTGGGATAATTATAGTTCTATTCTGGAATATATCTTTGAGCGTTAACTCAATCTAATGGATTGGGAATACTAACAACAGGAAGTTGAGTTTATTAAGGATTCAAAGATTAAGAGCTCACAACTCTGCAAATCATGGAAAATAAAATTATTGTCAAGTCACAAATGGTGAAAAATTTCACTCCAAAGACAGTTAGCAAAGTTAGCAGTGGGGCTCAAAATCAATATTACAGCAAAACGTTTCTATTGAAAACTCACTGTGGTAAGAAAACATGGACCTTTCAAAGACTTACTCTCTGTCGACATTTAGTTTACATGTAGCTGTTCATTCATTGCCTCTAACGTGTGGTGCAAAGGAGTGGCATGAAATAAAGCTAATGATGTGTAAGCTTCTGATTGGTCATCACAAACGCGCGTAAAATTGTCATGATTTTTCATGTGTTTAGATATTAGTTTCCTCAGTACCTGAAATTCCCATAAAGAACGACAATGTACTTTGAAATTCCTATAAAGAACTACAGTGTACTTTTACGTTATAATATTAGTAATTGTCAAATACTCTTTCTCATTCCAATATTCCATATCTACAGTCTGTGACAAAATTCGTTGGAACAGTACACGACTATACAGATCTGAAGCTTTCGCAGCTCACTCTCCCCGCACAATGTTGTTTTAACGCGAGTTTCTGAGCCCATTTGCCAAAACAACATTGTGGGAGGGAAAGGTATTGTAAAGTGTTTCAACAATTTTGTCCGGGACTGTAGCTTTTTTGGAAGAAATGTTTCTTCTTATTATCAAAACCAAGGGGAAAAAAGTAGTGCGAGGTGACACAATTTTTCTTCTTTTTGTAGGTGTTGGAGGCATTGAGGCTGAAGCAGTTATGTTAGGTCAAGCTATTAGCATGGTGTTGCCTAAAGTTGTTGGATATAAATTGACAGGACAAGTTAAGCCTTACATCACATCCACAGATGTGGTACTCACCATTACTAAGGTTTGTAATAATTTTATGCATAGTGTACATGAACTTTTTACAGTACATACATGTAATTAATGGAGGGGTTTCAAAAAAACTTAAATAATTATAATTATGCATATAGTGTACATTGAACTTTTTACAGTACTTTGTATGTACAAGTAATTAATGCAGGGAATAAAAAAATAATTATATGCATAGTGTTTATGAACGTTTTGCAGTACATACATGTAATTAATTCAGGGGTTTCAAAAAAACTTATAATAATTATATGCATAGTGTACATGAACTTTTTGCAGTACATAATAAATACAGGGGTTTCAAAAATATTTTAATTAGATAATTATGTGCACAGTGTACATGAACTTTTTGCAGTACATAATGAATGAAGGAGTCTCAAAAAGAAAAAATAATAATATGCATAGTGTATATGTACATGTAATTTTTACAGTACATACACATAATTAATGCAGGGGTAAAAAAAAATTGAAGTTCGTTGCTGGTTTGATTCTTAATCTTTGAAAGAATCAGTCTTTACATGTAGTTACTTCACTTCAGGAAAAAAAATAGCCGATTTTTCAGAGTAAAGTAGGCCAACACTTTGTGTTGGCTCTTTGTACTTATGTAAACCCCTGTGAATGAATCTTTTGTTTTGCATAGGGCAAATAATACAGTAACTGTATAATAGGCCATTTCCGAGTTCATGTCTGCCTCCTCTTCAAAGCAAGGCTAAATGCAAAGTTTTTGTTAATTGAAAATTAGTTTTCATTCTTATGTAAAGTAGAACAAATTACCATCACAAAACCTTCGCACTTAGACTCACTTTGAAGAGGAGGCAGACATGAACTCGGAAATGGCCTATTACTGTAATAGCAATTGAGAGAGTGTGCATTTTAATATGCTCTCTCTCTCTAAAAGAGAAAAAAGAACCATAAAGATTGTTTCTCTTAGTGTCTGGTTTTGTCTCATTCTTAGCATCTTCGCCAAGTTGGTGTTGTTGGCAAGTTTGTGGAATTTTTTGGACCTGGTGTTAGCCACCTCTCAATAGCTGACAGAGCCACAATTGCAAACATGTGCCCAGAGTATGGAGCTACTATTGGCTTCTTTCCAGTTGATGAAAAGAGTTTAGTGTATCTCAGGCAGACAGGTAAGCTGCAAAACAGAAGGTTGTTTTAAGAACAGAGTGGCTTGAAGACATACAGTTCTGCATGTACGAATAGTCTTGGTTTTCCAAAAGTACATCAAGGTGAATTGTCATTCCTTGTTATTTTAGCAACTGTGAAGCTTGTCATAATCGATTTTTAGAGTTGCATGAATCAAGGATTGCTGAGCACTTGCCCAACCAAAGTTACCAGTACAAAGTACAGTGTACATGTACAGTGCTTGTTTTTCAATGCCCTAACCATCAATTAACTGACCTTTCTGATAATTATTAACTGAACAAGATTTCAATTAACTGACCATTTTTAAATGTAGGCTTAAAAAAAAAGAAATTCTAAATGAAAAATAAATGTCAAACGTATTGTGGAAAATCTCCCTTGTTTAGCAAAGAAAAGTAAATGTAATTTTAGTTTTAACTGAATGGTTCATGCTTGACGAAGTCAGGCTTTCAGCAGTTAGGTCTGAAAGGCACCTTAAATGAAAGACCACCACATCTGCCTTGGCGTTAGAGTCTATTGATGTTCTTGTTTTCCAGTCAAGGGCAGCATCTTCTTCTCTGTCAAAAATTACTAATGTTTACACCTTGAGTGTTGATCTTATGAAGATCAGAACCCATGACCCCCTGCTTGCAAGAAGAAGCATTTATTGTTGTGGTTATTAGATTTTTAGTATTGTAACAAGAAGTAATAATTATTTGTAAAATAACTTTGTTATGACACTGACCAAGCTTGCATTGCCTGATTTTCCTTCACTTCTATAAAAGCATCCACAGACTGTCTTTTGCTGAAGAATGTTGAATGGGGGAGGATGGGGCATTTTACGACTAAAGTTGGCATAAATGATGGACATAACGCCAATAGCTTAAAGACTGTTCTTTTCTTTTAGTAATGACCTTTGTGGAGAAATGTGCTGTGAGATACCCCATCAGTTGTTCAGTGTTACTGTTGTGGCAGCCCTTGTTAGCGATAATGCGAGCTCAGACACATCAATAGTGACTACGTACTCACAGAGATTGAGCTTGTCCTTTGTTTATCTGTACTAAATTGCATGTCATAAAATTGTGCTCCTTAGGTCGTAGTGAAGAGACCTTGGAACGTGTTGAAGCTTACCTGAAAGCAACAAAAATGTTCAGGGACTACTCGGACCCAAGCAATGATCCAGTGTTCTCTGAGGTGAGCTTGGAATTAGCAGTTGTGCAACTTCTAGCCGGTCTACCAATACATGCATTGACATGGAAAAAAGAAAATGAAAAGCTCACTTAAATTATTGTAGTGAAATCATTTAAAGTTTTCTACCTTCTTTTAGGTCAGATGGCACTTTTGTCTGGTATGATTCCTTAGGTAGTTCTTATGAATTATGTTTCTTACAAATTGTGGTGATAAATTAGTTGAAAGGCACATAACCACACCAAGAAACATGAGAATCACTTTTCAATTTTATTTAAATTGCCTAAAATTTTGCATGTGGCAACTGCACTTACAAACATTATCATGGACTATTTTCTTCTGATTTGTGCTTCATTTTTGAGAAATAAAAAGTATGCAAAAAATCTGTCAGCTCTGTCAAGAAACAAGAGAGGCCTTTTTCTTAAAACTTTCTTTGAAACAAGTGGGCTGGTGGCTCAGTTGATAATGTGTGTTGCAATGCACAATAACTCCAGTGTTTCCAATAAACAAAGGTAAAATAATTTTTGTTGTAGCTTTGAAACCTGGACATCAATCGAGCCTCCTCCGCCTCCTCCTCCTCCTTTTTCCTCTTCCTCGTCCTCTTCTTCTTCTTCTTCTTCTTCTCCTTCTTCTTCTTCTTCTTCTTCTTCTTCTTCCTCTTCTTCTTCTTCTTCTTCTTCTTCTTCTTCTTCTTCTTCTTCTTCTTCTTCTTCTTCTTCTTCTCCTCCTTCTTCTTTTTCATCTTCTCCTTCTCCTTCTCCTTCTTCTTCTCCTCCTTCTCCATCTTCTTCTCTTTCCTCCTTCTTCTTCTCCTTCCTCTTCTTCTTCCTCTTCTTCTTCCTCTTCCTCTTCTTCTCCTTATTCTTCTCCTTCGCCTTCATCTTCTCCTCCTCCTTCTTCTTTTTCTTCTTCTCCTTCTCCTTCTTCTTCTCCTCCTTCTCCTTCTTCTTCTTCTCCTCCTCCTTCTTCTTCTCCTTCCTCTTCTTCTTCCTGTTCTTCTTCCTCTTCTTCTCCTTATTCTTCTCCTTCGCCTTCTTCTTCTCCTCCTCCTTCTTCTTTTTCTTCTTCTCCTTCTCCTTCTTCTTCTCCTCCTTCTCCTTCTTCTTCTTCTCCTCCTCCTTCTTCTTCTGCTTCCTCTTCTTCTTCCTGTTCTTCTTCCTCTTCTTCTCCTTATTCTTCTCCTTCGCCTTCTTCTTCTCCTCCTCCTCCTCCTTCTTCTTCTTCTTCTTCTTCTTCTTCTTCTTCTTCTTCTTCTTCTTCTTTTTCCTCTTCCTTTTCCTCTTCCTCTTCTCCTTCTCTTTCTTCTTCTTTTTCTTCTTCTTCTTCCTCTTCTCCTTCCTCTTCTTCTTCCTGTTCTTCTTCCTCTTCTTCTCCTTATTCTTCTCCTTCGCCTTCTTCTTCTCCTCCTCCTCCTCCTTCTTCTTCTTCTTCTTTTTCCTCTTCCTTTTCCTCTTCCTCTTCTCCTTCTCCTTCTTCTTCTTTTTCTTCTTCTTCTTCCTCTTCTTCTTCCTTTTCTTCCTCTTCCTCTTCCTCTTCTCCTTCTTCTTCTTCTTCTTCTTCTTCTTCTTCTTCTTCTTCTTCTTCTTCTTCTTCTTCTTCTTCTTCTTCTCCCTCTCCCCTTCCTCTTCCTCCTTCTCCTCCTCTTCCTGAACTAATACTGAAGTGAGGTGAAGATACATGTAGTAACCTTCTGTTCTGTTCTGCAGTTGGTGGAGATGGATTTATCATCTGTGACACCTTCATTATCAGGACCAAAGAGACCCCACGACAGGGTGTCCTTGTCCAACATGAAGCAAGATTTCATTGATTGTTTAAACAATAAAGTAGGTTTCAAAGGTTTTGGAATTCCAGAAGATGAGCAGTCTGTGAAAGTTCCTCTTACTTTTGAAGGGCAGGATTTCAAGCTTTCGCATGGTAAGATTTTTAACATGTTGGCACAATTAGTACATGTACTGCATGCAAATAACACAGTTCCAAAGTTCACTATGGCTAATTTTGAAAAGCAAGTTAAAGTCTTAATTATGAACTCCCTTGGAAATGTTTTTATTATTAATCAATGTCAGTGCAACTAAAACTGGTACAAGCATGTCATTTTGAGAGCATGCTAAAAAAAAAAAATGCTGTGCCCCTTGATGTCCCCAGTCTCTTTGCAGCTTAACTATCTAAAAATATACAAGCAAGTGTGATTCTGGAGACTGCTTAAGCAGGCTTGCAAGTTATTAATTTTAAGGTGCTAACTTCGAAAGGTAGACACCTGTTGGTGGACCAGCCAGAGTCTACTTTGGTGATGGAATTGACTGTACAGGTGCCCATGTACCCTTCATATATAATCCCAATAAAGAAACTCAATCATAATCTCAGCATAAAAATTGAAAGAAAAGAAGGGTGCAAGAAAATTCAACCTGAAAGTACACAAATTGATGCAAGGCTGCTGCCTAACGGTCGCCGGGGGCGCCTTATTTGCGAGCTCGGGCGACCAAATTTCTGAACAAGTTGCCAGAACTAGCGCCTTACTTGGCTCATCTTCACTTTCTTGTAAACTTGGTCCCAGTTGGAATTAATTAATTCTGGGCTCTTGAAAAAATGACTTGGGCCACTAACTTAATGTTGGAAGTTTGAAGGGCTCCTGGAGAATTTTCTAAGGCAGCAGCCTTGATTGATGGAAACTGTGTAAAGAACTAGGAAAGATTAGTTTGTGTTTTAATCCTTTTCAATCTCCTAATCAAAGGTTCTGTGGTTATTGCTGCCATTACGAGTTGTACAAACACCAGCAATCCGTCAGTTATGCTTGGAGCAGGACTATTGGCCAAGAAAGCTGTAGAGCTTGGTTTGGAAGTTAAACCGTACATCAAGACAAGCTTGTCTCCAGGGTCTGGTGTGGTGACTTATTACCTGCGTGAGAGTGGAGTCATTCCAAGTCTGGAAAAACTAGGGTAATATGAATGAAAAGGACAAAAATACATGCTGTTGCAGTTTTGCCATGAAAAATGTATTGCCAACAGAATTATTGTTTAAAACATACACCCTGTAAAGGTACACCTCATTATTGACCATGATTTCCAAAATACACAGCATGCATGATTTTCTCAAATTGCACCAAACACCCAGTTTTGTTTTACCCAAAATGTACTTTATTTCTATTTATAAAAAAACAGAAGCAAATTACCTGGAAGCGTGTAACTGGCAACTCTTTTCCTTGGAGTAAAGCTGGGTATTCAGTGTTTGACACTTGCTTTCTTACCAATTTGCGCTTTGGGCGACCAGTTTTGTTTTTTGGTTGCCCATGGTTTTTTCGGTTGCCCACCTTCAATACCTGTTGTCCATTAAAACTCAAAGGATGCTTGTAAAAATGTCAGTTTTGTTTAAAATGGGCTTGATAGATCAACGCGACTCCTGCTCTGTGACCGTGGTGTTCTAGTAGCGTTGACAGTTTTGCTTTGACAAGCATATCTTAAAGCGATGTTCAATTTCCCGTAAGAGATCAAGGGAGATTCCTTGAATATCTCTCTGAGATTAAGTTGATTTTGAATTAAATGCCATTTGTCCAATAGTATGTTCTTCAAGTCTTTCAAAGGTGGTTGAAATTGTTTGACTAAAGGTAGAATTTTCTTGTGCGCTTGTTCGATATCAAAGCAGTATCGTAGAGTATTTGGCCGCTACGAACATGTTCCTTCCAATCTGTTTTGTGTTTTTTACCAATATATTTTTAACAGACGAATAAATGACAGCAAAGAGATGTAACGTTATTTTTTTATCGTGTTTGCGGTGACTGCTATTACTAGTCACTTTTTTGGTTGCAAATCAAATCGTTCCGCAAATATTAGTCGAACAAAAATTCTGATTGCCCGATCGGGCAAGTCTTAGAGTTGTTTTACTTGCCTGGATATATTTCGCTTGCCCCAGGCAAGCGTTAGTGTCGAATACTGCGGATTTTAGGACACCAATTTTATGCCCACCTATGGACAAAAATAAGATCGACGCTGCACACGCGGGAAATACACGAGTGCAGGGCTCTCGCCTTTTCACAAACTCTTTTCTAAACAGCTGTTAGTACTACTGTAGAGCTGTTTTCAAATGATTGTCGTAAAACCAAAACCAAAGTAATTACTTCGGCCAATCAAAAAGGAGGGAGACAATCCAGTAAAATTAGTAAACCAATCAAAACTCGAAGTAATTACACGTACATGTAACCGACACAAAGCGCGGGAAGATGTGCACGCGCGAGCCACGATTGGTTTTGGTTTCACTTCTCATTGGTTGAAAAGGTGGCGGGAGAACTTTGAACCAATCACTTCGTGAAGTAATGGAAAACCAAAGTAATTCGCTAATTACCTTCGACACTCAATTGAAAACCGCTCTAACAATAAACCTGACTACGATTTTTCTTTTCAGATTTAATATTGTAGGTTATGGTTGTATGACGTGCATAGGAAATTCAGGCCCCTTATCACAACCAGTAGCAGCGGCCATTGAAAAAGTAGGTCGAGTAACACGTAAAGCGAAAAATCGATGTTAATTAAAATAAGGTAGATAGGACTGGTGTATAAAAGTATCAACGAAACAGCGTCAGCGAGTGGTTCTGCAAAATTGAGCATGCACATTGTATTATTCTTTGTGTTTTTTTGGAATGCGTCTCGTATCCCTCGCGATGATGAAACTTTTTTTGTACATCAAGTTTATTTTGGATTGGTTTGTTTCTTGCAGGGTGACCTTGTTGTGGTGGGCATCTTATCAGGAAACAGGAATTTTGAAGGACGCATCCATCCCCTGACTAGAGCAAACTACCTTGCTTCCCCTCCCCTGGTGATTGCATATGCCATTGCTGGCACAACACTAATAGACTTTGAGAAGGAACCTTTAGGTAAATGAGAACTTGTGTGATACCTGCTCCTATATGTACAATGTAAGTTGACTTGAGGCTTGGCCATCACACGTTTGGTTTTCACCTTTTCTGGACAACATACCTCGCAATTACTGCATGGGCACAATCTATTCAAATCCCCGTTTTAATTTGTCGTTAAACAGAACCAGAAGAAAACCACATACACCAACATTGAAAACGATTTAATCGAAAATCACTTAACACGATACTCGCAATGTATAATACTACAACCGAACTTGATAGGTACGCAAAGCTATGTAAAAGATACAAAAGCATGATTGTGCTGATGGAATCCCGGGTTATATGTCAGTCAAATTAAATGATCAGATGTCAATCATCAACGTACTGTTCGCATACGATAGATTTTTCTTTCCTGAAATTCCCAGCTCTGAAACATTTTTTCACGCCGTCAAATCGTATTCTCCAACTCCTTCTGAGCTTTAAAATCCTGGAACATAATGGAACAGAACCTGTCCATTAATTTCATCGTTTCTGGAATCGAGGAAAACGTTAGGAGCTGTGCCAAGACTTTAGTGACTGCGCGTTCACGTGTGCTGCACCTAAGATCTGGAATCATTTGTGGAAGTGGAACTACGCTACATTTAATCAAATATAGCCAATTAGATTACCATTGCTATGATACTAGGCTCCCTTTGGATCAACTATTAGTTATTGAAATTTGCAATTGTACGTACAACACACTCGTTTTAGTTTGTAAAAGGGTTTTGTTTTGGTATTAGAATGGTACAGTAATCATAGGTGTCTCCTCTGGTAGGTATATCCAAAGACGGGAAAGAAGTCTTCCTGACTGACATTTGGCCAACAAGAGAAGAACTCCAGGCATTTGAACTTTTTTGCTTTAAATAACTTGAATTAACTTTACTTTAGAATCAGTATAGTTATAGAATTGAGGCTAATCAGAAATACATGTACCAGAATAACGGACTAGAATAGACCCTTTGGCGGTCAGTTGATTTCTATATTGTTTCAAATAGCTATTATTGGATGCTCAATATGTATTTGCCACCTGAGAATCCCATGTACTGTCTTTCGAAACAATAGAAATCAAAATGGCCGCCGTATCTGCGAAAAGGTCTATTCAAACGGAAGTTTGAATGTTAGTCCCCATTCATATTTTAAGAAAAGTACACCTTGGGCTTGCTATTGAAATAGAGTCAAATTTGAAAATATCAGTCGCTAAGAGCGAGTGATAAGGGCCACGCTAAATTCTACATGCTTTTCCGAGAACTGATCTTAAGGTCTTGGTAAAGGTAAAATTGGGTGTCACGCTCAAATTTCTTGATTTTGCAAATCTTAAATCGATGGGCTGTGAAGTATATTTTGCCGAAAGAAAATTCTGAAAAATTAATTTTTAAGCATTTGAAATCGCGGGTGTCAATTGACAGCCTTCACGCGCAATCTGCTTCCTTAGCACGATTGGCTCAACACAATTTGCTTTCAAGTTGTGGGCGGAGGTATTCAAGAGACCGTGAACTGCACGCGAAATCTTTAAGCTCGATTTTCTAGGGCTTTATTTTGAAGCCAAAATTTCAACTTCTCGGGCCTCCTGTCCCGACGGGTTTTAAGATATCCCTATATTTCTAATAGATTATTGTACTACCCCAAATACGGGGTGAGAAGTTTTTCGTTTGTCTTCGGAGACTGATTTTATGGCACTTTTTCTTCTCGAATTAATTATGAGATGAGAGTTTCAACTTTGGTGCGTGATATTTCCTTCAATTCGTAACATATAAAAAAATCTTCACACGGTATTGGAGTGCATTCATCTGTGACTAAGATACAACAAAAAGCGGTTGTTTTCGCAATAAAGCGAAGGGGCAAGAGCTTCTGCAGCAGACTCGGTCATTCTGAGTTTGAGGTCTCAAAGCTAAAAGGCAATATTAAATATGAGAAAACTAAAACTTAATTCAAATAATTCAATCTGTTAGCTTTGATATGATATATAGTTTGACCCTATACAAAAAATAGCTGCGCGACAATTTTTTTTCCGCGGACACCTCATTTTCCTTTACCGAGACCTTAAAGGAGTAGTATTATGGGAATTATCCCTTTTATTTTGACCAAAACTTTACTAAATCGATTTTCAGTGACTTTTTTAGTCTTAAATTTCTTCTGGATCACCGCAGTGAGATAAAAATCATCAAATTTTAAAAGAAAAATGAGCCACACTAAGTTATTACGGAATTTATTTATAAGATGCAAGGGAAGTACTTGAAAACGTTGGCCATAAATTTTTGTTTGCCATCGGTACACAGGTCTCCTTTGCTTTCCAGATTTTTACTACAATCATGAGAACTGCCCCTTTAAGGAGGCAGGTTTCTTTGTCCAAGGAAAGGTTACGTTTTATACAAACGTTGGCCGTGTAGCACTTATATTTTAAACAGAGCTAACTGAATAGAGTGTAATGTGAAGTGCTAGATTTCAATCCCATATGAACCATGTGAGCGTAACCTTTCCTTGTATTTGTACATGTTCATTGCCGTGACTTTAACATCTTCACTTCCCACGGCCTGCTCCCGTCTGACTTTGTAGCTCAGTCGGTAGAGCGGCGGAGATCTAACCCGAAGGTCGTGGGTTCGATTCCCACCCTGGTCAGAGTTTTTCTCTGTCCTTGTGTGGGCCCATTTCCATCTGTAGGGCTAACGCTCACATGGTTCATATGGGATTGAAATCTAGCACTTCACATTACACTCTATTCAGTTAGCTCTGTTTAAAATATAAGTGCTACACGGCTAACGTTTGTATAAAACGTAACCTTTCCTTGTACTTGTACATGTTCATTGCCGTGACTATAACATCTTCACTTCCCACGGCCTGCTCCCGTCTGACTTTGTAGCTCAGTCGGTAGAGCGGCGGAGATCTAACCCGAAGGTCGTGGGTTCGATTCCCACCCTGGTCAGAGTTTTTCTCTGTCCTTGTGTGGGCCCATTTCCATCTGTAGGGCTAACGCTCACATGGTTCATATGGGATTGAAATCTAGCACTTCACATTACACTCTATTCAGTTAGCTCAGGTTTCTTTGTCGCTTGGCGATCACGCTCGAATGACTGTGGATTGTTTTTCTCTTATCTTTAGGTGATTGAGAGGCAGTTTGTGATTCCTGCGATGTTCAAAGAAGTCTATTCCAAAGTAACGGTACGTAAAGTATGTTAGAAACAAGAAGAACGGGAGAAAGAGAAAATGGCCTTTTGCAAAGATTGTCCCTTTTCTTGGTAAAATTTTTGATGTAATCAAGTGTGGCCCAGTGGTTAGGGCGCTTGCCTTGAGATCCGGAGATCCCGGGTTCAAGACCCGTTCTGACCACTCGCTGAATTTGTTCCTGGTAGTCCCTGGTTCAACTTCCCAGCTGCACTTGTAAATAGCCAACTGGTTTGCCTCCGGCCAGTTGGGATTCTTAACAGTTGTTGTTGTTGTGTTCTGTTGTTTCGTTGATTTGTTTCATTGGCCCTGAAAAGCCCCTATGGGGAGCGGTCAATTAAGTATGTATTGTATTGTATAATCTAGTTAGAGAAAACTTTCGAATGCCTTACTTATCCCATCTTTTCAGGATGGCAATCCACGCTGGAATTCACTTGATGCCCCTGACAGTATGCTGTACCCATGGGACCCTAAATCAACTTACATCAAGCACCCGCCTTTCTTTGCAACAATGGTAAGTGCAGACATGCAGAATCAAGACGGTACGGCCCATTCATGGTGTAGTTCAAGATGGGTGCGGAACCACGGATCGGTATTCGCAAACTGCTGCTACCTAAATGTAATTTTTCTTTTTGGTTACCAAGTTGGGGTAGCAGGTGGCATTTTCGTATCATATAATTGTTAACATAGGCTCCAAAAGGATGAAAATTATTAAACGAAAACTATACCAAAATTATGTGGGGCTGAACGACCGTAATTCGTTGCCATCCATCTTGTGTCATCTGCCGCATATGTTGCTTGCGATTGACGTAAATTAAAAGAACACAAAAGCCAGGGTAATGCCTTTAGTTTTATGAATAAAGCGGCTTGTTAACAACTAGCTGTTTTTTGGCCGAATCGCATAGTACTACTCTCCTCTCATCCATATGTTAAGGTGGCTCGAACTGACTGGTTTCAACAATTTGGAGGGAATGTCGTATTAGGAGGATTGAGTCTACACACTGTTACATGTAACGCCAAATAAAACAGCAAGAATTGCTTAACAAGATGCATTTATCAATGTGACGTAATAGTTTACCATGGCAGCAAAAGAGCCAGCTAAAAGCACCCTATGTTTTGTCCTTAAACGCTTATATCTCAAAAACGAATTTGGAGACCCCCAATTCTGATAATATTGGTGAAAAGAAAAAATTCCCTGTAGCGAATTCAGAGCCATCTTAAATTTTCCAGTTGTGAAGGTGCCTATAAATCTCCTCCAGAGAATTTGTTTAACTTAAAAGGAACGTTAAATTGACGTATTTGATGATCATGTGTCGTTTGGCTTTGCTTCAGGAAAGAGATTTACCCGTTCGTGAGAGCATTAGGAATGCAGCTGTACTATTAAACTTGGGAGACTCCGTTACTACTGACCACATATCACCGGCAGGCAGCATTTCTCGCACCAGTCCCGCGGCACGCTATCTGGCTGCGAAAGGGTATGAACGAGGTTTTTCTTCTCTTCGCTTTCAGTTTGCCGTTGTAAAGTCATTGGAAATCCAGTAAATCCGTCTTTCCATGAAGAGCTTTTGTCAGTTTCATGGGAATGGTCCATTTCCCCTTTGTTTGGGTTTTGTTTTTCGAACGTTTTCTGTATCCACCTCTCATTCTTACGTAGGTTGCGTAGCGTAATGTGGCTGTTATATAAATTTAATGGTATTTTGCTTTCGGTTTGGGTAGAAAGCCAATCATAGTGTATCTTGCTAGAGCTGCTACATCATTTGTTCACGATTTTTTCCCGTTGTCGAATACAGCAGTATCCTTCACTGCGTTATATAACCCAGAAAGACGTTGGTCTTTGCTTACTGTACGATAGCATATCAATCATATGGGTTCGTAGCTTTCGAGTCGTCTGTAGTTGGTTTCATCAAATAGGAGTAATTTTGAAGTCATCTTAATATTGTACTTTAATTAAACCAATATCTTGAGCAGAGATAAGAGTTGAGGTTTTCATCTTGTTACAGGCTTGCACCACGTGAATTCAACTCTTATGGATCCCGTCGCGGAAACGATGCCGTTATGACTCGTGGCACTTTTGCTAACATCAGGCTGGTCAATAAGTTTATAGGAAAAGCAGCTCCTAAAACGGTCCATTTTCCTTCAGGGGATACGGTATGTTAACTCGCATGTGTTTATTTCTGGTGGGTTTTTTTTGGCCTCTTGCTCTTAGCCTGCAGTGCAGGCGGATTTCGGCGGGGCGAGTGGATATATATTTCCATCGGATGTTCAGGCCGCCATCTTGAAATAGAAAAACAGTGGAGAGTTGGGGCGAGGTAAAAAGTTTACCAAGATTCTCGCCCCAATTCTCCCAGTCTGCAGCGAATCCAAAATGGCAGCAAAACACTCGAAAGATCGAAAGATGAAAACCACCAAAACCGCCTGCACTGCAGGTTATCTTGCTCTTGGCAATCGTGGTTGGTATCAACGGTTTTGCGTGGTGAGCTCTTTGTCTAACCCACTTTACAAGTTGCAGGCCGGTTGTTTCTGACCATCATTAAATTAATAAGGTTTTGTTTACTGATTCGTTCTTACCTATAGATGGATATTTTTGATGCCTCTGAGCGGTACCAACAGGAAAAACGCCAACTTATTATTCTTGCCGGCAAGGATTATGGGTCGGGATCGTCACGTGACTGGGCTGCCAAAGGACCATGGATGCTGGTAACTGTTGAACATAAGTCAGCTGACTTGCTCTGTAATAGGCTAGTTTCGAATTCTGCGCACAAGCAAAAAAACTCAGTCGAGATTTATTGATAAAATTTACGTTTTCCTTTTTTCCCACAAAAAAAAAAATGCAATTTCTTCCTTTGAACCTCGGCTCTGCCTTGTTGTTCTTGCACAGTGCATTGTGTCGTGGGTAACAGGAACACGGTGATTTAATGAGAGGATCGACCTTTAAGTCTTCGGCATCAACAGTTTGTTTTCAACGTAGCGCAACATTATTAATACCATGTAGCTAAAGAAGTATGTAGTTGCAATGGAGAAAATAATTTAACATTGTTAGATTTTGGAATCGTCTGTGCTTGCCTTTTTCAGGTTTTACGAACGTCTTTATTACGTCTAATCGTCTTTATGATTATTCGGTTTTCAGGGTGTCAAAGCGGTGATCACAGAGAGCTTTGAACGAATTCACCGCAGCAATCTGGTGGGAATGGGTATTATGCCCCTTCAGTATCTTCCTGGCCAGAACGCTGAAAGCCTGGGGCTCACCGGAAAAGAAAGTTACACAATAGAAATACCTGAAGATTTGAAAACTGGCCAAACTTTGACTGTTAAGGTAATGCAATCCCATTGTCACGGAGTTGTCGCACCAGAACTTTTGCAACTACGGATGATCCCGTTGTTCCTTTGCTCCCCACCTCCCCCCCCCCCTTCCCCCTTCCTCCGCGTGCCCCTTCACACCTTCTGCAAGGAAAGGATGAGGGGGCCTCAAGAGTTTCACCCCAAGCATACATCCTTCGCCAAGAAACTCTTGACACTGAGAAGTTTCTGTTATGCACATGAGCGAATCGTAATCTTATTCTTGAACTCGTTGTTCAAGCCGTATTTTCTTATGTATCATTAATTTAAGCGAGCTTTCGAGGATACATTGACAACTGCCGCGAAGTTATAGTGACCAAGGGAACGACATATCTCAGTGTCCAATGAATCACTTGTTTGTTCATTTATTTCCAGTTAAATGATGGCCGCTCGTTTCAAGTCAAAGTTCGATTTGACACTGATGTGGAACTAATGTACTTCAAACATGGCGGCATCCTGAACTACATGATCAGGAGCATGCTCCGATAATAGAACCACTGACATGACATGGAGACGAGGTCTACGTAAGGCGCAGGAGGATCCAAGCGCGTACATAATAACTATTTAAACCTTATGCTTGAAAGAAAGCTAATAAAATGATCAGGGGCAACACATCTAGGGAATGATGCGAAGATGACCACTGAGCAAGTAATCACTCTTCTAGATCTCTTCATGTTCTTGAATGTAACTTGGGAAACTTAATTATGATGCACTTCAATATTTACATTACTGACATTACAAATTACTAATAACAGACTAGTAACAGACACAATACATCTGAATGTATGTAAGGTATCGAGACAAGTTGTTTTGATGACCAACTGCAGAAGAAAGAGCTTCGTGAGAATCGACTTGGCCATATTGAAAGAAAACTCTGACTATCTGAGATATATGAGAGAAAATAAAAGTCAAAAAATGAAAAAGTTGGAAAATAAAAAACGGAAAAAAATACTGCGAGGCCTCATTCACTAAAGGTACTTCGGGAAGGAAGTAATTTGT
>OX421445.1:17923830-17941330 GCA_949126865.1 Montipora capitata
TGTGTATCCCACTCAGTATTACGCAAACTCGCTGACTCTGTTAACTGTTCTCCTAGTATGGCGTCCCCTAGTGAAATAAAACACATCGAAGGACAACAGGTGTTTCCTTTAGCAACTACTTCATTGCTTTGAAGCAACAAAGATATTGGACCAAAAGTGAGTATTTGTAGGTATGTGTTAGAAAAGTGAAATCAATTTTATTTCTCTTACAAAATAACAACTCGTAATCTGTAGAAGTGCTTTGAAGTCTTTCACCATCCTCGGACCAGTCCAAGTGGGTAACAGAGCTTGTGTGAGCCTACAAAGGAAGAAAATATTTATTACAATAAAGAAAGGAAAATCGTCCTTCAATCCGAGCACTATCAAACAGTGAGCTTTTCATGCAACTATTAAAGGTGGAAAGTTACGCTCTTGTGAAACACGCGCTCATGTAATACGACATTGCATAATTAAGGCATGATTTGAACGAACTAAAACAATTTATTCCTTAGTCCCTTTTCTCGTCTAAGAGTTCCTAAGCAAGTCCCAAAAAGGTGTTTTGTATGTAAAAAAACCAAGGAGTAGCTTACACCGATCAAAACAGATGCTAGCGACCACACGAACCAACCACGACCCATAGGAAATACATGCAGCCGGTAACAACCATGGGAAAGCAGTACTGTAACTTCTGGTTGGCTGAAATTGTAGCGGGATATTTCAGAGCGTGTTGAGTTGAAAACCAAAGTAATGTACAAAATTACTTTCGACACTTCTATGGAAAAGCGCCCAATGGAACGTTCTTACCTTGCAGCGAGCTGTCAGCGAGACGGACGTCCCTTTATTAAGAAGTTCATAAATGTAAACATCATTATCGTGACAGCCCAGAGCAACACGAGTTCCATCTGAAAAAAAAAAAAAGAATAAATGTTCTGGCTGACGCTAACCAATCAGAGAAGACACAAACTTTAAAATACACCAATCAGGGCCGAGTTGCTTGAAACACGGTTAGCCCTAACACTGGTTAAGGACGCTTGAACCAGTTTCAACGCTTCCAAGTGACGCTCTTATTGGAAAAATCGGCACTATAACGTTGTATCGTGTATTGGCAATATTGTGGTACCAAATGAAACACGAATTATTGCTGAACAAGATACAGTCATTATTGTGACGTAATATGTCACCGTGGCAACGCGCCAGCCCTGTAAAAACACCCTTTATTTTGTCTTTAGTTGCTCATATCTCAAAAACGAACTCGGTAATCCCCAATTTTTATTTCTGAAAAGTAATCAGAAGGGTACGATGAAACTCTCTGCAAAGTTTTAAAAATTCTGTGTTGTGGATTCAGAGCCACCTTAATTTTGTGATTTTTTAAAGGTAGCTCTGAATTCTCTGGACAGAAACTTTGCCGCAAGGCAAGCGCCCTAACCACTGGGCCACATTGCCTCCTCTAAGTTGACACAATAGCCAATAGCCCTGTTCTCAAACGATAGAAAAGACAAGAGCTAATCTCAACAACGTCGAGTCAACGATTCCACTGTGTTATTCTTAACACAAACATGAAATTGAACAACAAAACTGTCTGCCTGTGTGTCAATATATCATATATCATACGTTACAGTTAAAACCGCATAAAATTACAAATACCATTCTGGAACAAAATCTGAAGCACTTTACCTGGTGAAAACTGAATTTCTGATATTTTTTCTGGTGGTTCAGAGTTGCGCACTAGGATGGAATCCCCAGTTAATGCGTTCAACAGCGCCCACCTGACGGAAAAGCATTTGTTTACCATTTATTCGAACATGTCATAGTTTTCCAGTTGATGGTTCGCATCTGACGTCACGGCGGCCATGTTGGTGTACAGAACAATGCAGTAAAATGTCTTTTGGGAATTTGTCTCTATTCTTATGCAAAACCTGTGGGGCCATTTTCTATTGTTTTGTACACCAGCATGGCCGTCTCATCACGTGGATGCAAACCAAGAATTGATCTATTAATGAGAAGGACGTCTCTGCTGAAGACGAGGTCACGTTTGTTTGACTTCGGTACCATTGTCAGATAAATGAAAGTTAATGATGTGCTCTTCATGATCAGGGACAAAAACAACTTGATGAAGAATTTTTTAGTGGGGTTTTCGACGGCATGAATTTTTTTGTGCTCACGTTAACATTCAAACATTTCGCATGTTCGAAGTAATACGTTTTTGTTTAGAGATTCACTTTTTTTCAATAAGTCGTTTTCACGTTTCATCATCGCCATCACGTTGGTGGGCGAGAATTTGCTTCTTTTGTTCGTCCACCAGCATTTGCAATGGTCACACCATTGCCACCTCGGTCTCAAGAGATTGGTTGCAAACTCTCAATTGGGATATTCACCCGTGTTTCTTGAAGCCAACAGCTACCAAACCGCCGTCGGGGTGGAATGCAGCAGATTGAATCGCGGAGCCCTGCAAAAATACGTCAATGGAAATGTAAATGCTTGGTGTTTGGTGTGAATGTAGTTATTTATCACGCAAGTTCACAGGCACTCTAATCGACCACTTTCATAAATGGCGACCTCCTTGACATTCTTTTATTTTTTGTGTGTGTGTGAGGCGTACAGGCAGCCCCCACCCCCGATTGGGTGAGCGCAATGGCTCCTGGACTTAACAACTAATCCCACACCGTCATTCTTTTGTATTTATGCTAATTAGACCACTGCACTCATTTTGAAACAAATATTGTTTTGAAATTTGCTCGTCGTAACGAGGCTAGAAAGGCTTATTAGAAGAGTGTTTTATATGGTCGCTATTTATAATAAAGGTCTATTAGGAAATCTAACCCCGTAACCAATCGTCTTGTTCTCAGAAGCATTTTAGCCCGTAAAATTGTCCTCTGTATTCAGTTCCACCTGCTTGGCCTGTACAAAACGTCACTTTGCTTTGGTAATATGATCCCTTGGGATGGTCTTCTTTGGGTTATCAAGGGAAGTTATACACCTTATTCCAAAAAGGCCGCCATTTTAGTATTCTTCTGTTAAAGTGCAAATTGGCCTTTTTTGCCCCGTTACAGGTTAAATTTCTTTTCAATTTTAAGTTTGAAAGCGAGGCCAACAGGGCCAATTTGCAAGGAAACAAAGGAATACTAAAATGGCGGTCATTTCGAAATAAGGTGTATGCCACACCCCTTGACTGTGTCAAAGATGGAGATCTACTCGTACGCTGTGCACCGGCTATTTTCAAAGAACTTAAACACAAGGCAGCGTATGGTAAGGCATTTTCCGTTTTAACTTGCTTCATGCCACCACAGCTGCATTGCGGGTGACTTCGCTCTTCGTGTACAGTCATAAAGTCGGAGTCAAATTTATGAAAGAAAACACTGCTCCAGAATACGAAAAAGACACTAAAGGTGCATTCGATTGACCCTATCCCGGAATCAGAATAAGTGGAGTGATGATTTAAAACGGCATGTCTGGCCTTTTGAAGCCACAAGGATAATAAATATATCGATATGTTTACAATAGCATTTTCGGTGTTTGACAATTTTAATGTGAATCTCCAGATAAACGAAGGCTTCAACTTCTATTCCATGTATTTCTATTCCGGAATACGGTCAATCGAACGGACACTGAGAGAAATCGCCTGCGCTTACTCTTTTGAGCACTCACCAATTTATTGTTGGTCCATATAACCTTGTGGTGATCAGCATTCCACAGCCGAACTGCTTTGTCGCTTCCACCCGTCACAAACATCGGAGAGGTGGGATGAGCTGCAAGACCCCGCAAATCTTGACTGTGACCCTAAAACAAACAAACAAACAACAAGGTACTCGTTTCTTGTGAACATCTGACAGCTTAACAAGAAAGCATATCATATCCAGGGTTGTGTGTGAATCTTTCAGAAATGGCGGCCAGTTTGTTGTTGTCTTTTGCTGGTATTTATGTCAGTTAGACCTAACACTCTCAATTTGGGGGTTTACCTCGGTGTAAAAACCTGTGAAACTTTTTCTTTGTTTTGTTAGCTCGTGTTAGGGTTAGGTTATTGTTTGATGTTTTTTTGCTCTTTTGTTTTCCTTTGTGTTACGTCATCTGTGAGTTTCACAGGTTTTTACACCGAGGATGAGCCCAAGTTGGAACAAATTGTGTTTTGAATTTAAAACATCGTAGCGACGCTAACATGCAAGGCTTATTAGCATCAAAACAAAATACCTTTTTTTAACCCCCATTATGAAAGAGGTTTACACCATTATGAAAGAGGTTTACACCTAACGTTTTTTCGCAAACTGAATCCTTCGCGAATCACATCCCATCCTTGTGGTAACAATTTCCTTTTGTTTTAACTATAAAACATTGCTTCTGATCTCGAAGGTGCAAACCAAGAATTAAGTTCTAAAAAGGTGCTCTCCTCCAGAAGAAAGATATGGGTAGGCCATGAGCTCTTTGTAAATTTGAGAATTTTCCATTGACCTCTTTTTCCATTGTGAGTTGGGGAAACTAAAAAAAAGAAAAAAAAACAGACTGCTCCTTTGGGGAAGTTGAACCCAAGACTTTCCGATTACTAATTCGGATGCTATACCAGCTTTGTTGGTATGTAGGTTGTTAAAAAAACACTTCGCTGACCTGTACAACAGACTTAGCCACCGCTCCTTTAAGGGGAGAGGTTATGTCCGTATTCAGTGATGCAACCCAAATGTGATTGTCCACTGTGCCAATATAAAGTTGGTTTCCAGTCCCCAAAGCGAGAGAGCGGACTCCACTGACGTCTCTGGGAAGCTACGGGACAAAACAATGAGAAACAAAGACTGGCTCGAAGAAAAGAGCGAAAAAACGACATTAACGGTATTGCACATAAATATCCGCAAATAATTACCTTTAACTCAACATTGGTTGGTATTAATTTGGGCCTTCTGTACCAGGCTCTTACAGCGGATTCACCACCTCCCCCAGATAGCACGATATCATTTGAAAGGACAAGAAGAGCGTAGACTGAGTCCTTTGAGAAAGTGAGAATGTAATTCCATTACCTTCTTTATTCGCTAATAAAGTAGCAAGTAGATGAAGAATATATTTGAGTCAGACTTTGAACTTGAATGTATTGCAAGTTTTGAAAAAATTAGATATCAGACGCAAAGATTTATACGTCAGGGACTTACATACACCTTAGACTATAACGACAAAGAATTTCGACTTCTCTACTCACAGAATGAGCGTTCCTAATGCCAAGTTCCTCGGAAATCTGGCTAGACTCTGCCGAAAAATAAAAACCAAATGTAAGGTAAGAATAACATTGAGTGGATTAACATTGAGACAAAGGCTGCCATTCCCCTCACAAAAAACGCCATACTTGGAAGAGGAAAGATGGTCTGTCCCGTAAGAATCTCTTTTAAACCCCATTGTTTATCGATCAGGGACTGTGGCACAAAAAAGCCTAAAAAATGTAAACGTATCGATTTTTTGAGAGAATGCCCACTTAGCTGTGTTAAGAAATATATACATAATAGATAATAGACGGTTCCTGAATACTGAAGAGGAACTCCACGAAAAGTTTCAGGAACCACACACGAGTCTCCGTCGACTGTCTCGCGCGCATAATGTTTCCGTTTTTCGCGAGTTTTAGCTGTCAAAGGTGCTTTGCTTCCCTTTACACAGAAACTAGTACAAGCGCTCCAAGCGAAGGTCGAGTGCACAAACCTTCAGGCCACACACATATACTGCCATCTGTGTCCCCAGTAAGAACGTCACCGTTTACTGAAAAGGCGATGCAGGACACGTACTTTGGTCTGTGATTTTTCTGAAAAAGTGAAAACAGAAACTGGTTTTCGCAAGCACAGAAGGGTAAGCAGTAGGAAAGATGTAAATGTATGTCTCCAATCTCATTATAGTCTGTCACATGTGTTTTCCACCTTAGTTCGCTAGTCCGCAAATGTTTATAGATCCGTGAAAAAGCCTTGTCAAAGTCGACTTTTTTGTTTTAAAACTTACGTTGAGTCTTCCCCTAGACTGCTTTAATTTGTTGTCGTCCAGTTCCCAGAATGTGACGTGCTGTTTGCCACAAGTGACAAACTGGTGACTGTCAAACGGCGAGAAACTGACGGCCAGTACCTGATCCATGTTACCCTGGCAACGAGATAAACAACCGTTGCGCGAAGGGTACACAAAAATTGCAATATAACAACGAAAATGGAAAACTTTGAGGTCAAGAACAACGATGACATCTCCCTACCCTCGCTGAGGCTAGTTTTTTATTTCGTGCCCAGTCCCACACAGTCACCGTATGGTATTCATTGTCCTCCACTGATGCAAGATACGAACCTTGGCTTTTCTGAAACGTTAAAAAATAAAACAAGAAATTAATAATATGTGCCTAATCGACCGCTTAGGTACATATATATTATTAGACAAGTGCTGAGAATCCCAACAGTTGGGAGGCAGATTATTTGGCTATCTGCAAGCACAACTAAGGAGTTAAACTGGGAATAACCAACAAAGAACTCTGGTTCGCGGTCAGGGAGGAACTTGCACTCGGAAACTGCAGATTGCAAGCCAGATGCCCTAACTACTAGGCCACGCTGCTTCCACAAGAATAAATGCATATAAAAACGATAACAACAACAACAACAACAACAACAACAACAAAAGAAACCAATAAACAAGCAATCTTATTTTTTGCAGAAAACGAGGTCAGGAATCAGCATTTACCTGGCCAAGGCCGCTGGTATGTGGGATGGCAAGAAGGGGAATGCACTTCACAAATTGTAAGATATATTCACATATACTTGTGTTTTACCCTAATTACTTGGCCCTAGGTATCGAGGACCTTAGTAAATCAACAGATCACGTCGAAATGCAACTTTTCCGATATTGTGCAAGGTCACGGGTTTCAATTTAACAAGGTGGTCCGCGATTCCTTCGTGAGTGAATTCCCATGGCTGCAATAGGAGTATGTGGAAAACACTTCTGAAATAAAAAGCAGAACTTCTTTCCTCCCACAACATCCCCCCCCCCCCCCCCAAAAAAAAGGCTTCCCACTGGGTTTTTCCGTTTGAGAAATAAAGAGTTTTCAAAGAAATGAAGTGCGATGAATTCACATTTATTTACCTTGTTCGAAAACGCCAGTGCAAAGATGGCATCTTCAAAGTAATCCAAGCCAATCACAGAAATGGTGTCCAAAGAGTTGGAATCCCATATTCGGATATGAGACTGCAATGACAAGGAACAACGAAATTGAATGAACTCGTGATAAGACTGTACTTGTGCGTGATAAGATCAGTCATTTATTGAAAGGTGTTTTGTTAAGCTGATCAGTGGTGGGTTGAACATTCCAATATGATGGAATGTATGAGCAGCAGCTAGTGCACTCAGTGACCTTATTTTGCCTTTACTACCAATGAGACGCATACAACAGTGTAGTAGACACAGGGGCCTATAGGTCAGCAAAGACCTCATACGCCGGTTTATTGTAGGAACACTGATAAAAATAAATACTGCTCACCACCGGATACGAAAACCCAAAAAGACTTCGTGGAAAAAAAAGGGAAAGTATACCCCCACCAACTGCGGTGTCGCTAACTCCGGAGGCTGAGTTAGATAACCGTGACTTCGAATCAAGGAAACTAACAAATACACACATAAATCAAACTCAAACTTGGGAGCTGAATTGTTGCTGACCTAGAATGGTTTTCAAATCGTAAAGGCCTACTGTATTATATCTGACAATAATACCTCTCGCACGGCACCAATCCTCCTGTCCGTGCCAGCAAAATAACTATTTCTGTCTATCACGCTTCGCTTCATTGTCAGAAATACTATTTTTAAACTGCAAAAAGGTCATTACGACAACGAATGACGCTGACTTAAGAGATACCTAATAGATGAATACATGTCCATATCAAGGGAGCCATTTTCTTTTTTATCGCAACACAGGTTGTCCGTTAACGAATGTAGTCAAATCGTTACCGAAAGTGACGAGACATGCTCGAAGAAAAATATCCCACACACACACATACGTTAAAATCACTTCTAAAAAGAAGATAGAAACAGTAACCCTTACCCGAACCAGATAATGACCCTAATCGTAGCCCAAAGCCTATTATTGTGGAGCTGGGCAATGCTCTAGCACGAGGAGAAGGTCTCCATGGCAACCCTGCGAGCGGCCCCCACCAGGCACCGTCACACTGAACAATTCAGTGGAATACTTACCGACCCACTACTTACCTAGCCCATACCTCAAGAGGGAGGGAGGGATGGGAAAAAACCAAAGCACAAACTGACACGCAAACAGCAAGCTATTGCAATAACACTTTGCGAAGAACTGCAAGCAAGCAACTGCGTATATAAGTAACGAGGTGCCCCTGCTAGAGGTATCGGGCCACCCCTAGTATAGCTGGGGAAACTGCTGACCAGCATTGCTTCGAGGTTAACTTTGCCTAAATTACATTTAGCCACATTAAAAATGTAGTTCACGCGTAGAATTCAAGGGAAACTTGTGTTTTCTCACATAAAGAGAGGAACGGAAAGGAACTTTAAGTGTCTAGGGCTCTTCTAGCGTTGGAACACCAATTGCGGACACTGTAAACTGAAACTGGCTTTTGAGGAAAGGGGAAAACCAGAGACCACGGAGAAAAACCACTCGGTGCAGAGTAGAGAACCAACAAACTCAACCCACATATGACGCCGAGTCTGGGAATCCAACCCGGGCCACATTGGTGGGAGGCGAGTGATGCCACCACTGCGCATGCCTTGCACTCTCGCTTGCATCTCATTAGGGAGCTTAAGCACGCAGCGCTTTTGAGACGCGAACGGCAACCGGAAGAGAACATTTTGCGTGCCAGGACAGTGGTGTCTCCCAGAGTTTTATACTAATCATCTCTAATGGAGAAAAGATGCTTGGCAATGTAAATGTGGTTGTGTGAAGACAAGTTAAAAGGGAAAACAGATCACTTCCGGTTGCCGTCCGCATCTCAAAAACGCGCGTGCTAAATAAGACTGACGTCAGTGAGTAAAAGAATCCCAGTGTTAGCGATGCTTACCTTACCCTCGTTACCACGTCCTTTGACTTGACCCGATGCTATTTTTACTCCATCAGGATGCACACACAGACTAAAGTAAACAATAGTAACACGTAAAAAAAATGCCATACGCGTTACTTTTGGTTATGTCATGTGTTCAAAAACTCGAAATTAAGAAAAGGAAAATAGTTCTAAAGTTGACCAAAAGGGGTCAATATCAGGCTATTAGTAACACACTTAAATCAGTTCTAATAGTGGCAAGTTGATGGAGGCCACGATAGCTGCTCTGAATACAATGACCAAATTAAAAAAAAAACACATTGTAATGCAAGAAAAAGTCATTTCTTGACATTGTAGATGAAGAGACGATTCCAATTTTAACAGTGTTCAAAGTTGAATTCTGCAATTTGACCAAAAATCGGGATTAACCTTTAGTTAGCTTATCTAATGACAAATCTTACTTTTTGGCAAATATTAAATGCACATGTAACTGAGTTTGACGTTCATTGACCTTCGTTCCCAGGACCCTTTTTTGGCAGCGGGTTACGTCATAGCAGCTTATCAGAATTTACCTTTTGACGTCATCAGTGTGCTGAGTGTAGTGTCGTTGATGGTGATTTTCCTCGTCATAAATGACAACCACCGCTGCGATGAAGTAAATGATCTCCCCTGAACGAAGGACATGCAAATTACTACGACAGTCTCTTCCTCGGTAGCCATACCTAAGAAAAGACAAACAAATACATCAATAAGGTCTGATTCAATCTGTGTGACTATCTACATATATGGAAAACATATTTTTCCCTGTCCTCTAAATTTCGATTTTGCAGCTGCGCAAAAATTGGTACAGCTAAAAGTTAATGTTCCACTACCAAGCAAGAAAGATGCATAAATATTTACATACTGCTTTCCAGAGTACGTAGATGCAAAGAACGTTGTGATGAAAAAGGGCTAAGTTTGCAAGAGCAGGAAGTATTTATGTAAATAACAAACATTTGACCACTCCTGCTCTCACAACTCGGTCGGAGTCGTGAGAGCAAGTGAGTTTACGAATGACGGCACGCGATGGTGTGCACAGGAAATTTCCCGCTAGTGGTATAACCAGAAACTCATAAGGGTTGAAACGTGTAACGGCCCCTTGTGTGCTGAGAAATAAGCTTCTGAATATTCAATTTGCTAAGTACCATATTTGGAACAACGAGAGCTAGGGGTTTCCAAATATGGTGCTTAGCACCGAAACACTCAACCAATCAGTTCGCACTGAATATTCGGAAGCTGTGAACGCGCGTTACACGTTTCAACCCTTATGGGTTTCTGGTATAACTCAATTTTGTTAATAGGGACCTTTAGATCGGAGGACTAGGAAGAGTAACAGTTTTCCGTTCTGAGCACGCGCACTTCGAAAAATGTCGGCCTCCGAACCTTATGCGCATGCTCACTACGGGAAACTCGTAGTCGCCCTTGTTCTCCGATCTAAACGGGTCCCTAATGAAAGTTTCTGGTTCCTCGTAGGGTTTAGGCTCGATTGACCAGCCTTTTTGTGCGCCCGCATTCCTCCGCGCACACCAAGGCTGGATCACTGGTCCAGCAAATTGTATTTTCCACCAATCAGAAAGTCGCCTGCCGGCCAAGTACAAAATACAATTGCGACGGGTGCTACGTCACGGACAAACGACGTGGAGCAGTGATCCAGCCGTTCGTTAGGAGGAGGATGTTATAGCCGCACTCCCAACACGGCTAGAAATAGAGCCTACGTAGGTTGTGAAGATAAAAACTGTTCTAATCTTCATAGCTTAAATGCAAAACTTCAGGGAAACCAGAGCGAGTGTTTCACATAATTATATCTAAAAAGTGATTTATTAGCAAAAACCATCAAATCCGAAAAACCCAGATATTCCGTAATGGAACTACGACCGACTGACTAACCAGCGGTTCTTGAGCTAGACGAGCTGACGAATGATATATGCAAGCTGGATTTCTCACTTTTACAGAAACGCTATTGATGAACTGGTCGAATAATAATAGTAATAATAGTAATAAGATTGTTACATACAGTGTTTTGACTTTTGGGCCGATTTCTGCGTTATGGCGTCAATAAAAGTCAAAAATTAGCAAGGGACCTGAATTGTCACCTACTGAAACTGAAAAGGGCCGATAAGTTACACAATCGCATTCATTTCACCAGTCTGCAACAACTACAATGTCAGTTACAAGGCCTTCATCTGACCTACAATCGAGGTGGACTAGGCTGAAGGCATCGCTTACATACTTACACCCACTCCAACTCTAGTCTCTCATCAGGGGGGTGGGATGGCAGATCCATGTCCAGGTACTCATCCGGTGGGTACAAGTATATATTGCGACGTCGCAAAGACAGCTTAATGGGATCGGGTTCTGAGTGGGAAAAAAGAGTTGTATAACATAATTTAATGGTGAAATTTTAGAATCAAAAGGGTCTACAACGGGAATGGCGATGCTTTTCAAAGCTTTTTCATAGAGCAGCGTAACATCCGTTTCTTGTGTGTGTGTTCAGTCTGTCGTTTAGCGAGAGCTTCTCTGATTGCTTGTTTTTATTTATCTTTTGCAAAGGCATATTTTTAAGAGTCTGCTTAAAAGTTAAGGCTATAGGGAGACAGTACTGAGGATTACCAATTCGGAGAAATATATAAACGGCATCAAGAAACACTAATATATCCCAACTCATACTTATTTAGCAAGGGCACGAGTAAAATGGAACTTGGAACTTTATAATTCAGCTCCTACAAAGTATATATCAAAGGGTTAAGTCAGTCCAATAGAGGTGCAATAGTGAGGAGGAAAAGCACGCAGTTTAAACTAAGCTTTCTTTTAACCAAGTTACTCGGGTGGAAAAAGATACTCTGTACCCGCTTCATGACAAATCTTTTCCTTTTGCAGCGGTTATCAGTCACACGCGCCGCTTAAAAACTTTTTTTTCATTTTACGAAACTTAATTTGGGTGGACAGCAATCAAATGTTTCCATGACAATAGTCCCATTCACTTGGTGGCAGTCATTCATTGCACTTGCACGCACTTAAAAATCCGCTGGACACATTTTCGTCAAAAGCCCGCCTTTTCAAATTATTGACCTAACAATTGACGTTCTTTAACGTTTTGCGAGATTTAACGATAACCTGAAAAAAATTGCAAAAAAGAATCAGTGTGGTCGCTGAAGTCCAGAGCGTGAATGTTATCAGTATCTTTAAATTTACAGTGCTGTTCATACATGTAGCTTACATTTTAATATTCTGTAATATTGCAGTTATTGTCAGAAAATTGTTTTTGCCTATAAAAATAAGGTACAGGGCCCGGTTGTTCAAAAGCCGATTAACGCTAATCCCAGATTAAAAATTCACCAAGGAATTTATTTCTCTACTCCCAAATGTCGATCAACGCTGATATTCGGCAGAACTTTACATCGGAGGAAGTCAATCTTGAAAAACAAAAATAAGCAAAAGAAACTTTCACCAAAAAGTGGAAAACGTGAAACAAAGTTTACGCTAATCCTGGATTAAGTTAATCGGCTTTCGAACAACCCGGCCCAGATATTAAGTTTTAAACTTCTTATTGCATTCTATGCTACCGTTATCACTTTTGTATGCTTTAAATTGGCTTTCACTCTGTTTATGAATGGATTGTCCTCCTTTGCAACCTAAATATTTAAAATATTATTTGTCATATATAATTATGTATATAATTTATTTAAAATACATTTGCATGGTTTAATTTTTATTATTGACTGTGAAGTTCCCATTTTATGCAATTCACATTTTAAAAGTTTAAGACTAAATGGCATGTAAAATATGCGTACGATGAGTGACGTAATGTGTACATATAATCAAGCAAAGAGTTTTAATCTCCAAAACACAAAAGAAACTACGGGGCAGCTGGAAATGGTAGAGGAAAACTCCTGGGAAACGGGTAATAAATGGAGAAATGGGTGGATCAACACCTCCCCATTTTTCGATTCCCATTCAGCCAGTGTTTCAGGCGTTCAGTTGGTAAACCCAGTGAAAGATGGAGGGGGGTCCTAAGCCCCTCTCCATCTTTCAACATGTTTAAGAACAGTACGCCTGGAAGAGGCTAGATTGCCATGTGCTCTAAACTTGTGTTTTAATTTTAATTATGACAATGATAACATCTTAAGTGACTGGTTTTCAACAAACTTGCATGCAATTAGGAGTAAGTTTAACTCAGTCAATGACAAGAAGCAAGTTTACTCATTCTGTCACCTAATAAGAGGTGTGCTTATAGATTTCACTCTGTCTGATGCCAGACATTTCACTATGTCAATGGCGAATCCTTTAGGGATGAAAGAACTAACAACATCATTCTATATGTCTTGTCAAAAACATTGACACTTTTAACCCTCTTCCTCCTGAGAGGGGCCACAGAGATTTTATTAGTTTATAATTTATGTCTAACACCAGACTGTTTTCTTCATCAATAGTGAACCTCTTACAGGGAAAAAGAGTTAAAAGAAATCCTTTCAAAGAGAGTATCAAGTATTTATGAGTCAATGAATCAATGAGTCAATGAATCAATGAGTCAATGAGTCATGAATCATGAGTCATGAGTCAATAAGTCAATGAGTTAGTGCAGTTACCCTAACCCATACAATGAAAGGTAAAATTTCAGAGAGTGCTTAGGCCTAATCACTGAAACGAGGGCTTGGGCTTAATCAATAAATTATTGCTATATTGACTGTGAGTCTCATTGACTCATGACTCATGACTCATTGACTCATTGACCATTTGACTCATAAATCATGAGACCTCTTTCTAAGAAGACTGCACCTGAGCTGGTTTGTGTTTCAGTGCTAACAGTCTTACTGTGGTGTTGTTCACTGACAGCGGCAGTCCCGCTGTGATTTCTGTTTGTCAGCCTCCCATCTGAAGAGCTCAGAGAGTTTCCCAATGCAGCCACAGACACAGCTTTTTCAAGGAATTTTGAAAACTCTCTCAAACTGCAACATGAAATGTTGATCAAGATTAAAAACAGACAAATAGCTTGAAATTAAGGTTAGAGAGATTGTAATACTGTACTAACTTGGATTAAAGCAAGTTAAGCACTTGCAATCAAGCCTGAAAAAAATGCAGGTTTGAACAGGATTAAAACCCATGACTGCGAAATTGCAGTTCACATTCTCTACCAACTGAGGTTATAAGCCAGCTGGGAATCACTGAAATAATTTGCCACCTTCAGTTATATCATTTCCATTCCCCAGTTCAAATATATGACATTTGTTATTATTTGTTTGTTTGTTATTTATTTGTTTAAGCAGGTTGAAGTTTTGGCAGCTATTCAGCTGATGTGGACCTGCTATACCCACCCACCCATATACATAGAGAGGACAGCCACAACACCGAGAATATCATCCCCTACTCTTCTCGAATAGTGTGTGGGTTCTTTAACATCCCACAGGGAACTAATTTCTTATTGGCAGGTACAAAAGTCGGAAAGGATCAACTTGGATTGCTCACCTTGGATCAAGCAAATAGTAAAACGGTTTTGTATTAAAACCAAATTTATTCAACTATTGCACCAATTTCACCAAGGTTAGCTAAAGATTAGGGCTAGGGTGATTTCTTGAGCCTTAGTACCATCTGAGGTGAGCAATCCAAGTTGATCTGGTTGGACTTTTGTACCTGCCTCACTGATTATATCTAACATCAGACAAACAGCAATGGACACTAAATTTACTTTGATTCACAGCCACTTGCTTTGGAAAAAAGCAAGATGATCAGCAAAAGCTGCAAGCGCTTTTCGTAAGGCAGCTCTGGACCAGGCATTTTCTATTAAACAGATACAGTGTATCCTTACACATTTTTCACTACACTGTATGTTGCCTTACATCTTCTAAACAATTCTAATAATGATCAAAATGACAGCTGATACTATAATTATACATGATTCATAACAACAATGGAAATTTTACCAAAATTAATGTTTTCATTTTGATAAACTTACTTCACCCAACCATCTCCATCAACATCAAACCTCATAAGTAGCTTCTCTAGCAACGATCGGCTGATGGGAAGATTGTGCCGTTTACACAACATCTTCAGCTAATAATGAAAACCAAGTGGTTCAAAAAATGTTCATTCCAATCAAACATACTTACTGCGGTAGATGAAAAGTCATCCCACATTAATAATTTATTAATTAATATTTAATAGCTGTAATAACAATAATAATAATAATAATAATAATAATAATAATAATTATTATTATTATTATTATTACTATTATTATTATTATTATTATTATTATTATTATTATTATTATTATTGCTCTTCTAATTTCCATGACAACATCAACATGGACTGAAGCCTGGACCCTGGCAAATAAGCAAATATATGAAGTGGAAGAAATTTGTTGTTGCAGCCATATGCACAGTTTATGAAGAAGTCTGATGGGTTAGTGTAATTTCAAAGACTTGAATTTAAGTCAAATCAAATCATTTTACAGAAACTAAAGTGAGTGCTCTATTATACCACTACACTAACCCTGTACCTACTGTTACAGCTCACATCAATCATCTGACTGAGTTGTGACAGCACTTAAACAGGAATATTAAAACCCAGACCCCAAAAAACAGATGTGGATGTTACTTAGCCCTTTCACTCCCAAGAGTGCCACTTATAGATTTTACTCTGTCTAACACCAGACGATTTTACTCGTCAATGGGGAACCCCACGGGGGTGAAAGGGTTAACGACAGCTAGATTCACTCAAAAACTATGTCCCCATTAACCCTTTCACTCCCAAGAGTGCCACTTATAGATTTTACTCTGTCTATATAACGCCAGACGATTTTACTCGTCAATGGGGAACCCCATGGGGGTGAAAGGATTAAGACCTGATTATTATTAATTTACAAATTAAATTATTGAAAATGTAATACCTCTTTGTTGTCTATGAGGCCATTTCTTGATCCTTTATCATAATATTTCTGAAAAGAAACCTTGAGTTCATTGTAATTCCAGTTTCCCCCATTTTGCATCAGTTGATTTTCCACTTCCAACATGAGCTGAGCATCTGTTATCTTGTCAACAGATTGACTGGTATTTGTGCGAACAGGATTGGACAAACCAGAGACACTTAACTTTTGTCTATCCTGCCATCCAGTTGCAGTGGAGTGACAATCTAAAGAGGGTCAGTCATTCAACAAATTTCAAGCATTAGTCCCTTGTACAAAAATCAAAATTGTCTGACGTGCTAAAATATAATACTGTGATCTGAAAAATCACAGTGATCAGAGTATATTTTTGTCTGCACCACATAACAGAAAAATCAGCAGTAAATGTAAATAATTGATAGGACTGGCAAACAAATTAAAACTGCCTATTGTGTCACTGGACGTACGATGTTATAGGGTAAAGCAATTGCTCTTCAGCTTAGAGACAATATATTTGACACCAAAAATTCACCATTTTCTACAGTTACATATCATTTTATTTTTTATTTTTTGACTGGTTAACCCATTTACTCTTCAGGCACTCGAGGACACCCCCAGTTGACGAGTAAAATCATCTGACATTAAAGACAAAGTAAAATCTGTTAAGTCTCACTCACAGGACTCAATGGATTAATTAATGGAGTTTTTGACTGCCTAAACCATTCACTCCTCAGATGTCCTACGATGCCCCAATGCATGCAGTTGATGTCTCACTCCCAGGAGTTAATGGGTTTAACTTTAAATAGCAATAGGCCATTTTACAGTTGTTTGCTCAGTGACCTACAATCTTGGACAAAATTGTTGAGAAAAATCTGCTTTTGGACTAAATTCCGATCACGAGTATGAAAAATAAGCTCTCTTTTTGCCCCCACCCCCCCCCCCCCCCCCTGATCAATGTTGCTAGACGAAACAAAGCATGTCGAGCCTGGGCTTATATCAACATTGGTTGTAGGGGGGAGGGGGATCGCTAATAATGTGCGATGTTGAGGACGTAGTGCGCAAAATAACCCCTGTTTTTAATATTCTCAACCCTTTTTGTCCAAGATTGTCTGGGGATCATTTTGCCCAAAAACACAAAACGCATGTATGTATGAGTTCTGTAAGTACAAAAAAGAAAATATATCAGTCGTAGGCATGTCATCATGGTATTCGATTGACAATTAGAGTTAATTAACCCTAATAAAGAAAAACAATGTTACGTCATCATTGAGGTTCATTATCAAAACAACTGGAAATGGTACATAATAGTCATGTTGACGACGCTTTAGGAGCGTATATTTTATTACAGGTGCAAGATCGTAACGACAAAGCTAAAGATGTTGCTGAGGAAGTAGGAGTTTCATTAGTAACAATCTTTAGGATCAAGAAAGGTGTCCAAGGCCTTAAAAGGGAAGTTGTCACGCTGTTCGTTGGTAAAAGCCACAACAAAGGTGTGATCAGATGTGACCCATACGATAAACTATATGGACCTTTCTTTGAAAAATATGTCAGAGAACAGTTCCCTAAACGTTTTGGGAAAGCAAACAGAATGTGGTATAACAGGAGCAAAATAGTAATA